>VWZN01006585.1:1351600-1365753 GCA_013396955.1 Regulus satrapa | reverse complement strand
TTCTGAAGGGGATCAACAGTTGTGAGCACAGAGAATAGGAGAAAATTAACATTTGTGAGCACACAGACTGTGTAGAAATGCAACAAAACACCCGACCAAAATATTGGCTGTAAATCTTCCTCATTCATTATCCTATTTTGTGAAGTTTATCCTGTTATCTGCTCAGTGGGAGTATTATTCCAATTAAATGTGCTTCCTGGAAATTGCTTGCAGCGTTTAAGTCTTTAGGTGCTTTCGGTGCTTGAGGAATTGCTGTTTCTGCTCTAACACTGATTCTCCACAGAAATTGTCCCTCTGGTTTATGGGCAGGCCCTTAGGAATAGACTCCTGGGGATGGGGATGCTGCAATCCCAGATTTTCGTCCCTTGGGCAGCAGGGAGGGCTCAGAGGCAGCTCCAGGGATCTGTCCTGCAAGTGAGGGTACAGGACTCCTGCAGGGGGACAGGTAGGGGGCTGCTCCATCCCAAATCCTGGGTGCATGCTTGGAATGCAGCTCTGGATTCACATTTAGCGCTGGTACCTCCTCTGGGAGCCTGTGCTCCATCCCCCGTTGGGAAAAGCACAATCCTGGCTCCCAGCCCTTCCACGTGCAAAGCCCTTCTCGGGCAGGAATTGCTAAGTGAGGAAAAGCTGCTTGTAGGCAGCAGGGTTGGAGGAGCAGGTCTCTGATGGCCAATTTCATTGCAAACAAAGGCTTTATTTTTGCTTTATCTCCCCTTAAACCCGTGAGCACCTGTAAGAGGCAGAGCCAACGAAAACCTGCTGCCTGAGCACAGCTTGTGGGGGGGAAGGCTTCACCAGGTAAGTGGCTTCATTATCAAATACCTGAAAACCTTTTCGAGTTGTTTAAAGCAAGCTCTGGTCTCGGTCTTTGGTGAAACAATCACCGTGAAGAGCTCGCTGGTGTGGCTGCTTGGAATTGCTCTGCCCAGCTGAGTGATCTGATTTGATGGAAAGCTTGGAGTTCTCCGTCTTTATTTTCCCTGCTCTGTCTCCTTTCTCATCACCAGGAGGTCTGGATTTCCCCCCCTGCCCTGCAAAGCCGTAATTCCCCGCGGGGATTATCCTGTCGCTGTGTTCACAGCTGTGTGTTTGCTCGGAGCGGGCGCCTCCTGCTCTCGCCCAATTGTGGGGTTTCGCTCGAGTGGAACAACCAATAACCAAAATATGCAGTTCTCGTCTCCTTCATTTGCCTTCTAAAGTGGCAGGGAGCAAACTGAGTCCCTTTTACTGCAAACTAGGATGTTTAGAGGGGCTAGACTTGGATTTCATCTGGCACCGAGTGCAGATAAATAACCCTTGAGCAGAACAGGGCAAGGCTTTGCTTGCACAGCCCTGAGGCTTCTGGCCAGGGGAAAGGAAGGGCAGTGCTCAGGGCTCTTTTCTGGGCTGGCTTTGTCCTTCTCTCCTGGAGAACCACTTGCTGACTTCTGCTCTGCTTCCTGGGTGGGAAGATGGGATGGTTGGGTCCTGCTGCTCCCGGGACTGCAAGGCTGAGCTCCCTGGAGAGACTGAGCAGGCTTGGGGAGAGCTGTGGATGCACTCCAACCCTTCCTTCTCTTAAACTTCAGCGCATGAGAGACACCTCTGGGTGAACTCCCCTTCCTGCCACCCCCGAGCCCTGGGCTGGCCTTGCCTGACTGATCCCACAGTTGTGGAATCTCCTGAGCTGGGAGGGACCCACAGGATCATCCAGCCCAGCCCCTGGCCCTGCACACACACCCCAACAATCCCACCCTGTGGAGCATTGTCCGGACACTCCTGGAGCTCTGGCAGCCTCGGGGCCGTGCCCATTCCCTGGGAAGCTTTTCCCAGGAAGAACCTTTTCCTGACACCCATCCTAAACAGCTCCAGCCATTCCCTGGGCGCTGTCCCTGCTCACAGAGGATGTGACCCTTCCAGGAGGGCACAGAGTGCCTCAGCAGTGAGATCTGTGTGAGAGGCAAACATACCAACACAGCAGGGCTCTGCTTCCTTGCACTTGGATGCCCTTGGGCTCCTTGGGCTGGGGTTTGAGAGGAGAGAGGTGCAAGCTGTGTTCCAGTGATAGTGTTTTAATTTCTTCCTCTTCCGTGCCTGGTTTACACTTACATAGTTTAATTTTAAAGTCTCCTCATATCTTTTTTTTTCCCCCCTCTCCTTTTTTATTTATTTTTTATTTTTTTCTTTTTTTTTTTTTTTATTTTGTACAAGGTGAATGTCGAGCAGTAATGTAATGAAAAGTTGACAGGCACAGATCTTTTTTTAATAACTCTTATGTTGTGTAGCCTAAATTGGTTTAACCATAGCTGAGGTGAATAATAAGCAGAAGGGAATTCATCTCATGAACCACGGATATTTTGTAAGTCTCCTTTGGAAAGGGTTCAGAGCTCTGGCTCTCATTCCAAAAGGGTTGGAATGTGGTTTGTTCTGTGCTTTTGGCCACCGGAGAGCTGGGAATGGCAGGGATGGGACCCACCATTCTCAAGTGGAATTGAGGAAGAAAGCAAATCCATCGCTCTCCAGGCAGAGCACATTCCTTACGGGCAGCCTGGAGTGGGATTTTGGGAAGGCCCAGCAGCTTCCCAGCCCTTCTCCCAACACCCATCACAGGAAGCTGGGTGTGGGAGAGGCTCTGGCAAAGGGAGAGGAGAGGAGCACGGGACGTGCAGCCAGGTGGGAATGCAAAGCAGAGCTGCTCAGAGATGTGCCAGTGAGCAGGGCTGATGGGGCTGAGGTCCCCTGGAGGGTTTGGGGTGCTGCAGATACTGAATGGAGAAGAGGAACTGTGAGAAGGCTTTGAGGTTTGCCTGGATATGGGGAAGAGTCCAGAGCACTGGAGGGCTGGAGGTGGAGGGGAAAAAAACCTGTCAGGCCTTGGGTGAAAGCTGGGAAAGGGTTTCTGCAGTCAGTGCAGGCCACATAAATCCCCTGTTACCCCAAACAGAGCGAAAACCAAATTTTACAGAAGCTCTTCCAATCTTCCATCTCCAGGTGTTCCCTCTTTCTTTTTTTTTTTTTTTTGANGCCTTCCAAATTTCCCTTCCCGGGTTTTCCCCTTTTTTTTTTTTTTTTTTTTTGGTTTTTTTTTTTCCCATGTCCTCACTGCTCATACCATTCATCTTCCTTTCAGTCTTGTTTTTTCAGAGATGACTTTGTTGTTTTTCTCACTTTTGGCCCTTTCTTCCCAATGTTTTGCATGCATTGTCTCCGTTCTCTCTCTGTCATCGTGACAGCAACAACACAGCGCAGCATCCTCCTGATGTCCCACTGCAAGAAAAACAGGCGTGAAACAACTTCTTCTGGGGACCAGCAAAGTCATCTGTCACTGACCTGAAACTCTCAGACTCTGCTCCAAGGGTGCCCACATGGAGGAGACCCCTGTGGTGTGTTCTCTGCCGGTGATTTTCAGTCTGGGATACAGAAAGGTTCCAGTGAAACGCAAAATAAAGGAATGCCTGTGATGAAGACAGTGATTAATTTGACCTTTCAAGGACAGGGACTTAAAATCCCAGAACCACAGGATCATTAAGGTTGGAAAACACCTCCAAGACCCTCGAGTCCAGCCTGTGACCGATCCCCACCTTGTCACCCACAGCACCGGGGGCTCCAAACCTCCCTGGGCAGCCCCTTCCGAGGCCTGCCCAGTGTTACAGTGAAGAAATTCCTCCTGATGTCCCTCCTGAACCTCCCCTGGCACGGCTTGAGGCCACTTCCCCTTGCCTGTCCCTGTTCCCTGGGAGCAGAGCCTGCCCCTCTCCTGGCAGGGAGCTGTGCAGAGCCAGAAGGTTCCCCCTGAGCCTCCTTTTCTCCAGGCTGAGCCCCTTTCCCAGCTCCCTCAGCCTCTCCTGGTGTTCCAGCCCCTTCCCCAGCTCCGTTCCCTTCCCTGGACACGCTCCAGCCCCTCGAGGTCCTTGTCCTGAGATGCCCAGAACTGGACACAGCGCTCAAGGTGTGGCCTCGCCTGCCTAGATTTAGGCAGCTGGGGACAGATCTTTATTCTATCTGCTCTCTGCAGGTATTTTCTTGCACACCCTCCAATAACATAGCCACACATTATTTATTCTGCACCTTGCTCAGTGCTTGCAATGAAAGAGGCTTAGAAACCTTCCTTGCACCAACTGCTGTTGCAAAATAAGGCTTGAATTAAAGTGATTTTTTTTTTCCATGTGAAATTGCATTGATGTCCAAAATACCTTTAATCCTGGCAGCACAGGCCTCTTACCACGACCATTCCACATTGCTCCCTGGCTGCGGGGTTGATTTTCCTTTGAACTGGAATGAATTTCGCACGGAGGAGTTTGAAACAAAGAGGGTTGATCTAAAAATGAGACCTTTCGCTTGACCCCCGAGCAGTTCTCTCATTGAGAAAACAGCTCCATCTCTGTGCCTTTCTCATTCCATTTGGATAAAGAAAAGATGAAATGGAGAGTTCGTTTCATCCTTCAGCGGCTCCGTCCTCAGGGCAGCTGTGGATTCGGGGTGGATTTGGGGATGGGTGATCCCTGCCCTGTGCAGGATCGGGGCGTGGGTGGTGCAGAGCACAGGGCAGAAGTGCCAGGGCCAGCCCAGAGCAGCCTCCTGGGGTTCAGGCATGGGGGGAGATGGGAATTTCCATCCATCTCCGTGGTGCAGGAGCTGAAGGTAAGCAGCAGCTGCATCCTCGCCTTGGGAATGCAGATCCAGGGCTGATGTGGGGAGCTGCAGATAACTCGTCAGAAGTTTACAGGAGGTTTGACTCGGTGCAGGCAGGGCTGAAGGATGATAAATGCTCCGGAGTTCATCAGCCTGGTGACACCTGGAATAGCAAAAAACTGCTTTGGTATATTCAGGAGCTCGAGCTTTAATCTCTGACTCCTCAGCTTCTCATTTTTATATGTGACATTGCTGGGAAATGAATTTATATATAAAATCATTTCTATCTCAAATCATTTATACATGATGTGCTGAGAAGTGAAATATTTTCAACTACATTGTTCAGAAAAGTTGAGCCACATTGGAGAGGAAATGAGCAGTTCTCTGTTGAGACAGGGTTTGAATGTTGTATAGTAAATAATAATTAGGGTGATAAAAGTCTGCAGTGAACAATTATCCATTCCACAAACAAGGCAGGTGTTTGAGGGGGGAAAATAGGAGGCAATTGGGTAATTGCTGTAGCACAATGTGCGAGCACAATGCAATTTGCACAGACAATTTAAACCTGGCATGGGCTGCTCTCGGAGCACCTGACATGGAAACCTGGATATGTGGTCCTGGACGTGATTTTTGATGTAACACCACATTAACAATTATGAATCTTTCTGTGCAGAATGACTCAGTGCTCCTGGCTGAGCTCAGGCCCTGGAAAAACCTGAGCTGTGGGAGAAACAAAACAGAGGAGGTGGATATTTGGTGTTGGGCTCCAGTTTGGCCACCGTTTCGTGCCTGCCCTGAGTGAGGGGAGACGTGGCCACTGCACATTTGTTATTCCACCCTTTCCCTCCAGTCCAGCTCAAACCCAGCCCTGCAAGAGAGGGGATCTGCTGCTTTGCAAACAGCTCACTCCTGGCTGCTCAGCCAGGTCAAGGAGCATCCTGCCAGCAGCGCTGATGGGGATTTGGCACCCCGGGATCCTGGGAAGCTGACGCCCGTTCCCAGCCCTGCCGCGGCGCTTGTGGGGTGGAGGGAAGGCAGCAGGAGCCACATCCCTGCTGCCAGCGTGCTGTGCTGGGTGTGTGGGCAGCCTGTCCCCCCTTCCCGTGGTTTCTGTGTCCCTGCAGCAAGGACTGTGCTGCTCTGGCCCAGCTCCCTCGCCGGGTGAAAATGTTTCATCTCAGACAAACACTTGTCTCATTATCGGTCCGCGCTGGCTCTGCACTATCTGCTCACTGCCTGGCTTGGAGACACCTGTTCTGTGTCCAAGCATTTGAGAGGAAAAAAAAAAAAAAAAAAAAAAACCCCCCCCAGCCGGANAAAAAAAAGAAAACTCTCCACAGCTGTCAACAGACATGAAAAGGCTCCCTGTTTCCATGGGAACGTGCTCCGCTGAGCCCCAAGGATAATGAACTGCTCCCCGCCTGCGAGAGCACTGGCCGCCGCTGCTGGCAGAGCTGGGGGAGCTGCTCCCGTGCAGCTCCCCGAGGAGCTGCCCTGTGGGAGCCATTCCCGGAGGGGATGCTGTGCCTTGGCAGTGCCCGTGGAGGGGATGGATGTGGGACCTGTGCTGGAGGAGCTGGGAGCAAACCCCGGCTGCTCCCGCGCTCGTTCCCCCTGGAGCTCAGCTCCTCCAGCCTCTCAGCAGTGCTCTGCTTCAGGCATAAAACAGCATCATGGGGCTGCTAAAACCAGCCTGCCTAGCAGGGTTGAGTCCCGGGATCTACATCTCTTTTAGGTGGGGAAGTATTGGAAGTGGGGAAGTATCTTTTCAGTGGGGAAGTATTATTGTGACTTCAAGGGTGCAGTACAGAATCCCAGAGTGGTTTGGACTGGAAGGGACCTCAAACCCATCCAGTTCCACCCCCTGCCGTGGCCAGAGACACCTTCCACCAGCCCAGCTTGCTCCAAGCCCCGTCTAGCCTGGCCTTGGCCGCTTCCAGGGATCCAGGGGCTTCTGAGGGCACCCTGTGTCAGGGTCTCAGCCCCCTCACAGGGAGGAATTCCTTCCCAATATTCCACCTCTCCCTGCCAGCTGCCAGTTTGATCATGTCTACTCTGAGCCTGCTGTGCCCACCCTTTCCTTCTTACAGTTATGGAATCGTTCAGGTTGGAAAGGCCCTCTCAGATCAACAGCTCCAACCCAGAACTATCCCCATGCTCACCACTAACCACATGTGATGCCACATCTCCACTTTTTTTTAACTTTTCCAGGGATGGTGATTCCATCACTGCCCTGGGCAGCTGTGCCAAGGCTTTACAAGCCTTTGAATGTTAAAAAAAATTCCTAATATCTAATCTAAATCTCCCATGACACAAGTGATGGAGGTCCAGAGAGTTGAAAACTTAAACTGGATTAACTGGGAGAAAGATAAGACAGGATCAACAGGTGCCTGGATAAGTGGGACAGGATGTCCTTCGTAAAGGGCGGGCATCAGGCTCCACAAATCTCTTCAGGAATCTTTGAAGGCATCACAGGGCGTGTAGACAAGGTAAATCCAGTGGACAAAAATCCACTTAGGTTTCTGGGAGGCTTTTGATCAGTTTCCTCAGCAGATCAGCTTAAGGATACTAAGCCCCTGTGGGCTCAGAGGAAAGGTCATCCCATGGATAAGTGCTTGAAAGGCAGGAAGAGCCCCATGCCAAGGCAGGGAGGGAGGGCAGCAGCGGTGCCCTGCAGGGATCTGTGTGCCTGCAGCTTGTTCCCAGTTCCCTGGGTTCATTAAAGGACTGGAAGGTCAGTCGAGATGGGATGGAAAGGTGGATGAAGCTAAGAAAGCATGGGCAGGAG
This sequence comes from Regulus satrapa, assembly GCA_013396955.1. Classification (NCBI taxonomy): domain Eukaryota; kingdom Metazoa; phylum Chordata; class Aves; order Passeriformes; family Regulidae; genus Regulus; species Regulus satrapa. The sequence continues at coordinate 1,358,351 of VWZN01006585.1, read as the reverse complement.
GGGAAGCACCTCGTGGGACGGAGTGACCAGGATCAAACTGAAGAACACGACACAGAGAAAGGCAGGGATGTTCGTGGGGACGGGCTCTTGCCACTTCACATGCAAATGATGAGTTCTGAGCCGGGCTTTCCCTCCCCAGGGACATCCTGAATTATTCTATGGGAATGGCATGGCACAGCTCTGCAGCTCTCCAAAAGCAAGAGGATTAGTGGGAAAGGATCAGGGAACAGAACAGAGACTGCAGCCAGGACTCTGTGACTCTTCTGCTCAGTCCAGTTCCACCCACCCACCTCCTAAAGGACTTCCAGGAGCTGGCAAAGGCACAGGGAGGAGCAGCAAGCAGCAGCAGCATGGGGAGAGCTCAGATGTGAGGAGTCATGGAATGGTTTGGGTTGGGAGGGACCTTAAATCTCATCCAGTTCCACCCCTTCTGTGGGCAAGGGATGCCTTCCACTAGACCAGGTTGCTCTGAGCCCCATGCCCCATCCAACAAGAATTAGGGGCTTAACAACAAGAGTAGCAGAGGGAATATTCAAACGAAGATGATGCTTCCTAATTAAACATGTAATTTCTTGCAGGGTCCCTCAGACTGGGTGCCCAGGTTGACAGACCTCCCATGGGATGTGCTCTAGTGATTCTTCTGGAAATGGAGGGGAAAATGAGGCATTTATTGATTTGAGAGGTTTCTGTTTCCTGCCGTGGTGTCTGGTTGTTAACAGAGAAATTACACACAGCACTTCGTGCTGCTCATCGGGGTTTTGGTTTTGTTAATCTCTGCATTCATGGCCCTTTAAAAGATTAAGAAAACAGGTTCCCCTCTCCAAGAGGCCTCTGGTTTTCTTAAGGGAGATTAGACAAGGTGCAAAGGCATCAGACTTTTCTGCAGAGAAGACAACAGTGAAGTGTCAAGCAGGGAAAGAGGGAAAACCCCTCTCGGGAGCACTCGTGGCTTCTCTCTGTTATTTCAGCTGTCTCGGGCTCCTGCCATGGCGTTTCAGAGTGGACTGTTCTGTTCATTTGATGTGCTAGACCAGGGAGAAAGGTCAGCTGAGCTGGTGACCACAGGATGGCCACAATCCCAGAGGGATGATCCCACTTGCTACTGGGCTCCTGAGGCCCATTCCCAGCCCAGAGGAGAGTTCTCAGGGGTGCTTGTAGCCCAAAATAAAGCCAGCAGGAGCCAGCAGCCAGCTTAGCGCTCGAGCCTGTAGCTGGAGTGCTGCGGGGAGGATTCTCCAGCTTCTCCAGGTTTTCATTAGGAGTCTTTCAGCTCTGATGCCTGGGAGCCACTGCTGAGCACTGCCACTCTCTTATGTTACACGCTGTAGGAGAGTGAAAGCAAATAAGTCTAAAAGTGTGGAATAAGTCATCCTAATGTCAGGGATATGAGGTGTAAGTGCCCTGCTGATGGCAGAGATGTGATTAGCCCCAGGTCAGGAAGGTGTAGGATCACACAGCCAGCACTGCTGTGTGCTTAATTCTGGCAAGGTGCTTCAGCACTGCATCATTTATCCCTGTTCCAACCTCTGAAACTGCCTGCAAGTGCTGCTGCCTCATCCTGGGCAGCCCCGAGGGCTGTCTGGGATACTGGGAAACTGTGCTCCCCAATGCAGGACTCAGCTGGGGAAATTTGTTATCTTACCCTGTTCTTTTAACAAGGAGGGGAAATAAAAGAGCCATGGCAACAACAGACCAGAAAATTTAAATACAATAATGAGAAAACAGGTAATAAAAGTTAGTTTGGCAAGAGGCTGCCAGGGCTGGCGGGGTGTTCATTATGTGCTGGATCAGGAAGTCTATGAAATGTCAGTGTGAAGGGAATTCATTTCCCAGTAACAAGCATGACAGAGCAGTGAATCGAGCAGGAGGCTGTCTGCAGGCACCAGGGTGATGAAGCCTCATCAGAATTTCACTTCCAGGGTCTTTGCTTGAAGAGCGTGTTCATTTGAGCTTTGGAAAGTCTGATTTTTTTTTTTTTTTTTTTTTTCCAAAGCAGAGATTGGTCCGTGCTCCGTGGATGGATGTGCTGCCAGGAGGAACATCCCTCCTGGGAACCCCATTTGGGAACACCCCATTTGGGAACACCCCATTTGGGAACACCCCATTTGGGAGCAGCTCACCTTCCCTGCTTGGCCACAGGGGATCATCCCTTCCTTTTGTCTCGGGTCTTGCTTCTGCTGGGCTCAGAAACCCCACTGGGGATCTGTGGCCTTTGTGACGTGGAAAACCTGCTATGGGTAAATCCACCGGGCTCTGAGGAATTCAACAGTACTGGGGAGGGGAATATCATCTCAGAGCTGAGGGATGGCAGGCACAGAGCAGAGACGGGAAGAGGCAACCAGCTGGACCATGGGAATGTGAGTTTATAGGGAACTGGCGAACAAAGACTAAATCTGGAAGGGTGGGTCTTGTCCAAAACCTGCTCACCGGGGTCAGGCTGGAGGCGAGGATTCTGCAGGCTCTGGAGATGGGTCGGTGCAGAAGCAAACACACACAGAGCACAGGTGGATTCTCCGGAGATGGCAGTGCCGAAGTGGAAAGAAAAGTGGGATATGGCTTGTAATCAGGGAATGCTGATCCCAGAGCCCCTGATGATGGGAGCATGAGGACACCACGGCGCATTTTGGGAGCCCAGGCCAGCCGGGCAAAGCGTGAAACTTTCCCCAAACCACAGGGTTGTAAAACCCAGACGAAAACATCCCTTAAGGCCAGGCAGGGCGCGGCAGTTTGTATTTTGTGAGCCTCCCAGAGGGATGGTGGGAGGGAATTGCCCCTCCAAGGCACTGTCAGAGCCCTGTTACTGCTGGCAGCCCTTCAGTTCACCGGGGAGTCTTGCTGAGCCCTCCCCTAGAATAGTCACTCCCCTTTCCTTGGACCTGCCCTCTCCCATCCCCTACTGCCATTAAGTGCCACCCAACCTTGCTAGGGCAGAGATTTCCAGGCAGGGGCCCTCCAAAGTTGTGTCTTTCCTGTAGTTTTTCTCCATTAAATCCATCCTAGGCCCCCATCATCCTGGCTGGACCTTTTTATCTCCTCCCAATGTCTTGGAAGAGCAAAACCTCCCTGCTGGGCATAAGCCAAAACCCGGATGGATGAAACTCAATGTTCCCAATCCAGCCAAGGGACTGCTGAGTCTGACATGGCTCACACAAGGAATTTATAGCTCCAGGATGAATGCTCTGGAAGTGAGAGTCATATCAAGCTGGGGAAAAAAAAAATTTAAAAAAAAAAATAGGAAGAGGAACTAAGAGGCAGGAATATAAGGATGGAAGTCCTCCAAAAGAGAGACATTTAGTGCTGGGACTTTGCAAGTCAGACTCAGTATATTATATTTTTATTACTACAAGAGTCTGCTTGGTAATTTGTGCTGCCCTATTATTGCAAGAGAATTAATTGTGTGGTGGCTCTCACTGAGCGCTGGGGATCTGCAGGAGGCAGCCGGGGATGGAGCAGCCGAACATCCGGAGCCTGCGGATCTGGAGCCGGCTGGGACTTCTTGGCCGTGGGGCCCTTTCCTTGCGACTGAGCAGGAAAATGGAAGAGCTGAGAATGAAAGGCTGAAGCAAATGGCACTGCTCAGACCATGCGATGTGATTTTTAAATGAATGTCTGCGGCCCCTGTGGGCTGCCTGCATGGGCGGGACTGGCTGTCTCATTCCCTGCTCCTGCCAAGGGCTGGAGCGCCTTCCCTTGGCTTTTAAGTCCTTTGATCTATCACACGAGGCACAGTGATTAAAAAACAGAGGGGGAAAAAAATAAAAAAAAATGGGAAAGAGTGCATCAGGACCCAGGACTGTGAAGGTCAGAGGGTTTGCAGCTGCCTGCAAATGTTTTGCTGCCAGCGTGGCCTTTCTCCGTGGCTGGGATGGCTCGGGCACACAAGGTCTTTCCAAGGTGCAGAGCTCAGGTGGCAGGAGGCTTCCCCTGCTCCCAAACACAGCTGGAAGCAGAAGCAGGAATGTGTGAAGTTGGATTTCCTGTGGATTTGGGAGAAAACAGACAGTGCTCAGCTCTTTGGGCAGTGTAGTTATTACAGGCTGCAGTGAGACCTCCTAAGGAGCAGCTCTGGAATACAGTGCTCAGGGAATTTGGGTGAGTTTCTCCCACCTAGCCCGTGTTTCCAGGGTAGGCAGATCACCAGCTGCAGGTGCTGAAGTGCCTTTGAGGATGAGGATGGGACAGGAATCCCAGAGCTGTGAGCCTGGGCAGAGCAGCCTCTCCTGGCTGTGTGGTGTGTGCCTGTGGCAGGGCTGGCCGAGCTCTGACCCAAGTTAGGGACACAGGCTGCCTCTCGGCATCTGCTCCACTTCCAGGCCCTCTGGAGCCCTCTTTGGCTCTCCACACCTGTGTCTTCCCAGCCTTTCTTCTTCCTGTTGGACAAACCAAATAGTGTAGCAGGAGTTGTGATAGGTATTCAATTCCACCCTTTCTCCCAAGGGTCTCCTCTGTTTTCTCAGTATTTATCCAGGGCTAGATGGAGTCACAGATGGATTTGAGTTGCAAGGAACCTTAAAGCCCGTCCAGTCCCACCTCCTGTCACGGGCTGGGACACCTTCCAGTGTCCCAGGTTGCTCCAAGCACCATCCAGCCTGGCTTGGAACACTTCCAGGGGTGAGCAGCCACAGCCTCGGCAATTGGCAAAACTGGGATAAAGCAGCACCTCTGGTTTTCTTCCAAGGCAGAGGATGGGCCATTTCCCTCCCGGTTTATTTTTCTATTTCAGCTCCTGAACAGCTTTCTGTGTGTCTTGCCACCTTTCGGGCACTTTATTTTCTCCCATTTCCCTGAAGGAACCCACGTGAAAAGCTGAGGGTTGCTTTTAACCACCGTGGTTTCACCACAACTCACAAAGGTGTCCCCCAGGCCAAGGGATTCACTGCCTGCAGGAGCCCACCCTGATCCCAAAGGCAGGAGGAGCTCCTGACACGCGGGGCTTTATGGATTTGTGTTCTCTGGCACGGCGGCGGAGCGGGGCCCAGCCCGGTCTGGAACAAATCAGGGAGCCATCGAGTGCTTTGTTGTGCTTCTGGCTGAGGGGCTGAGTGAGTTTTGCTGCCTTTGCTGCTCTCCCCATCCCAGCAAGGCTGCGGGAAGGAGCGTGCTGGGAAGAGGATTCTGCTGGAGGAGGATGAAGGCTTGCAACTCCCTTTTGCCGCAGGCTCCGGTCCAGGCAGGCGCTGGAATCTTCCGCTGGCTTTGCCCACCAGCCGCACTTTTGGCAGGAGGAAACAATTCCTTTGCTGGCAAGTCCGTACACATGCACAGGATCTTTTTTCAGCAAGATTTGTGATGTTTTCGAAGACGTAAAGTAATTTGGGTCTAATTAAAATCGTTGGAATTGCTGGTGATGGATGGTTTGTAAATTCGCCTTGCGAAATGCTGGCAGCTGCCTCGGGGATCGGTGGGAGCTGCTTCCAAGGTCCCCCAACCGTGGCCCAAGCGTTGTAACCCCCAAAGCCACGCCAGGTATGTTGGAAATAACTTCTTCCACAGAAAAGAGCTGTTGTGTTGTCCTTGTTTGCCGTTTCTAAGGGCTGCTGCTCTGAAGGCCCTGTTGTCATCTCTGGAATATTGAGCAGGTTTGGGGTATGTTTGAAATGCAGAGATTAAATTCCAAGTGCTGAAAGGGGATCAAGGGCCTGGAGACCACAATATCTGCAGGGTCTTGCTCACAGTGGGCTGCAAAGACCTTTGCACTAAAGGAGAGCAAGTGGAAGCCACAATTATTTCCTCTTCCATTAGAACAGTATTCAAAGGAAAGCTGGATTCTCCCTCTTTTCTTTATGCAGCCTCCATAAAATGGGGTGTTTTAGCAATATGCAGCCAACTTTGCTTGTGCATTAAATATAAATAAAAACATAACCCTAGTACAAAGCCAATGCCATGGGAAAAGAATATCCTGGACCTGGGGACCTGGCCCTTTGGGGCTAACGGGATTTCTGAAGATGGTGTCAGGCTTTCTCCTCTCTTTAGGGTTCGCTCCGGGAGCTCACCTGCATTTTTACAGATGCAACATGAAGAGATTAAGAGGCATCTGAAGCTGTTGTAACCTCTGCTCCTGAAAAATGCAAATCCCAAGCTCGGCATTCACAGGCTCCTGAAGATCAAAGACACAGCTCTCTGGATGTGGCATGGCTCTGCTGCTCCTGCCAAGAAAGTCAGCCCATGGGGACAGCTCTGGGAGCTGTGAGAGCTGCTGGCCAAGCTGAGAACAGACAGAGAAGCTGCTCTCACGTTTCCTATTCCAGCTTTTCCAGCTGTGCTCCCACGGCTCCGTGAGCCTGTCTCCTGAGGGAGCACATGGGGATCGCCCACTGCCAGCCTGGTGTTCCAGGGGTGAGGGCTGCACAATTTTCCAGCTGCAGCTTGTAGCGAAAATAGCTCCTGGAAATACATTGCAAAGCTGGTTCTTCAGACCAGGAATGCTTTTCCTTAAGGTACTCGGGGAGAAAAGGATTCGTGTTGGATGTAATGAGTTAATACAAACGGCACAGATTGGATGTTTTGCCTCGGGAGCAGGCAGAGTCGGTGGCTTTTGTCACACAGCGGTGCTACATTGGATCTTCACAAGGAAGGAAATTTTCCTGAGGGAAAGCATTGCCAATGTGCAGGAATTAATTTTTGTTGCAACATCGAACTGCTGGAGCGGGGCCAGCGGGGGCTGCGGAGATGCTGAGGGGCCTGGAGCATCTCGGGGCCCAGCACAGCTGAGGGAGCTGGGGCTGTTCAGCGCCCAGAGGAGCCCCAGCCC
>VWZN01006585.1:1339687-1351533 GCA_013396955.1 Regulus satrapa | reverse complement strand
AGTCTCCCTCACTGGGGATATTCCAGAGCAGGGTCTCCCTCTCTGGGGATATTCCAGAGCTGTCTGGACTCCGTCTGTGCCGTGGGCTCTGGGGTGGCCCTGCTGGGGCAGATGGACCCACTGGGGTCTCTCCCAGCCAGGCCCACTCTGGAATTCTGTGTGACTCATCTTAGTGGGAGGTCCTTGTACTGTAAGCCAACATTTTGCTGAGCAATTGCTGCCCCCAAACATTTTCCCATCTCAGTGACAAATTCGGAACATTTGGGATAAAAATTTCTCCCAAATGAAAATGTACTAAAAAATAAAGTGGGAAAAACATGATTTCAGCACAATTCTTACCCCACCACGTTATACAAAGGGTAGGGAATGAGATTTTTCCATATCTTACGCTGCTGTTCCGTATTTCCTTGTGGAGTTAAACCCAGCTTTACCTAAAGCTATAGGGGCACACACTCTGCAATCACTTTGCACTCAGGGATATGTGTTTGCAAATGGAGCGCTAATCATTCCCACTTTCCCAGCCTGTCTCCCAGGAATACATAATGTAATAAAGCAGACAAAAGTTCCCGTGAGTAGGGGAACTTTATCAGAACTGCTCCTGGGGTGCTCATCACGGGCTCATCACGGAGCGACGTGACAGCAATGCCAGGCGGGAACGCTCTGCGGGGAAGGATGGCACCAGGGCCTGTCACAACCTGACAGGATTCATGGAATATCTGCTGGCAGGCTGGCAATTAACTCGCCCCACCAGCGAGCACTGAGGGCTTGGCTTGCACGGGGTGGGCGAGAACGGGGATTAATTTGGGCTATCAGTCGGTTGTTTGTTTATTTGCTGTGCCTGGGAATGCTCTCCTGCAAGTGCCACACCACTGGCGGAGGGAAATTCGGCTGCTCCGTAGGACTGGCTGCTTCCCTGGCTCCTGTGCAGGTGGGAATGGGGCTGTCTGGAGTGACAACACCCAAAACAGAGCAGATGTGGCTGTTTCATCCCTGGAAGTGTCCAAGGCCAGGTTGGATGGGGCTTGGAGCACCCTGGGCTAGTGGAAGGTGTCCCTGCCCATGGCAGGGTTGGAATGAGCTGGTGTTTGAAGTCCCTTCCGACCCAAACCATCCTGGGGTTTTGTGGAATGGGGAGATCCCTGCAGCAGTGAGCTGGGGCTGGATCTCCCTGACTGCCGTAGGGTTCCTGGTGGAAAGGCCAAAGGAAAAGACTCAGTGACATGTTCTGTTTTCCTGATATGTGTTGAAAAGCAGGACACACTGGGAAAAGATGGATCAGAGGTAGAGGACACACTCAGGCGGAGTTCAAAAGTTGCATTAAGGGAAGTGATCTTATTAATTTGCTTTTCCATATATTTCCGTGGTTAAAAATTCTCTAATCTTTCTGCATATAAAACTCCCGCTGCTGCAGTGTTGGGGTTCATGTTCTGGGGAGAAGAGGCTTTTGGGAAGAAGAAGTAGGTTTGGATTGTTGCTTTCAGAAGTCTTTTGGAGAGAATTAAGTAAAGGCAGTGAATCATCCCACTTTATCCCAGCTGGGATCCTGACCCCACATGGCAGCAAGGAGTTTCTTACACAAGTGGGAAGTTAAAGGTGTGACGTGTGTGCAACCCCTCTCTCTTCGTCGTGGTGGTTCCTCCACTGGAGTTATTCCCATGTGGAATAGCTCAGCCCACTTTTTCCAGAGGGCAGGAGCAGCAGTTTCCTCAGCATTTCCCCCAGCCTCTGCATTTTGGAGCCTGATTTTCTCCTCTTTGCTCCTTTGCATGTTCCTTGCTGCTCCAGCTGATCCTGGAGGAGGAGGAGGAGGAGGAGGAGGGAGAGCCTGCTGCTGGGAAATGTCCTGCTCCATCTCCTGCTGCCAGGGCAGGCTTTTGCCGGGAAGGAGGATGTGTGTCCTCTGCTCCCTCCCCTCCCAGCGCGTGGGAAGCTAGGAGGAGAGCAGCTCCTGTGCAGCTCCTGTGCATGGCCCCGTTCCCAGCACATAATGGGTTCTGCCTGACATCCATTCTCCCTCTTCCTAATGAAGTGGTGCCACCTTGGTGGCTGAGCCAGCCTGGAAAATAATAAAGGATTTTGCACTTGGAGGCATGGGAAGGCAGGCCCTGGGGAGTGATCCTCCCCAAGACACAGGAATTACTGCAATTACCCAGCAACTGGAGGGAAAGCAGAATGGAGCTGCAGACTTCCCAGGCACACTCTCCCAGCATTTGTATTTTTAATTAAGGTTATTGGCGGTGAGTTATGTTTTTGGCAGGGCAGATGGCACAGCCTGAGGGGTGGGCTCTGCTTGTCCCCGTGGTGGGGGGCAAGATGCAAAGGTGCTTCTGCAAGCGTGCCTTGGCCCTTCTTTCCTCGTGCTGAGGGGTCACTGCGGGGACAATGCCATTCTCCTTCAGCTGAGGGACTATTTAATGAATTTTATGAAACTTCCAAGAGGAATGAAGTCTCCTGCTCTCTCCTTACAGACAGGGGTCCAGGTGATGCGGTGAGGCTGCCAGGGGATCAAAGGCATTTCATTTTTTGAAAGCATCACATTGATTTTCAAATCAATCCAGTTTACGTACTTCTGGAGACTCTTCCACCTCCACCCCACCTTGGCCATCTCATAACACTTTTATGAGTTCAAGAGTCTCTAATAATCAGTTTAAGAGTCTCTAATTATCAGACACTAAGTGGTTTCCCCAAGATCACATGGAAAGACAGAGTCAGATCAAGGAGCCGAGGCCAGGTCCAATACACCCGTGGTTCATCCTAAATCCTTAGGCCAAGAAAGTTCTGCTGTAAGGGGTTTTTGGTGGTGTTGCTGTGGGGTTTTGGGATCTATTCAACAACCACAAAGGCCCTGCTTGTCCTCTGAGGTCTTCACCTTGAAAACATTATAAACGTTATAAATGTTGGGTTGTTGTGCCAAAAACTGAGACCCTGATGTTGGCAGGAGGTTGTTGGCTAGTACAGGACACGACTGCACCTTCTGTGGGAAGGACATAAGTCTGTGTGGGGGTTTAGCTTTGAGGGTGGGAAGGCAGCAGTAGGCAAAAAAACAAGTTTATACTGCATATTGTATATGATATGATGTTATATGATTGATATGGTAGATATGATATATTATATGAATCAAGAGTGTTTAGTTTTTGAAGGGTCTGCTGCTCTGTGTCTGCAGAGTGAGGAAGGAAGGGTTACAGGGTGCTTCCAAAATGTCCCATTTAGGGTTTGCAGCTGGGCCCAGTGCTCATAAGGTCAAGGTCAAGCTTTGGGACAGTGGCTAAGTGACCTCAGGCTTCGGGAGTGGGGCTAATAATGTGTGTCCTCACACATTACCTCCTGGGATAGTGGAAGCTGTCCCTGCCCATGGCAGGGGCTGGAAGTGGGTGGGATTTGAGGTCCCTTCCCACCCAAACCATTCCATGATTCTATTTACATGAACCTGGACCTTTCCAACCTCACTGCATTTAAGGCAGCATTTTCTGGAGCTGGAATAAAAGTCAACTCCACATAACAATGTTGTATTTCAACATTACCACCTTTTCATCCCTTTTGGAAAAGCTTCACCTCCATCTCTGTCAAAGCTGACGGGGAAAATTTGCTCTGGATTTTCCAGCTCCCGGGCTCTGTGAGGAGCTGATGTAAACTGGACCACACAGAGACGGTGGAAACCCAGCACCTTGCAGGTGTCCCCCAGCTCGTGTGTCCCAGACAGTGGATGCTGATGTCACAAAGAAATAATATTCATCATTATTCCATAGGCAGCAGGCAGCTCAACCCATCTCTACCCTTTCAGTTTCAACTCAGATGCAATTTATCAACGACCAGTGGTTGTTTATTAGGTTAATTCACAAGCTGTTTGTCAGGCACACACTTACAGGGGTTTATTAACAGTATAAATCCCCTAAGATCTTTCATTTCCCCCTGCCTGTGACTGTAGGTGCTAATTTAGTAATTTAGACCTCACATATGACCTGTCCTCAGCCTTTTAAAGTGAAAGTCAAACCTGACAGGAGATTTTTCTCTTTAAGTGAAGACCAGCTTGGACGGGACTTGGAAAAACCTGGTCTAGTGGAAGGGGATGGAATGGGATGAGCTTTTAGGTCCATTCCCAGCCCATTCCATGATCCTAAAGCCAGCCTGCAGGATCTGGGGAGAAGGGAGAAGAGGGTGGCTCCTGTTCCTGCGCCTCTGGAGCACAGGGCTGAGCTGCAGTGAGCTGCTCCCCAGAAGTAATTTCCAGGCAAAATTGCTGTAAAGAAAAAATTGACTTTTGACATAGGCTGATAAGCACTGATGTTTTTTTCCAAGGGCTTGTATTTTATGCAATTTAATACCTAACAATGACTGACAACAGTGGTGATGGTGAAAAACATTTAAAAGGAGAGAACTGCAGTCATTTCCAGCTGCAAGCTTCTCTCCTGGTGGGCTTTTACCTGTGATTTTCAGCATTTAGCCTGGTTGTTCTTATGTCATTTGTTCTGCAAGCAGTTGGTTTTGGCATTGGTTTTGTTGCATCCCCAAACACCGAATTTCCAGCTGAAGCCAAACCCAAAAGTCTCCATGAAGGATGCAGTGAGTGTTGTCTCATCTTTGAAGGGGAAAACATCTTGTCCCTCTCAGATTATCCTCATGAATGGGGAAAATGCAGTGGGGTTATGTCCTTCTAAGGGACACTTTTGAACTGGAGCTCCTGCTGAAAGTCCTGTTTTGAAGGGAAGAAAAGCTCAGTTAAGCTCAGTATTTTCCCTCATCAATCATTCCCATTCAGGTCAGTACGTCTGTTAGGACAAATATAACAAGGAGCTGGAGTCTGGAGGCCAGAAAGGAATGAACAGCACGAGCCTCTGATTCTTCTTTACTGGTGGTTAATGGGGTCTAAAATAAATCCCTTCAGGACACTCAGGGCCCCTTTTAAGTGCCCTGAGCCTGGCAGAGCTTCTGCCCACTCCCTGCTCCGTATCATCCAAGGTGTGAGCCCTGCTCACTCTTCCCATCTCCCCTGGGAATGGTGAGGTGGAATAGCATCCCATTCCTATCATCAGTGGGGACAGACAACAGGAGTGTGAGCGCGGTTGGAGAGGACAATTGGATGGATGGATTGGGTTGGAATGTCCTTGGAGTGGGGCAGGAGCCTTTCAGATACAGCTTCCTCCAAACCTGGAACTTGTCAGTATCAGAAACATCTTGTCCCGGGTGGGTGTTGATCCATCAGAAGGGTGGAGGTAAAGGGGGGAGGGAACAGCCTGGATGTGGTGCCCAGGGATGGGTATAAACAAAACCCTCTGGCATTTCTCCTCACTCTGAGAAAGACATGGAATGACTGGAGCGTGTCCAGGGAAGGGAATGGGGCTGGGGAAGGACCTGGAGCACCAGAAGTGTCTGAGGGGCCTGGAGGGGGCTCAGCCTGGAAAAAAAGAGGCTCAGGGGGAATACTCTGGCTCTGCACAACTCCCTGCCAGGAGGAGACAGTTGGAGGTGGTCAGGCTCTGCTCCCAGGGAACAATGGACACGATGAAACAACCTCGAGTTGTGCCAGGGGAGGGTCAGGTTGGATATTGGGAAGATTTCTTCTCCAAAAGGGTTGTCCAGCTCTGTCACAGCTGCCCAGGGCTGCAGTGGGGTCCCCATTCCTGGAGGGCTTTAAAAGCCGTGTGGATTTGGCACTTGGGCACGTGGGTCGGTGGTGGCCTTGGCAGTCCTGGGGAACAGTTGGACTCGATGATCTTGGAGGGCTTTTCCAACCCAAATGATGCTGAAGAAGTTTCTTTAGAGGTAGGACTTCGCATTAAAGGTTGGACTGGAAGATCTTGGAGGTCTTTTCCAACCTTGCTGGTTCTGTTCTGCTGTAAAAGTGTCTGGGGGAATGTGGCAGTTGGCGACTCCACCTCCTGTCTTTGTTTCAGTGCCATTCTCGATCAACACCACGGCAGGTGTTGACCCAGTTCCCCAGTTTTTATGGACTGTTGATCCAAGGATCCTGAGTCAAACTCTTTTTCTGGTGTCATAGCTGATGAATTCCTGTCTGGATTCGTGTCCAGTTATAATCCTGGAACCACCAGGAGCTTTGGGGTGGTTGGAAAGTGCTGAAGTGCTGTCAAGTGAGGTGGGCTCAGCAGAACGAATCTGTTGACAGCCTGGAGCATGAATACTTCATGCTTCATCCCTCATGTAGAGCCCCCTTCATTTATTCCCATCTCTATTCATCATCATCATCGTTATTTATTAATTAAGTTGCTTTGCCAAGCCAACAGCATGAGCTCATGTCTGGACTTGAGTGCATCCATAATTAATTGCAACTGTTGTGTTATGTTGTTGTGAGCAAAGGAGTGAAGAATCTCATCAAAAAGTCTCTGGAAATTCAGAGATTATATCCACAACCCAAGGGCTTCCTGAGCAAGAGGAAGAACAGGAGTCCAGCGAGTTGTTTAAGGGATTCACGTTTGCACTACACCTTCAGAAATGACTGATGCTCTGTCAGGAGCAGCTCCGAGTCTGCCCTAAATCAAACCGAGTTTTTCCTTCTAACACCAACTCCCTTCCACGGCTGCACTGGCCTTCCGACGAGAGGCAGGGAGGAGAAGATATCACACATAAAACAAAGTGAGAGGAGCCCACAAAGGGGGAACTGAATTCCCCCAAAGTGTCACCTTGCCAGGTGGCTTTTATTGTTTTGATAGAGAGGCAATTCCGCCGACAAACCTGGCATCAGCCGCGTGCCGCACAAAAGCAGGAGCGTGCCGGGGCATTGGAAAGTCCTTCTGAAATAACACAGCTCCGAGGAGCCCTTAGCAGGGGGTACAGATGCATTCCGAGCACACAGAGAAAGAACACTGTGGAGTTTAAATCTGCAGGTAAATCAGCCCTGCTCAAGCTCCCTGGAAAGCGTCGGCGTTTGGAGGCGCCGGCGGCCGAGGAAGAGGGAGCTCTGCTGGGCAAGGCACACAGAGGCAGCAGCCTCCTGTTCCTGGTGACAGGATGTGATTCCAGCCACCACCGGGCGGCCTTCCTGCTGATAAATTTCTATCAGGAATCAGGGAGGACAAGGGATGGAGGGAAAACCCTCCATCCTCCCACTCTTCCTAATTTTACTGCCCTCCGGATATTTAAACCCTGTTCCTGATTTAGACAGAAAGGTGCTTTCTTCCTGCAGGACACGGGCCTTGCAGGAGCACCTGCTGGGAATGGGAATTCCTGCTGGGAATGGGAATTTGGGGGCTTGTCTTGCCTCTTGCATCAAGGCAGCATGAGTCCTGCCAGGGGCGCCTTCTTCCGCCTGCACAGGACAGGAGGAATCAGAGGGAGGGTCAGGTTTGACATCAGGAGGAATTTCTTTATGGAAAGGGTGGTCAGGAACTGGGAGGTGGTGAAGTCCCCATCCCTGGAGAAGTTCAAGGAAAACTGGATGTGGTGGCACTCAGTGCTCTGGGCTGATGTCAAGGTCGGGATCCGTCACAGGTTGGACTCGATCATCTCGGACATCTTTTCCAACCTCAGTGGTTTTCGGACTCTGGGATTTTCAGCATGGGCATGGGAAGGTTTTTAACAGCTGGGAGAGTAGTTGGACACAGGTAAGTAGAGTTTGAGTCTGAGCAAGACAATGTGTCCTGACTCAGCTTTGGGATTCACCTTCCTTTTTACCTGCTCCCACAATAATGTTTTGTATGCTGATCCTCTCTTTTTCCCATCCTTCCCAAGCTTTCTTCCATGCTTATACTTCCCAATGCCAGTGCACAGACCATTCAGGGCAGCTTCTTGAAAGAAACCCTTTGCTTGAAAGGATTTAAAAATAGGCAGAGTTGAGTGAAAGGTTTTGCTCAGACTCAGAGTAGAACATGAATTTCAGTAGTTTTATCCCTTTTGCTTTTCTTCTTCCTAAGAGACTCTTTTCAAAAGCCGACATGAAAAAATCTAAATACATGAGGTTAATCACATGTTGTAAATGCACACTAAATAAATGTCTAATTTGAGCTGTGTCTGTGCTGTCAGGGGACTGCACAGGCCATGACCTCCTGCACGTGGAGGATTCCCAGGAACCACATGGATTTATTTTATTTTTCAGTTAACTCCATTCGTAGCTGCTTCGCTGCAGTTTCTGTTCAAGACATTGGAGATTGATGGGCACACCTGGAGCTGAAGGCAGTGATCTGTTTAGGAGTCAGGCCCATTCCCATTAGCTCCTAGGCTTAATTTAGTGCACACACAACCTCGGAACTCCATATTATGTTTGGTGCTTTCTTACAAGGCCAGAGCTAAAATCAGAGAATCCCAGAATGGTTCAGGTTGGAAGGGACCTTGAAGCTCATCCACTTCCATGGGCCTTCCACCATCCCAGGGTGCTTCAAGCCCTGTCCAGCCTGGCCTGGAACACTTCCAGGGATCCAGGGGCAGCCAGAGCTGCTCTGGACAGCCTGTGCCAGGGCCTCAGGGAGGAATCTCTTCCCAATATCCCATCTATTCCTGCCCTCTGGCAGTGGAAGCCATTGCCCCTTGTGCTGTCACTCCATCCCTTATCCAAAGTCCCCCTCCAGCTCTCTTGGAGCCCTTTAAGACACTGGAAGGGGCTCTAGGATCACCCCTCTCTTTTCCAGGCTTTCTCAGCCTTTCTACCTTAGAACACAGCCTGCAAAAGGAAGAGCAGTTCCCCAAATGCTCTCAACCCCTCCACAAAACGCTCCGTTCTTCCACAGCTTTGGGACAGGAGCAGAGGAGAATTCCACCCGCCCGATCCCGGATCCAGCATGAGAGCCGCAGCGCCGAGGATTTGCATGGAGCATCCAGCAGCTCCTGCTCGTGGAGCTGTGAACGTGTTCATTTTTTAGCTTCAACAAGGTCATTCCCACTGCTAAGCATAATCCTGACACATTAGCGGGAGTGCTGTCCGATTCATTCGCGCTCCATTAAGCGGCACGCCGGGAAGGTTTCCCTGCTCTCTGCGAGCTCTCTCCGCCCCAGTCACACACAGGGAGTCATCCCTCAGGAGCCCAGGTGGCCGTGGGGAGAACACGCCGTGTCCTGCAGTGCCTGCACCCTCCTTCTTGAGCTAGCCGAGGCATTCTGGTGGGACTGGGGGGTCCCAGTGTGGTGCCTGGGCTGTAAACTGGGCATCCCTTTCCCTGCCGTGCCCAGGGGCATCCCATGGACAAGTGGCCCGTGAAATCCAGACAGGAAAGGACTCTCTTCCATTGCTCAGGGGGTTTCCTCTGCTCTGCTTATTGAGCTTCAGAAAAGTCACCGCCATTTCAAACGCCACCGTTGTCAGCTTTTTGTCATTCCAGAGGAAAGTGGCAGCTGACTTCTCTGTTGCTCCCACCTGGGGTTTCCATCGAAACTTCCCCAGGCCGCTGCCTGCGTTTCAGACTTGCTTCCTGGGAAAACGCAGTGCTGGGGGTTTG
Organism: Regulus satrapa; assembly: GCA_013396955.1. NCBI lineage: Eukaryota > Metazoa > Chordata > Aves > Passeriformes > Regulidae > Regulus > Regulus satrapa. Next base: position 1,342,153 of record VWZN01006585.1, on the reverse strand, counting down.
ACAGCAACCTTTCCACCGAGTGGGAAAGAAAACCCTCTGTGGGTTGGTTTCACTGCCCTGATTTTGTGGCAGAGCTCGGGGAGAGTCTCCTGCCTCGTCCTGCTTGGATGGGTGTCAGTTCTGCATGAGCTGGGCCAACTCAGGAGGCTGCACAAGGAAATATTCCCTGTCAATTAAACTGGAGAAAGTGTCAGCAGGAGAGGAGTGAAGTGGCCTCCTCTGAGAGCTCTCTGTGGGGATAGGAGGTCCTTTCCTGTCTGGATTTCATGAGCCACTTGTCCAGACAGAAGTTCTCACAGCTGGAGACACAGACCACTGTGCATGGAGACAAGTTCCCTGTTTCCTAGAACTTTCTCCAGTGGCTCTCCCCAGTTTAGAGATGCTCCTTCTTTTCCTTACAGCTTTTAGACCAGTAATCAGATCAGCAGCTTGGGATTGAGTCAAGTTCTGGTTCTTCATCCCACAGAGCTTGTGACTCTGAAGAAGAACCTGAAGACTCCTCTGTGTGTGTCGCTTCCCTCTGTCATGCCTGGTTAGGTCACAGTTCGTGGAGTCATGGAATATCGTGTTGGAGGGGACCTCAAACATCATCTGGTCCAACCTCTCCTAGCAAAAGTACAGCTCCTTGTCCAGCTGAACCTTAAAAGTGTCCAAATTTGGGGAATCCACTACTTCCCTGGGGAGATTACTCCAACAGCTGATTGTTCTCACTGTGAAAAAATTTCCTCTTTTGTCCCGACATTTTATGGACGAGGTTTCCTCGATCCTCGAGGAAATCCTTCCAGGATCCTCGATCCTGCTGAGGTTCTGAGCTCACCCTGAAGCCGTGGGAACGTGGTTTGGAAAAATCTCGGGGCTGGAATTGTCATCTAGCCTTGGTTTTCTGGGAGCAGGCTGGCCCAGCCCAGCCACCCCCCATGAGGTGCTCCAGGGTGCTCCCATCTCAGTCCAAACCCCCAGGTTTAACTGAAGTCTCAGCAGAATAATGTGAGTCCATGGAAATCAATGGAGAAGAGCTGAAAACAATTGATTGGAATCAAAACACGCTGCAATCAAATTTGGAGGGGCTGAACTAATGGATCATAAGGTGCCTGGTGAATGTGGCTGATTGAATTGAGCTGAAAGGTCCTGCATCTTCATTACAGCACCTGAAACCAGGACAGATGAGGAATTTTCTAACCATGCTTAGTGTCTTTTCTTTTTTATTTTTTTTTTTTTTTTTTACTCCACTGATAACTGGATTGCAAACCCAGCGCTTGGGAATTAACCTATGTGTACGGTGTTGGGAGGGGGAAAAGATGGAATTTGGATAGGACATGGGGCAGTGGGTTCCCACTGGCTAAGGACAGGTTTAGATTGGATGTTGGTAAGAAATTATTGGCTGTGAGGGTGGCGAGGTCCTGGCACAGGTTGTCCAGAGCAGCTGTGGCTGCCCCTGGATCCCTGGAAGTGTCCAAGGCCAGGCTGGACGGGGAAGGTGTCCCTGCCCATCTCAGAAGGTGGGACTGAATGAGCTTTCTCCCACTAAAACCATTCTAGGACTCTGGGATTTGCTGGTCACAGGCTGTTCCATGTCTGAGGACAGGCCAGGAGCTCTCCTTGCTGCTGACTCCTTTATTTTAACCTCAGCATTCCCAGAGCTAGTTTTCAATTTTTCCTGCCCTGTTACGGCAGAGTTTGGAGATGCAGAGGTGTTTCCCACCATGCATTCACTTCATGTGCTGGCCAAGGCCTGGTTATTCCTGCATGTTTTGTCAACAGTGATTTGTAGCATCCCCTCATTCCACCAAATCCTGAAAATTATTTGGAATTTATCCTAATATATAACTCTGCTCCCTATCACAGGAAAAGAAGGCATGAATGATTCAGTAGTTTTTCTAAAGCCCCATTTTTTGGTCAGGCCAAAGTTCCCCTGTTACAAGGGATGATTTATTACTGCAGTGATTAAGGGACATTGTTGGTATTTCTGAAAATTTCCTTTTGGAGCTGCAGGCTCTCCTGGAGTCAAAAGGCACGAGAAATGTGTGAATAACGGGGCGGGTAATGGAGCATTTGCAATTTCCCATTAAGAAGAGGCTCCTATTTGTTCCATGCTCCCGCGGATGGGTGGCGTGGATCTGGAGCCAGGCTGTCTTACAGCACTTTTTCTGTTGGAGCTCCAATAGGGAAACAGGAGAAACGTGAAAAACGTGTTCCCATGAACTCCAGGCACCTTGATCCATCTTGTGTCAGCCTGAGACTGATAGTCCTGACTGGACTCACTGTGACATCAGGACAGAGTGCCCGGATTTAAATCCCTTCCCACCCGGTCTGAGGTGAGGGAGGATCTGCCTGTGTTGTTTTCCTTGACTGGCCAGGCACTTCAACCACTCCATGGGCCTTTGTAGTCCAAGATGTTTCCTGAAGCAGTGGAACCCTTCCCTTCCCTTCCCTTCCCTTCCCTTCCCTTCCCTTCCCTTCCCTTCC
>VWZN01006585.1:1307695-1332654 GCA_013396955.1 Regulus satrapa | reverse complement strand
AAAAAAAAAAACAAAAAACCAACCCAAACCTTAGAAATCACCGGGCCGAGGTGTGGAATCGTTTCCAGCACAAAGGAAGCACAATCAGTTCTTCCCGGTGTGTGTGTTCCGGGAGCAGATGGATGGAAAAGGCTGGATTTGTAAGGAAAATAATTTCTTGGGAATCATTTGTGATATCTTACTCCTGGTACTGGCAAGGCAGGAACTTTCCCCTGGAAATCAGTAATCAAATGTAGGGATTAGGGAAAGCGATTCTTACCCAATACCTCAGGAATACAAAAGTTTACTTGAGACCAGGTGAAACGCAGCAGTATCACCCAAGGACTGGGCAGGAAGTCTGCTGCATCCTTGGTTATCCGTGTTTTTCTCTTATGCTGAAATCATGATATTCCAGATTTCCCCCCCTTGGAGTTATCAGTTGGAAGGGGTGGATCGTGCCCGTTTGCAAAGGGAATCACAGGATCATAAAATACCCAGAGCTGGAAGGGACCCACGAGGATTTCTGAGGATCACTTGGCATTCCAGCTCCTTGCCAGGACACCCCACTAACCCCACGCAATTCCACAGCTCTCGGGATGGACCTGCCCTACCGGGATTTTTCCCAGGATTTTGGCCTTGCTTTGGTTCTTCGGGCACTTCCCTGAAGTCAATAAATGGTAATCAAGGAGTAATGGGAGTGCTGAGCTGGCGGCTCCGCAGTCATTAGAGGTGCACAGCTGGCACGGATGCATCAGCGCTGCCGTGCTCCAGGAATTTGCATATCCACATTAACAGCCTCCTGAAGCAACAGCTACTGGAGAAACTCCTGGCTCTGCCTGTCAGGCCCACGCTGGAGCTCTGTGGACCCCCACGGTGGCCACCTGGGACATGGAACAAACCCGATGAACCCAATGGAGGTGGGCAAAGGGGATGCAGCACTGGGACGCTCTCCTTGCCAAGGCCAAGCTCTTCCCCCTGAGACTGGAGACCCAAAGAGCGCCTCCTCCACATCTCTGGATTTCTCCTCGTCCCTTCTGGTTGCAGGAATGGAACAAGTGCAAGCAGGGCAGGTTTCAGCCAGGTGGGTCCCTGGTGGGTGACCTTCCTGCTCGTCAGCTCCCAGAGCTCCAGGCCCTGCACTCCCTGGCGTGGGAGTGAGTACCAGATCCCTGGCAGCTCTAATCCAGCTGGCAGGAAAGCTGAGGGCTTGTCCCATGGGCTGGAAGTGGCCACCCATCCCCTCCTCGTGGCTCCACTCTCAACCCCAGGCAGGCAGGGCGTTAAGAGACTCAGGGGTCTGTGCTCACTTTCCTAAGTAGAAATAAAAAGGGAGGAAAGAAATGTGGAGACAAACCCCTCTCCTGTCGCATCTCCAGCTCAGCTCAGCCCACCCACATCTGCCTCTTAATGGGAGGGCTGGAGTCACCTCCTGGCAGCTCTGCCCCCACCACAGCTTTGGTTTTATTTCCAGGCCTCACCAGATATAACCTCTCCAGCAGCACAGGAGAGGCTTAAAAAATAATTGGACCAAGTGGGAAATGAAACCGTTGCCTTCCTAAATCTGCCAGGGTCTCGTGGGAGCAGGGAGCGGGCAGGAGCCCCAGCTGGGAGATCTGGAGCCACCAGCAGCAGGGCAGGGACCCTGGGCCCGAGCTGGCCACGGAGCATCAGGAGAATGGCAGCCACTGCACAGCAGCAGCTCCCTGACCTCAATTTTCTCCGTGGAGAAAAGAGCAGGTCAAGTGGAAAGTGCTTAAGGAGGAAATTTGTTTCCTTGCAGCCAGGGAGTCGGGAAGATAGGCGGCTATTGCGTGTGCTGGAATAAACCAAATTAATTTTGTGCTGTGCGCTGGCTCGAGGAGCTGAGGGCAAGGCGGGGAAGATAATGGACTTTGATGTTTTACTTGAACTCAACAAAACACCTGGCAAGAAGCGGGGACTCGCTACAACTGGCAGCTCCAAAAGCTCCTAACCTAGGCAACGGCTTCCCTTTGTTTTCTTTCTTTCCAATGTAATCCCGAGCATTAACTGGGCTGGTTCATATTTCCAGCGGAATAAAAGGTGCATTGTGAAAGGGAGAGGGAAACAAGAGGCTTTAACAACTTCCTCTGCTTCCCCCAACAGCCTGGTGGCTGTTCCACACTCATCTCCTGCAAGGCAAAGCCCCAGGTGAGAGCCCCACGGTGAGGGCTTGGTGGCACTGGGTGTCAGGAGCGTCGGGACCTCCGAGACAGGGATTAGAGCCCCGTCTTTCTGACAAGAGTTCTTCCCAGCTGCTTCATCTTCCTGCTGCTGCAGCAGGGGCAGGAAGGTCCCTGAATCCCGAGTGCTGATATCCTGGTAAAAATGTCGCTGTCAACATCAGATTCCTTTGCTGCCTCATTTTCTGCCTCTGCCGCCTCATTTTCTGCCTCTGCCATCCCTGCCAGCTCTGCATCGCACCCCAATCTCCTGAACCACCCTCAGCATGGATTGCTCTTATTCTGGGGGATCTAGAGACACCTGTCGAGCCTCTCCTTGCTCTTCTTTCCCAGTTTTGGGACAGGAACAGGCACAAACTCTTCCAAGTCTTCCCACAAATGTAACTTCCAAGTCAGGCTGGAACAAAAGTGACAGCGTTCTCCTAATGCCAGCTGCTAAAAATACATTCTGTGCTTGATAATTGAATGTGAGATGAAAAGTGAGTTTTAAGCAGAGGTAAGAGCTGCCTATTTCTGGCAAATTCCCAACTCCCCCAGTCCCCTGTGGAATGTCAGCGCATATCAATATCGTCTGCCCGGAAAATTTACATTTTGGGGAACTGGCAGGTGCTGCTGAGTAGGGTTTTGGATTTTAACTGGAAGCGATTTTGGGCTGCCGGGTACAAAGCACCTTCCCTGTGGAGGTGGGGGTGCTCAGAGCCTCCCCCCCTGCCCTGTTTGTATCTGCTGCAGGCAATGGCAGAACCCCCTGCGCTCCTTTCCACGGATGTGGGAGAAGCTCCCGCTCGGGATCCCAAACCCAGCACACCACAGGGACAGCTCTCCCTGCCCCCAAAGCAGGAGGAGGGAGGAGAATCACAGCACTGGGGCTGGAAGGACCAAAAAGCTCATCTCGTCCCAACCCCTCCTGTGGACAGGGACACTTTCCTCTAGACCAGTTGCCCAGAGCTTTTTTTTCCCTCCTTGGCATGGATTTTCCCCTTATCCCCAGGCAGGGAGCTCCTGGATGGATGTTAATTTGGGATGTATTCTATTGGAAGGGGCTGTCCAGGGAGGTTTGGAGTCCCTATCTCTGGAGGTGTCCAAGGAAGGCAGGGATGTGGCACTCAGTGCTCTTGACAAGGTGCAGATCGAGCAAAAATTGGATTTGATGACCCTGGAAGTCTTTCTAAATCATTATATTCCATGGCTAATGACCAAAATCCTGAACAAGGAATGCTTCCATTTTTGATTGCCAAACCTAAGCATTCCAGGACATTCATACAAATTGAATATAGCCACATTCAGGCTTTCAGGACACTTTGAGGAAAACTTCCAGGATAACTTCCCAGCATTATTTACATGCCTGCAGATCGATAAAATGTGTTATTCTGCTAAAACTTTTGTTTACCCCAAGCTGGTTTTGCCCAGTTCACCAGTGCAAGGATCCACCTGTGTGCTTGGAATTGGGAGGGGGGGAGCTCATTTGCTTTGTCTTTCTTCCCACGTCAGGGTTCTGCAGCCAACCAATGAAATGCAGTCCCACAAATGCTCTGGATTAGGTAATGCTTTAAATTTGCATTTTGTCTGCTAAAAATAGGGGGTTTTCTTCATTTTCTCTCACGTTGGAATGGGATGAAATGCCATAGGAGAAGCTGGTCCTGAGATGTGTCCCCACCAAAGTGAGCAGGGCTGAGTGTCCCAGGAGCCCCACAGGGGTGGGTGGCAGGAAGGGTGACAAGGTTCCCCCCCTTGAGCCTCCTGGGGACAGTTCCCTTTGCTTTTTGATGCCTGCAAGGTCTGTGGAGGTGTTGGGAGCACAGGACCTCACCTGTGATTCAGGGAAATACCATTTTTCTCCTGTCTGGTATTATGGAGCTTTTGGGGTCTGGAGGCCAGGAGAGAGATTTCTGTACCGATCCCAACCCTGTCCTGGGCAGCAGGAAAGGGAAAATTCTGCCCCTCTGCCCCTGTGCTCAGGTGAGACCCCACCTGCAGAGCTGCCCCAGCCCTGGGGCCCAGCACGGGAAGGACGTGGAGCTGCTGGAGAGAGCCCAGAGGAGGCACCAGGATGAGCAGAGGGATGGAGCAGCTCTGCTGGGAGGAAGGGCTGGCAGAGCTGGGATTGTTCAGCCTGGAGAGGAGAAGGCTCTGGGGAGACTTTCAATATATAAAATGGGCTTTCAAGAAAGATGAAGAGACTTTTTATCAAGGCTTGTAGTGCCAGGAGAAGGGGGAATGCTTCTCATTGCCCATTAGGTGGAATATTGGGAAGAAATCCTTCCCTGTGAGGGAGGTGAGGCCCTGGCACAGAGCAGCTGTGGCTGTCCCTAGATCCTGGAAGTGCCCAAGGCTGGGCTGGACGGGGCTTGGAGCAGCTTGGGATGGGGGAAGCTGTCCCTGCCATGGCAGGGGGTAGAACGGGGTGGACGTGTTAAGGTCCCTTGCAACCCAAACCATTCATTGATTCTAACCCTGTAATTAATGAGATATCAAGGTGGGATTTAAAGGTGATGGCACTCACTCTCCAGAGTCACTTTTGAACGTGGACATCCAAGTCCCACCCTGAGCCTGGCTTGGATGTTGCCCTGCCCTCAGCTGTCTGTGTGACTGCAGCAATGATTTCAGAAGCTGCCGTAGTTCTGCCTTCCACACCATAAATCCTTGGAGCAGTTCATCCGGCTGAACCTTAAAGCTGACTGCTTCTCTTTATGGAGATCTCTCACATTTTTCATTGCCTTTGCATCAGACCTCGCCAGTCCCACTCTCCTGCCAGAATACGAAGTGCCGGGAAAAATCCGATCTCTTTGGAGCTGACATTAAATTATGGCAAATAAATCTGTCACTCCAAGGCAGTGTCAGTGCCTCCTGTTCCAGTGCACTGGACAGAAGTGCTGTCCAAGAAAGGAACTGCTCATCTGACCTCTACTATTATCCTTGAGCTTTTTTGGAGTAAAAGTAAATCTGCCTTTCTCTGGGGATTTCTATTTCTTTCACACAAGGGTTTGTTTGATTCGATTTTACCTTAGTGCATATCACAGAATCCCCGGATTCTCTGTTGGATGGGATCTTAAAGCTCATCCAGTTCCATCCCCTGCCATGGGCAGGGACACCTTCCACCATCCCAGGATGCTCCAAGCCCTGTCCAGCCTGACCTTGGACACTTCCAGGGATCCAGGGGCAGCCACAGCTGCTCTGGGCACCCTGTGCCAGGGCCTGCCCATCCTCTCACAGCAAAGATCTGCCTGACTGCAATTCCATGGGTTAAAAAACTCCAGCACAATCATAGAGCTTCCCTGATAAGGCCCAGAGGACATTAAAAAATGTGCTGGAGGTAAAAGCAGAGTGAAGGCGTCTTCCCAGGCCCTGCCCACACGATCACACATTCCTGGTGGCAGCAATGGCATCAGGAGGTCACCCATCCTTTTTATCTCTCCCTTTTCTGGATCAGTTTCTATCCTGTAAGTTTTTTATCCTGTGCACACCTCCGAGGACTCCCAATCTCGTCCCGTTAGGAGTGTGTGGTGTTGTGCATGTAAACACCCACCCGTGGCCTTTCCCAAACAGCAGCTTGGGCAGGCTGGAAGCAGGAGTGGGGCTCTGCTTGTGGATGCAGAGCCCAGTGTCTGTACACAGAGCCAGGTAATGAGAAAGGAAATGGATCTCTCCCTCTGGAAAGAAATGCCTTGAAAATCCTCTCTGCAGCTGCCTGCACGAGGCGTTGGTGTGCATTATTTCCAGAGTTTCTATCCATGGTGGAGCCAACACAGCAGCCTCCAGCTGATCACACCGGGCACAGGGGAGATTTGTTCAGGGAGTCTGAAGGTTCAGTAATTATTTAATAAAGAAGAGGAGACTCAGTGCTGGCAGCTCAGGCTCTGAGCTGTGAATCCTGAGCAGAAAGATAAATTGTCTGAGCTAAAAAATCCTTCCCTGTGAGGGTGGGGAGGCCCTGGCACAGGCAGCCCAAAGAAGCTGTGGCTGCCCCTGGAACTCCTGAAGTGTTCCAGGCCAGGCTGGATGGAGCTCAGAGAAGCCTGGGACAGTGGAAGGGGTCCTGCCCATGGCAGGGGTGGGACTGGAAGGGCTTAAATCTCCTTCCCAGCCCAGACTATTGTGGGATTCCATGAGTCTCAATGTGAAACAGCTCTCCACATCTCTCTAAGCTGTTGGAACGGAACCATCACCGGTCTACTGAAATCTGAGTTTGTGCTCCTTGTATGGAGAGCAAAAATGGTCCCAGGGGTTGCAGTGGGGTGACTTTCATTGGCTTGGTGATGCTTGAGAGACAGATCAGCAGTCAGGCAGACAAGCTCCACCGAGAGACGGGAGCACCAGTCCCGGTGTGACAGCAGCAGATAACAGTGGGAAAGAGCAGAGCGTGATGGTGGCATTTCCTCCTTGGCTAACGATGCATTGCCCTGGATCTGGGGCCTCAGACACATGGTGAGCCGGTCTCTCATCTCCCCAGAGCTGCTGGATTGGGCTGCAGGGCTCAGGTGTCACAGCCAGGATGGAGAAAGGTCTCCTGTGTGTCACAGGGCTCGGCTCAGCACCCCTGGGTCGCTGCTGGGGGTGCATCTCAGGGCTGGTGCAGGAAACCCCGTGGTTGGGATTTACAGGTAATAGCTGGGATGCTTAGCAGTGGAACTCCAAAGAAAAGGAGGCTCAGGGGGGCCCTTCTCACTCTCCACAAGTCCCTGAAAGGAGGGGGCAGCCGGGGGGTCGGGCTCTGCTCCAGGGAGCAGGGACAGCCTGGGCCAGGGGAGGCTCAGGATCAATATCAGGGAGAATTTCCTCCCCAAAAGACTCTGCCAGGTGGAGGCAAACGTGGAGCTAATAACACCAAAGGCTCTGGGTTTGATCCCAGAACAGGCCATTCCCTGAAGGGCTGCACTTGGTGATCGTGGTGGGTCCCTTCCCACTCTGAACCTTCTCTGAAATCTGGGAAATTCTGTGGTTTCTGTGAAATGTTCAGGAAACTCCTCATGGCTCCCCTCCCCGAGCCATTCCCTGAGCCTACAGAACGGGAATTGTTCTGAGGAACCCCACTGCACTTCCCTCACTGGAAGGAAGTCCCTGCAGGTTGTCTGTTTGCTTCCTGCCGTGTTTAGAGCCAAAACCCAAGAATTCTGCTCTAAAAAACCAAATTCCCCTCCTTTGCCAGCATCCTTCCCCAATAAACACGAGAGCAAATGGGATGTGTCTGGGAGCATATTGGAATTTGCTGGGATTTGCTGAGCATTACGCTTCTGCTGGAAATTAGCATAATCTGCCTCCTATCGCCTGCTCAGGAATGATTAGTGAGAAATGTGTCTTCTCAAGATTTTTTTAATCCTAAGAAAGCAAGAGGAGCGCTGGCATGTTTATGGCTCCCGCAGAGCTCCTCACTCCGGGTTGGGATAAGGACAGTTTCCCTACTGGAGTGATGTGTGCAGGAATCTGAGCTGTGTGCCAGCTCTCTGGAATGACCTGGAGGGGAGGAAGAGCAGATTTTCGGGAGCAGCAATCGTTGGTTTGCCCATTGGATCCCACCAATGGCAGGGGTAAAACCCCACTCTTTTCAGTGCTCTTTGTCTTCCTGTGTGAACTTTTTTGTGTCTTTCGCTGTGAGCTGTGCCTGACAAAAGCCACACTCCTGGGAGCAGCTCCGTGGAGGAGGAAGGAGCTACTGCTCACCCCACATCCAGCAATCTCCTTTTGGTGCAAATCCCACCTGTATTCCTTGAGAAAGCCATCACTGCCTGCCTGGAGATCTGGGCTGAACAAAACCAGATCTTTTTTGGCCGTTGCTCCCCTCTCCCACCCCACACATCTGTCTCATCCACTTTGGCTGCAAATTCATTGGAGCCAAATTTCCTCCTAGGAGGATGCAGCCCTTTCCACCACGGTGCTCCGTGTTATTTCCTGCCTCCTGGTGTGCCAGCACAAGGAAGAGATGATGCATCTTCTTTGGGTTTGTTATCCCCCCCAGCTCACCTGTGAGAGCACTGGGAATTGTCACCCCGGTGTGTGGAGCAGCTGGGAAGTCAAAGGCTGAGGAAAGGCTGAGCACAGACACGGCCAAGGCCAGCAGGGGAATACTCCAGGTGCTCTGGGCAACCCCACCCCACTTTTAAAATCCCAGAGTCGTTTGGATTGGAAAGGATCCTTAAAATCATTGTGTTCCACACCCAGCCATGGGCAGGGAGATCTTCCACCATCCCAGATTGCTCCAAGCCCTATCCAACCCGGCCTTGGACACTCCCAAGGAGCCAGGGGCAGCCACAGCTGCTCTGGGCACCCTGTGCCAGGGCCTGCCCTCCCTCACAGCAAGGAATCTCTTCCCAATATCCCATCTAACCTGTCCTCTGGCAATTTGAAGCCGTTCCACTTGTCCTGTTCCTCCAGAGTCTGAAATCCCTCTCCAGTTCTCAGCGCTGGAAGGGGCTCCAAGGTCTCCCCAGAGCTTTCTCCTGCCCCAGCTGAAACCTCCTCTGGTAGGAGAGAAAAGCTGCTGGACACAAACAGGGGACAAAGGGCCGTGCCTCAGCCACACACGTGTCCCCCGGGCAGGGGTCCCACCTGGCTTGTGGCTGGCAGCAAGACACGGGTCCCCTTCCCCGCAGACAGGTGGGACACCAATGGCAAGATGAGGTGGCCAAGCCGTGCCTCTGATTTGCAGCTCCAGCTGGAAACCCCCACAGAGCGTGGGCCAGGCTTTATAAAATAAAAGCTAATAAGAATCATAACAATTTTGCTTTCTCTCCATAGCCTGCAGCAACCCAGGCACAACATGGGAATTGAGGAATAAAGGCCATCAACTTCCCGTGGCTCCCCTCCTACCACCTTCCTCTTCTTGCTCCAAATTGTTTTGAAAACATTGCTTTTCCCTTGCCTATTTCATTTCTGCAATGAAGTCATCAAACAAGATGACAGGGACTTTCCAAGACTCAAATCAATCAGCAAGTTTCTCTTTTGCTTTTTCTACTCAGGCAGGAAATAGGGGAATAAATTTTCCAAGTGTCCAAGGGAAGGGAGGGGGGACAACAGGTGGGTTGGTTCCAGTGTGGGGAGGTGTAAGAGAACAGATGGAACTTCTGGACCTCATCTAGCCCAGCAAAAATAAACAACCCCCTGCCACGTGCTCGTTCTGCTGCGAGAAGTTCCAGCAGGTCCCGAGGGTTTTCCACCGTCCACTGGAAAATGAAAGTAACTCCAAGTGTATCCTGTGCCCTGCCCCCAGTTTGGCTTAGAAGGGAGTCATGGTTTCTCCAGAGGTCTTCCCCCCCCAACCCTGGATGGTTATTCCACTTTCAGTACTGAAAATCATGTTCAAATCAGGCCAGGTTCAGCTTAAATCAGGGAGTCACAGAATCCTGGGATCTCCTGAGCTGGAAGGGATCATGGAGTCCAGCCCCTGGCTCTGCACAGACACCCCAACAATCCCACCCTGGGCATCCCTGAGAGCCTTGTCCAAACACTCCTGCAGCTCTGGCAGCCTCAGGGCTGTGCCCATTCCCTGGGGATCCTGTTCAGTGCCCCAGCACCCTCTGGAGAAGAATCTTTTCCTGATACCCAGCCTAAACTCCCCTGGCACAGCTCCAGCCATTCCCTGAGGTCCTGTCCCCCATCCCAGAGAGCAGAAATGGGAGTTGCCCCTCCACTATTCCTCAGCAAGAAGCTGCAGACAAGAAAAAGCTCTTCCTGTAGTCTCCACATGTATTTTATGGCAGTGAATGAAGGCAATGGAAAGAGCTCACCCAGTGGGATCACCCCCTGCAATTTCTTCTGGGTTTGGGCAGAGTAAAACTAATCATAGGGGCTCGGGCCAGGGCTGCTCTAGGAATAGATTGGCACTTCAGATTCACCAGGATACGATGGAATAATGTCTGGGTGGTGGAACTTTCAGCACACGGCGGCAGGAGCAGCCGTTGTCATTTTTTCATGATGGTTTTTATGCCGGTGCCTTCAATATTCCTCTCCTCTGCTCAGCGGGGACAGACCCTGCATGGGAAGCATGGACTCTCTGACTGCATCCCATTCCTCCAAAGGCATCAGCATGTGGGCAGGGAACAGTCATTTGCTTGCACATTATGCAGGGAAAGTGCTGACCCAGTAATAAAAAAAAAAAATTTAAAAAAAAAATAATCCCTGTCAGGAGCCAACAGGTTTTACCGGAAAACCATTGGATTTCAACAAGAAGATTTAGGGTTTGGAACAAAACCTTGACAGTTTGCCCAAGAATTACTTCTTCATTTTACAGCATTCTCACCATTGAAACGTGTGTGTTCTCTTCTTCTGGAAAAAGCAAGGGAACGAAAGGAAAAATTACGCCAGTGACCGAGCTCCATCAGTGCATTCCAAGTGGCAACGTATTTTAGGGAAGAATTATCTCAGCTTCACTTTAATGAGTATCAATCAGGTTGGTAACCAACACAGCTCTTTTTGTGAGGCTTTAAGTCCTTTAAAGATGAGGGTGTTTATTAGGGAGCCTTCACCAAGGTTTTATGTCTCACCCGTAAAGAGGCACAGCTGTGGCCAGAACATTATCTCAAGTGGAACCAAATGTTGGCTCCATTTATTGGTATTTATAATGGATTCCCACAATGGCAGAGGCCTTAATTTGGTCTTTTTTGGGTTGGGGATGCCAGGAGGGCAGCCATGGAATGCCTGGATGGTCCCTCTAGCCTCCCTGAGCAATGCAGAATCCTTCAGGACGGAGCCTGGAGAGCGGCAGAGGGTTTGCTGATGGCTGGGATCCTCAGGAAGGTGCCACAGACAATCCCTGGGAGGCTTGGAGGGCTCGGAAGCATCAGGAGCAGAGCTCCACATGGGGTTAGGGATTTGCCAGCAGGAATCCTTAGGTTTAAGTTCTGTGCTGAACCTTTGGGAACGCCTGGAGGTTTGAGCTTGGAGAGCGAGAGCCTCACTTGCTCTCTGTCTGTCCCCTGGGCAGGCTGAGGCTGCCATCGAGGTCATCAGCTCCCCCTGGCTCACAAACACGTGTCAGTCCCCCCAGGGACTTTTCCTGGATGGGCTGCGAGGGTGCCCTGGGACAGGAGCAGCTCGGGGCCTTCGCTCAGAGCAGTGGGGACAAATCCCAGTGGGACAAGGACACGGTGCTGGCTCCTCTGAGTCCCTGGTGACAGTCACCAGCTCCAGACAGCATCAGGATGTGCTGATGCCTTTTCTGTGCAGCAGCGCCAGCCCCGAGTCCAAGTTTGGTGTTAATATGGAAATATGGATAAGAGCTTATGCTGTGACAATGATTTACTGCCTTGGTAACTGCACCTGATAACACAAATTTATCTTGGTCTCTCCGTTTCAATTATATTTTTTCTAATGTGTGTTTTGAAATACAGATTTCCTTGGTCACAGGAATTTATGGCAATGGCTACGTGGCTGGGAGAATTTAAATCGATACAGGAACCATTCTTTGCCTCACTCTCCAGTGTCTCCTTATGCGTGTTACACCGGCTGTATAATGCATGTTTTCACAAACTCTGTCCAAAATATGGGAAAAGAGGAGGCAGGCACAGGCAGCATCACCGGGATTTGGTGGGCACCATTCACAAATGACCTGCTGGAATTTGGCCACAGCAGTTTGATGCCTTGAGGTTTGCATTGTGGGTGGGGATATTTGCTCATGGCCTGAGAGGAGCTGAATTTTTGGGAGGTGCTGAGGTACCAGAGCTCTGCTTCCCACCCTGCCAGAGGCACTGGAAGCTGCCCTACTCCCTTTGAGACAGCTTGGGAAAGACTCAGCAAGGGAACGCGTGTCCATGGAAAATACACATTGAGCAAGGGTTCTCCCTGTGTTTCCAGCACTGCTCCTAGGAGGAAGCATGAACAGGTTGCTCCCTTATGGAGGAGGAAGCAGCAGGAGTCTGGGTAGCAGCACTTTGCCTTCCCAGAAGGGTTTGTCCCCAGAACAGGGGACAAACCCCCTACGGGCTCTTGGTGCCTTCCTCCTGCTGTCACCAGGCAGGTCCCAAGCTCTGTGATAAACAGCATTTAGTCCCTGATTTAATCCTGCGGCAGCCACGGGTCTGCTCCTGCCACCAGCAGGGACCAAGAAACTCCTCAGCTTCCCTGGAGCTCATGCCAGTGGTTGGGATGCTGGATGCAGGGGAGCAGATCTGACCCTGCAGTTGGAGCAAATGCCAGGGCTGCATTTGCCATTGGCAGTGGTCCATAAATAAAAGAACGTTGGAGTTTCTCTAGGACACGTCATTAGTCCAGCTGCTCACACTTAGCAGCTGATAGCTGCTATCACTCTTAGTCACCCTCCAAATTCCACCTGGAGAAATGGGGCCATTATTGCTCTGAGGCTGCTGCTGCTGCTCCCACAGTCCTGCTGCTGCTCTTTTCCCTGGCTGGGAAGAGGAGCAGCTCTTCCCAGCGCTCTGGGAACGGCAGGTACGTGGGAGCAGATGTTGGGAACTGGCAGGGCTGGTTGTCTGCATCCAGATATCCCCCCACAGCTTCCACTGAGGGCTGGACAGATGTCTTCCAGCAGATGGAAGGCAGATCTTCCCTTCTCCAAACCCAAATGCATCTCCATCACTCATGTGTGGATCCCACATCTTTCTTTTATCTGGCACCATGGACACAACGGTGTTGAAAAAGACATTGCCGGGTTTCTGTTATTCCTGTGATTTCTTTCTCCTGGGAGCTGGTCTGATTCCTGGATGTGGCTGCTGGAAATCCTGCAGAGGTGCTCGGGGACTCAGCAGCAAAGACTGGCAGACCCCTGGCCATCTTTCCTCGGTGGTGAGGCACAGGTCACCCTAAGGTGAGGAGCATCTTTTGGAGTCTTAAGCCTTCCAGGAATGGCAGCGCAGAAAATGGAAAGCAGATTCCCACAGCCTTTCTCACATCATCCTGTCTCGGTGTGGAGCTGCTTCCTCCCCCTGAGGAGAACGTGGCTGACACTACCCCAGCTTTGAGACCAAACTCTGCCCAACACCTCGAAATCCAGTGTTTTCCCAGCAGGTCATTCCTGGAGCCAGGATGTGGGGAGGTGGACAGTGGAGAGTTGGGGTCTCCTGCAGCCCCCGAGCTTCACACCCTCGGACCTTCTGAGGTGCTGAGATAAACGAGATAAGGTGGCACTCGCTGATATGGTCTCGTGGGAGTGGGGATATTCAGTTGCAGGTTGGATTTGGTGATCTTGGAGATCTTTCCCAGCTTCAGTAATTCCCTGGTTCTGTGATTCCCTGCCTTCCAAGGGCTGTCAGCATTTGGAGAAATCTGGGTTTATGAAAGGACACTGGGTTGGTTTGGTTTTGTTTTTCTTTGAAAGTTTCTCAACAAGCAGAGCTGAGGAGAGATCACCACTTTCTACACAGGTCTGGAATGTCAGGTGTTCTTCCAGATACTGGAGGTTAGAAAGGCAGTGCTCCCCAGGCAATGCAATATTCCAAATTGTGCTCAGGAGAGCTCTGATGGACATCAGAAAAGAACAGGAGGTATCATTTCCTTGTCTGTAAAACCCAGAGCAAATGGGCTGGAACCCAGGAGCAGAGGGAAAGTGGAGAGCCGCAAAAAGCTGTTCCAGTTGTTTTTCCTCCCAGTACAGGAAAAATTGGGTCATTATTGAAAAATACTGTGTTCCTGCTTTAAAATTCTACCTTCCTTTTATGTGGAACCATCATAACTCTGATTAGTTACCGGCAGTGGTGGGAGTGATCCCTGTGCTGCAGACTGGGATCTGTTCAGTGCCCGGGAATGTTTGGATGGATGGAATTATACAAAATGAAGACATCACCATCACCATCATCATCATCATTCTGCTGCTGGTAGCTCCATCATTCTGTAAAAACAATCCCCTCTCCAAGAGTGAGGGAGGACTCCCAGGTGGTAAATTCCCAGTTTTTGGGAGCTGCTGAGTTGTGTCGGTGCTCGGTGAGCCCTGGTTCCACCCAGCTGAGCAGCGGCAATAAAGGAGCCACGACCGGCTGCTCTTTCCATGCACGATCCTTTCCAAGCGTGTCCGTGCAAATATTTATTATTTGCACAAAGGTACAGAGAGGAACTTTTGTTCTCTGAGGATCAAATGTCTGGCAAGGCTCTCTGTGCACAGATCCAGCCTGGGGTACTCTCTGTCCTCCTCTGCTGCCTGGAGGGGCTGAGGTGGAGGATCCGCTGGGAGAGCAGAGATCCTGGGCTGCAATTCCCAATCCAGGGATATTTGCTTTGTTTTATTCAGTGGGTTTTGTGAAAGGCTTGTTATCTGTTTTATTAACAGCCTGAATCTTTTCTTCTGAGCACTCCTAAGCCATGGAATCACAATGGGGGAACTTTTCCTTCTCCTTCCTGTAATTACGGTGACCTTGTCACTCCACGCTCACCTGCCTTGAGCCTGGACACTGAGCCACGATCCCTCGCTTTCCCAGCAGCTTCCTCCAAAATTCATCCATGTTTGGGCATCCTCAGGGAGGCAGAAGATGCAGCTCAGTCTGAGGGAGGCACTAAACCTGCATCTCCCCTTCTCCAGCAAAGACAGGAACCGTGGGTGCTCTTCCTCTTCACTCCATTTGGACAGAAAATTCCTCTGAGGGATGAAGGGATATAGGCAGGAGGTGACCACAGAGTTGACCAGCCCCAAAATCCTTTTGGACATTCCTAAATTCCACTCGAATTCCCCTGAGGGTGTTTGGGTCCTGTGGGGACACGGAGAAAGAAGAAAGAGTCCCCAGTGAGCCCGGGTCAGCTTCACTGGAACGTGAGACCCAGAGCTGCACGTGGGAATGGCCCTTCCCAAAGCTCCAGAGGCTGATGGGATCATTTGGAGGAAAATCCCACGCTGTGATTCGGCTCTGAGATCACAGGGAGAAGGTTTGGGGTGCTCCCAAACATGGGGGTGGTACCAGAAAAACACGGGATCTCAGCTTGCCTGCAGTGGGAATTGTGGGGACACCACAGGGAGAAAGAGAAATTTGAGTATAAATCCCACCTGACAGCCAATAAATCCAGATTGTGTTCTTTCTTTTCCCTCTTAGTCAGGAAAAAAGTGCTGAAACTGGTCTAAAAAAAATCCAAGAGTCTTTATGGTAGGGGAAAAAAAAATAGAAAAGGTTTAGGGTGAGATTTGGGGCAGATTTGGGGAAAGAAAATCAGCTTTAAATTCTGAAGAAATCCCTTTAGCTGACTTGAAACAGGTCAGAGTTTCCAGCTGTAATGAGATTGGAAGTTTAGCATCCTCCCAGCTCTGGGCCCTGGTTGTGGGAGCTCTTCCAGGGGATGGCAGCAGGTGGGAGCCACGACTCCCTCAGGTACGGTGCTGACAATTCCATTCGTAAGTGTTGTGCTGTACCTCGTCTTTCCTTCTATCCCCATGATGGCACCGTGGGGGGAAAGGAAGACAGAGGTTTGTTTGTGTCTAAATCCCATCCTCCAGGAAGGGGAGCAAGGCTCCACTTACCCTTCAGAGCAGCGATGGTGGAATGGAACTCCTGGCTGATAAATCAGATTCAATTACTGCCTGTGAAGAACCGTTCCCTAGATCCACCTGGTGTGACAATCCCTCTGGGAATGGGCAAGGGACGGGGGTGAAAGGCTGCCTCTTCTCATCCCTGCTGAAAGCACTTTGTCTTTTCCCAGCAAACAGAAGTAGCTGGAGTTTCTGTTTTCGTGGCAGCAGGAGCTGTGCTGTTAAACAAACACGGAGAAAGCCAAAACTTCCTGCCACTTCACATGTTTGTGTTTTGAAAACCAAGCTATTTATTCAGACAAACTGGAAAATATAACCACAAATAACCCCTGAAGTGTGCTGCTCACTCGCAGCGAGTTAACTGAAACCAGAAGAGGGAGAATTTGTTTATCTGCAGATTTTCCTTCCACTCCCAGGAAAATTCTTTTCCCTTTCCAGCCCTTTGGGTTTGTCCCATTGTAGCACCCAGTGCTGCTCCAAGAGCTGGGGGGAGCTTCTGGAGGGGGAGCAGAGGAATTCAGTGGATCAAAGATCTGTGGGAATACCATCCCCTGGAGCGTGTGCCCCAGCTTTGTGCACCCAGAAGTGACATCTCGGGCCCCAGAACTCTGTGTTTGACCTTGGAAAGCTCCGTGTGCTCCATCCTGCTCCTGATTCTCTGGTTGCTGAAGGACAACATGATCCCAGTGGGAATGGCTCAGGCCAGGCTCCTTCCCTGCAGCTCCGTCGGGGGAGCTTTATCTCCAGATTGTGCTCCACCAGCAGAACGGGAGGGGGAAGGAGAGGGCTCCTACCTGACACGAGAGACAATGACCTGCTCCAGGGGGATTTTTAAAGAGCTCGTGGAATGCAAAGGCTCCATTCCCAACCCCTGCTCCCGGCTGGAAAGCTGCGTGCACCCCTGGGTTGGTACCCGCACTGTTGCTGTGGCAACGAGAAGAGGGGGGGATGGAGCTGCTGCCATCATTCTCCTCTGCACTCCCTCCTCCCTCCCAAAAGTCACCTCCCCTGGAATTAGAAATGACACCTCTCCATCCCCCTGGGAGTGCCTTGCCTTCCCAAGCCGCACGCCTGCCTTTGGTTCGGCAGGGAGATGTGTGAGTGGGAGATGGGGAGGTGATGGAGGCTGGAAAACCAGAATGTGCTCAGGGCCCAGACTGGACCGAGAGCTTTTCCTTCCTCCTGAATTAATCTTGGGCTAATTTAGGCTGGCATGGATGCTCTGGGGCATGCAGTCCATGGATGAAGGCAGCCCACGGCACAGCTCGGGGGATCCTGAGAATCAGTCCGGGCTGTCTTGGAGGCTGGACTGGGTGAGGAACAGGATTCGGGGGTTTCAAAACACTTGGCAGCTTTGGCATTTCCTCTGTGTTGGATTAGCAGGGCTTGCAAAAGCTTTCACGTAAAACAGGAGGTGGAAAAGCAGCTCGGGGAAAGCCCCTGCCTGGAGGAGCTGTGTGGAGGCTCCAGTTGATTGTTTAACTTGGAATCAGGCTCGAGCGTGAAGGATCCCACATCAGTGCCTTCCACCCCATGGGTCAGGAGCTTTCCTCATCCTCCCTCCCCTGTCTCCCCACATTTAATTGTGTGGAGAAGGCAGATGAGGCTGAGAGAAGTGACTGCATCTTCCCATGCCTCAGGCTGGGATCCAGCAGGGGCTGGAGTCTGGCTTTCCCATTATCCCTCCAGCATTCCCCACTCTGCCTCTCCCTCATCTTTGTCACATGGGCTTTGGGAAATCTGCATGTTGAAATGAGGAGTTTATGTAGCAAATCTACATTTTCAGGCCAAAGTTTTAAAATTCCCTCTCTCTGGACCCTGAGGTATTCACATTCCCCCCCAATCCCCCTGAACAGCCCGAGAAACATCTCAGTGCTCCAGGAAGGGTCTCTGATATCTTCCACAGCTCTCCTGCACACCAGCACAAAGCCTCCTCCTGCTGTACCCAGGGATCCCAGGGCCAAGGGAGGGGTCCCTAAGGTGGACCCTGGGGGTCCTATTCCCCACGCCAGGGACTGGGATGGATTTTCCTTCAGCTTGGTGCTCAGCCACGTGGTTAAGCCAAAGCAGGTGCTCTGCTCGTGCCAGGGCTTGTGAATTTCACGTGCTGGAGGGTTCACAAATAACCCTGACCCTTTACGAGGCTGCAGACCCAGGAATGTCCCTGCTCACGTTTGCCAAGAACATTTGCTCCTCCAGATGATCACAGCAACACCCCGGTGCAGATGAACCCAACTGTTTTCCTTCCTCTCAGACTTATCACAGAATCACAGAATGAGGTGGAAGGGAGCTTAAAAATCCCCTTGTTGTGGGCAGGGACACCTTCCACCATCCCAGGTTGCTCCAAAGCCCATCCAACCTGGCCTTGGACACTTCCAGGGATCCAGGGGCAGCCACAGCTCCCCTAGGCCAGGGCCTCCCCGCCCTCACAGGGACAGATTTGCTCCCAATACCCATTTAAACCTTCTGTCTTTCAGTTCCATCGCCCCTTGTCCCGTTCTACAATTCCTTGTAAACCACTCCCCTCCAGAGGCTCCTTTCTGGCACTGAATCCCCACAGTGTTGTTCCCACTCATCCGATCTTTTCCCCTGGGTGCCCTGTGGCCTGTGAGCCCCCACCGATCATTGCTCTTCCTCCACCACCAGCATTTTCCCTCCTCAAATATCATCCTGGTCGGGATCAGCCCCTCTCCTGGCTCATGGCAGGCTGGAGGGAGCTGGTGGGGTGGGCAGAGCAAGGCTCCATCTGCTCCGTGCTCTCCATCCAGAGGCTTTAAAGGCTGTCGCTCCCAGCAGTGTTCCTCTCTTTCCTCTGCCCACACAGAGCAAGAAGCAAAGGGGAAGATCTGAAATTTTCCTGCTCGGTTGGGCAGCGTGTAACAGATGTTAAAGGAGCTCTGGGAGGGAGAACCAACTGCTGGGGGTTGATATCCTCGAAATTTCTGGAGTTTGCTTGGTCAAACAGCTCAATGAAAGGAGTGAAAAGACCTTCCTTGTCTCACTCCATCTTTTTTCCCTGATCAAATCAATCCCTGTCCCTTCCCACATGCATTGGCACAACAACCCTGCCCTTCACCTTTCCCAGGAGCTGCAGTCACCCTCCTGTGATTTTCCCTCCAGCCTCTGGGCCATGCTCTTGCCTGACTTTCACCAGGATTAGCAAGGAGGAAAGTGCCTGCACCTCCAGGGTCAGCCAGAGGAACGGGAACTGCAGAAATCTGGAGCTGGGAAAGCTGCTTGCACCTCCCCCGGGGATGACAGTGGCCATTACAGGGGCTGGATCGGCTCTAATTGCAATCCCAACAAAGTGATATGGAAATAATGCCACAAACCACCGGGAAAAGGCCAGAAATAATCACAGTGCACAGCAAGGATGTGCTGGGTGGAGGGGAACCTGTGGAAAAACAGGGCATGGGGTGGAGGAGGAACCAAGGAATCATTATCTGGGCTTTTGAAGCTTTGTGGATAACGATTCCTTGATTTTCCACAGCCTGCCCCCTTCCTCGGCACTTCCCGCCCCTGCCCTGACTTGCTCTCAGCCCCCAGAGCAAAACAAAGCCAACCCTTCACCTCAGAGCCTCTGTCAGGGGACTCCAAGGATATTTTTGTGCGATTCCTCTTGGCTGGAGCTTCACAGGTTGTTTTGCCACGAGGTTTGATGCTCTTTGGATGTCCATCCGTGTTTCTGCTGGACTGCATCCTATGTCATCACCTTTCCAAGCTGCTTGGACCGCAAGGCACGGTGAGTTTAGGGATGAAAGAGCTTTCTTGGGGAAGAAGAGCCTGCCCTTGGGGCTTGGACAGGTGCCCAAGAGAGGTGCCAGGGAAAAGGGGCAGTGGGAGGGTGATTCAGGCCCTCAGGGGCTTAGGAACTCCTGTGACATCAATGCTTTGGGAGGGTTCTAGAAAGAGTCTTTAGAGGGGACAGAAAGCAGGGAAATGGTTGGAAAAATAACAGGGAAATGCAGATTTGGACATCACACGGCTCAGTCCAGAATCAGGATGGTTTGGTTTGTTTTTTTCTTTATTATCTCCTCAGCAAGGCAGGGCTGAGACAGCCCTGGGAAAGAAGTTGAGCTATTCTGGTCTTCACAGGGTGTGATGGGGGACAGACCTGGCTCCATTTCCAAGATCCAACTTCCCTCCCTGCCAGGCCCAGTGAGACCAGTACCTCCCAGTGATGAGCTTCCAAAAGCCACACACTCATCACTGGTCTCTCCTCTCCACCAAATATTGACTCTTTGAGGGGAAGGAATCCTCTGCTGGTCCTCCCAGCACTGAACTTCAGAGAGTCCCATTTTCAGCATTGTCTTGATGCAAATCAGGGCTTTTGGAAGGCAGGAATCCCCTCCCGATCCTTCCAGCTGCTTTTAAGCAAAGCCCAGCCTCTGAGTTCCAGAAACACCTTTCTCCCATGCGTTTGGCTGGGATTCCTGTCACTCCCAGACGCCCATTTATGAACAACAGCCCAAAGAAAAGAGGGAAAATCATCTGCGATCCGATGGAAGGTAAATACCTCTCCCTCCACTGCCCCTGACAGCCCGTGCCACAGCTGAGTTCCCCCCAGGAGCTCCCTGCCATTAATCACCTTCAGCAGGGATTGTTCCACCTCACGGTGCTTGCTGTGGCAGAAGGTTGGGCTGGAAATCTGCTGCCAGTCCCGCGTTGGGGAGAACGCGGCGCTGGAGCGGGGCCAGCGCTCACTTCTCTGCCTTGCTCCCGGCTGCTGGGGCGGCGAAACGGGGTGGTCTTCATTTCTCCTTCACCTCCTCTCATTCCCCACCTTTTTCACCTTCTTTTAAGGCCTCTGAGAAAGGGTGAGGAGGAATCCTTTATCCCCCCCAGCACCACCAGAGCTCAGGGATTATAAACGCTGCACGCAGCTAATAGGGAAAGCAGGAGAGAGGATTAGGATTTCCTTCCTTTGGAAAGGGATATGGATTATCTGGGCCAATAACCACGGCTGTGACAAGCCTGCTTTCTCACCACTGATTTGCAGGGAGCACTGGAGTCTCCAGGTGCAGTTTGTGAGAACCTGCTGCAGGGTCCTGCCCTCCCTTCCTTGGGCTCCAGAGCAGCCCTTCACTGACTTGTTGTCCCTTCTCAATTTAGTATTGATCCTCAAAAGCTCCTTTGTGAGTTTGCCTCTAGTGGAAGCTGAATTTTCCCTCATGCCTCGTTCCCTCTCTGTACCAGCCTCTTCCTAGGAACGTGCCCAGAGTTCCCATTGCCCTGCTCATGTGTTTGCTTTTCTAGCCAGGGTTCTGCCTTGCCTTCCTCCCCAGAGCTGCCAGGAAATGCTCAAGGGGAGGTCCTGAAAGTTGTGTAGACCCCACCAGCACCGGCCTTTAGTTAAGAACAGGTCATTTGCATTAGTGTTAGAAGGGACCTTAAAGCTCATCCAGCTCCATCCATGGGCAGGGACACCTTCCACCATCCCAGCTTGCTCCGAGCCCCATCCAGCCTGGCCTTGGACACGTCCAGGGATCCAGGGGCAGCCACAGCTCCTCTGGCCAACCTGTGCCAGGGTTTCACCAACTCATTGCAGAAACTCCTTTCTTATATCCTCCTTGATGCGGAGCTGGGAATGGAAACACGGAAAGAGGACGGAGCTGCGTTCCTACTCTGGTCTCCCACAGGGGATTTGTGAAGAAGAGTTTCACGCTGCTGGACTCTCTGACATGGATTTCTAGTGAGCTTTGGGTACCCAGCTCTGGGATCTGCCCAAAATTCCTCTGAAACCACAGGCTGCGTGGGACCAAACCCCTTTGGAAGGCCCCTGGAGAGGGGGAACCGTGTTAACAGCAGAGGCTTGCCCGTGGAAGTAGTTAATCACCAGGAATACAATTAGCACTGAAACGCCTCTGGACACCCTGTGCTGGCCTTCCCTTGTCCTACACCAGTGTCTTGCTGGCTCATTACCTGCGACACCTCATTTTCAGTGCTGCTAAATCCAGCTGCCTCCGGAGGCTCCTGGTGCTCCAGAGAGGGCCCTGCCTTCTCCAGCAAGGAGCATCCCTGCCTAGCACTGCTATCCCCAGGTGTGTGACACCTCCCGGTGCTAAAGGACACAGCCCCTCCCGTTCTTCCCCCATTTCCCCCCCATTCCACCCTCCCAAGCTTCCCCACAGCTCTTTAAAACACCATTCCTCTCCTCAAAGCGCTTTTAATTGCTGCCCCACACCCAGCAGGCTCACAAAAGCAGACGGGAGGCTTACAAGGTTCTCCTTTGCCAGAAAGTCAGGCTTTTTTTTTCAAATGTGGAAGACCTCAATTAATAAAATATTCCTCGTTTTTCTGAGGTCAGCTTTAGCAGCCGGGCCCCATGATCAAATGAGAGCCTTTTCCTCGGGATATCTGCTCGCTGGAATCTCATTAACGCTCACTTGCGCAACGTTTAGTAGCAGCTAAATGGGACAGAAAGTGTCTTTTCCCCTTTTCCTCCTGCCATGGATCTGGCAGGAGGCAGGAGGACCTCACACCGCCGTGTTTTACCCTCTTTGCCCCGCTAATCACATCCCTTCTTTCACTCAGTGCCGAACCCAGCCTTCAGATCCTCGGAATCTCTGCAGGTTTGGGTGGAATTCAGGGCAAAATGGTGCCTGGCAAGTAGATGAGGAGGCTGTGCTTGTGGCAGTGTGGATTTTCACAGCTCTGCAGTTGGAATCGCTCTCGCCCGGCATGAATGAGGCCAGGGAGTGACCCTGGATTTCCATCGCCTTTAGCTGGAAACAGAGTGCAGCTCTTGCTTTCTAAATTCATCAGTCATCGCCAGGACATCCATTTTAATGGAGTTCGGGCTATGGAGCCTTGAAGGGAATTGTTCTGCAATAACGAGCTCGTGTGTGAGAGTTATACCCCAAGGGAGAGCTTCTCCTCCCGGTGGGATCTGAGTCCTCACCGAGGGGCACTTCTGGATGACTCACTATTATTATTTATCACTCCTCTGGCATCATAAATGTGCAGGGCACTCTGGAAAGGGCACAGGACAACATCCCTGCCTTGATGAGGTTACAGCATCCCTGCCCTCACCCCAGCCAAACTGGTGGCTTGCTACAGATGAATAACTGGAATGTGGGGAAGGAAGAAGGAGCAGCCTCAGTCCCCACTGGGATGAAACACTGGGAATTACCAGGGAGACACAACTGAGAGAATAAACTTTGGGAACCCACATCCACACATGATCTCCAAGACCAGGACGAAAGACACAGAAGGAAGGAATGGTGCATGTCTCTCTCTCCTCTAGCCGTGGTGCTCAACGCTGCACTCCAAGGAGCTGGTCTCTGTATCTCTCATGTGGAATCTCTGTCTGCCCCACTGGCCCCCGGCAATGCCAGCAGCATCGTGTGCTGTTAAAAGTTGGGAAGTCCCAGATAGCAGGGCAGCCCAGGCTGGACTCTCTGCAGCATCCTCTCTGCTGTGATCTGGGATCTGGAGGAATTCTGGGACCTGGAGGAATTTCATAACTTTTTCATTTTTTCTTTTTTTTCCATGGAAATGTGAGCACATTCTACCTCTGCTCCCCATTAATGTCCTTCCTCGAGGTCTGTCTGTGCCTCTCCCATGGAATATGTCCATGTCCTTCCAGCAGTGTATTCCTGTGAAAAGAGCATGTTCCTGAGGGAAGAAACACCAAATTCCTGCCTTGACAACCCAATAAAAGTGGCACATTCCCAGTACTGCCGTATCCCAGAGCAGAATTTGGGAGTTTTTTATTTATCATTACACCAGATTAACACCAGCACACACCTCAGGGTTGGAGCCCAGAGCTTGAACCCAGGTGTTTCTCCCAGAAACAGCCCCCATCCACCTTCCTGCCAGGCTTCCTAAATCCCCAAATCTCCAGGCAGGCTCTGCTCAGCCCATTTTTCCAGCAGAGCAGTGGCTCCAGCAGCCGCGGGCACACCTGGGGACGTGCTGGAGGCGAGGCTGCCACAGGAGCCTTTGCCATGCTCTGGATGCTGGTTCTCCCTCCCGGTGCAGCCTTCCCCAGCTCTGCTGCATTCCCACAGGCACGCTCCAGCATTTTCCACAGCAGCTGGGCCGAGCAGAGCAGCGCTGCTCTGACACAAACACTTTTGCCAGGGATTTCACAATTGGCTGCCCTCCCTCACCTCGGAAGCGGGACTCCTTGCCAAGAATGTGTTTCCCAGCGCTGCACTTGCAGCCCTGTCACCTGCAAACACAATTACTCCTTGCTTTGGATCGGCTTCGTTAGCGACGGGGCTGGAGAAGGGCTGAAATGGAGCGTGCTGCCCGCCCCGGGGGGGACGCGTTGTTAGCAGGCACAGGGAAGGAGCTTCTGCCAAAAGCTGCTCCCTGCAGCTGCTGCAGGAGAGGCTCGCTGATCCGGGGCAGCGAGGCATGAAGAGGAGTTCTGGGGGTGTGGAGGGACCTGGTGATATTGGAATATTGAGCACACAAAGGATGCGGCTGGAAGAGATCCACAGGTTGGCTCTGCCTGAGAATCAACACCTTCCCTTCTGGTGGCGCAGGGGGCTGCTCAGGGCCTTGATAAGGGAGGGTTTGATCCTTTTAATATGGTCTTTGACACTTCAACATTTCTTTTTTCAGTGGGAAAGTCAGGCTGTAAGAAGCAGCCTGGTCATTTAGTGCATCTTTGATCATAGGAGATATGAAATCATACACCCATGGAATGCTTTGGGTTGGAAAGGACCTTAATAATCATCCAGTTCCACCCCCTGCCATGAGCAGGGACACCTTGCACTCTCCCAGGTTGCTCCAAGCCCCATCCAGCCTGGCCTTGGACATTGCAGACAGGTTTTCTCGTCCATCACCACTTTGGGAATTTTGCTGAGTGCATTTCCTAGACTGAGGAGACCTTGAGCTGCCTGTTCCCATGGCTTTCCCTGCTCCCTGCATGCTTATCACAGTGGCTTTATCATCCTGGCCATTTGGGTTGGAAGGAAAATTTAACATCAGCTCTTTCCAATACCCCTGCGAGGGACATCTTCCACTAGACCAGGCTGCTCCAAGACCCATCCAACATCCTCTTCTGTTCCACCACTCCCATGCCAGGAATTTTGAACCCGTAGCTGAAGCTGCAGCAACAGCAGAACTTTCCAGCTGCGACATGGAGAGCCTGGTACCTACACACCAGCAGCTTGAAGCTCCAAAGCACCTCGGTGGACATGGTGGGATAGTCCCTTCTAGTGCCCGGTGCTGTGGGTTTGGCTCACTTGGTTTTTACATTTTGGGGGGGGGTTGGTAATTCCTGTGCTCCCATTGGACAAGGATTGGAGCTGTTCTGGAGGAGATGCTTGGTGGGACCTCAGCCCAGGACCTGCTGCTTGGCTCCCAGTGGTTCCCTGACTGTAAAGATCTGCCACAGTTCATGGAAACTCCCATCACTTATGGAAAAA
>VWZN01006585.1:1297147-1307652 GCA_013396955.1 Regulus satrapa | reverse complement strand
AAAAAAAAAAAAAAGCAAAAATTGCAGGCACCTTCACAAACACCACCGCACAAAAGCAGCAATAAAAAAAAATTACAGGTATTTTAATCCGATCTGAATTGGATTTTGCGAGAACAGCAAATTTCATCATGGAGAACTAAATTTCAGTTGATTTTCAAGTACAGAGCACAAAAAGCCTCATGTTCTTCCAACACAGGGAATGTTTTCCTGGCATCCATCGGAAATGCTGTGTCACCGCTTTTGTTAATGTGATCAGCAGCGAGCCGAGCCCAAAGCAGGCTGCAGGAGTGGACTGGTTTTTTCAGGATTCATCCCAGCTTGGCAGGCTGTGGACAGGAGGAGGGGTGTTCCATGGCCAGAGCAGTGGGAGCCTCCCGGAACCACTGGAGTTCGCTTTTGGCAAAGAGCGTTGTGCTGTGGGGTGGAGTCGGAGCAGGAGCACAGGAAGGGGCTGAGGAGGAGGTGACGGGCACGGGGATCATTTCTTTGGGCAGCCTTGAAACACGTCAGATGAGCCGGTTCTCCAGGACGTTTGTCTGGAGGTGGCTGGCAAAATGCACCTCTTGGAATCCCGGAATGGTTTGGCTTGGAAGGGATCTAAAAGCCCATCCAGGTCCACCCCTGCCATGGGCAGGGACACTTTCCACCATCTCAGGCTGCTCTGACCCCCATCCAGCCTGGCCTTGGACACTTCCAGGGNAAAGGAAGAGAAAGGAAGAGAAAGGAAGAGAAAGGAAGAGGCGGTGTGCGTGACACTGTCCTTTCTGTCCTTTGTTGTCCTTGTCTCTTCCCCCCTGACCTTTTATTCAAGCTCAAAACTTCCACTGGGACTGAGGGAAGCATAGACCATCCAGCTGGATGTTGACCTTCTACCTGGAGCTGGGCACAGGACAACCAGCTGTGAGCTCTTGGCTCATGTCCTCCAGAGCTTTGGGCAAGCCAGGCCCCTTCCAGGCAGGGATTTACCCCACGGGTTTTGAGTGCTGGCAGAACGCAGGGTTTTGCTATGCTTCATTATCCAGTTGGCTCCAGGTGTTCCCAACACCTTTCTATCTGAGCACCTGCTGGTAGTGCCTTGAGCAATCCAAGTGGTGTCTGCTTTGTGTGATCTGTTTTCCCAACCCATTCCCCCAGAGAAGGGAAGGCAGGAGAGCTGAAGCAGGAGAAGATTGTAGGTTTGTTTTCCATTTATTTATTCATAGTGTCTACACAGGTTTGTGTTCTCATTACAAAAATCACGCCGAGGAAACATTCCTCACATTTGGGACCGGCCTTCCTGGAGGGGCTCTTTCCCTGGTTTTTATTTTGTGGCTGCAGGCTTTCATCCACCTGCAGAACCCACCACAAGTGCCACAGAACAAGGCTGCCCTCACTGCAGGGCAAGCAGGGCAAGATCTTGTCCTAATTTATTGTGGGGAGTGAATATCAGAAGGGAGGGTCTCCAGGGGTTGGAGCCAAGCACTTCTTGGTGGTGCTCAGCAATGGGACAAGAAGAAGAGGCAGGAACTGACCCCAGGAAGTTCCACCTGGACATGAGAGAGAACTCCTTTCCTGTGCAGTGACCGAGCCCTGAAGAGATCCCAGAGAAGGTGTGGAGTCTCCTCACTGGGGATACTCCCGAACCAGCTGGACCATCCATATGCTCTGGGACGACCCTGCTGGAGCAGGGTGACCCACTGTGGTCCCTTCCAACCTCTAACCATGCTGTCTGTGAGCTGACAGAAAGAGCTTGGTCATGGCTCCTCGCACTCCCCAGGGATTGTGCTTGAGCAGCTCCAGTGTGGCTGTAGCTCTTCCCAGCCTTTCCCTCTGCCAGCAAAGCTTGGCTTGGCTCGCCCTCGTGCAGATGCTGCTCTTGGCCAAGGCCTGGCCCATGTTGACAGCAGCTGTGCAGGGAGGAAGGAAGCTCTTGGATACAGCTGGCACTTGGATCCGGCTTCTCTGCCCAGTTTGCCTTGGAGCTGTGCTGGTGATGGAGCAGGTCTGGAGAAAGCCGGTCTTTGTGGGAATGGCGTGTGGGAGGGGCAGGTTCCTGCCACGGTTTGGGTGTATCTCACCAGGAAGGGCTCCAAGCTGGATGTGTGCCACCCTGCAGGGCAGCGCAGCCGTTCATCAGCAGCACGGATGCTGCATCCTGCTTCCCTGAGCTTTATTTTTAGGCTCTGCCTCCTTCTCTCCCATCTGCTCCTCTGTGGGCTGGCCACCATCAGCCAGGAGCAAGCGGACAGAGACGGAGGAGAGACATCTCTGCTGATCCCACCAAGAGGTGTGGGAGAGGCGGGCTTTGTGCAGAAATCGTTCCCAGGTTTGTGGCTGAGCCTTTGGTGCTAGGGGAAGTGGGGCCTCCCTGAAACTTTGCCGTCCTTCACACATTCCCACCTTCCTGCTGTGCCCCAAGAGGTGCTTTCTGGAAGGAACCAGCTGGGATAGCTGTCCACAAACAAGAGCTCACTGCTCCAGAGCCATCCTGGCCTGGTACAAACCACAGGAACAGCAAGGCCCCTTCGTAAGTCTCATGACAAACAGCAGAGCTCTCCCCATTGAACCTTCTGCTCTACTGAAATGTCTCCCTGCTCATGGCAGGGGGCTGGAACTAGGTGATCTTTAAGGTTCCTTCCTACCCAAAGTGGTCCATGAATTTTGTGATGTCAGGGACTGGCCCTTGAGGCTCCTCAGGGTCCCCTCCTGCTGCAGTAGTGCAGACACAGTGGGCAGGTTGGTTCTCCCTACGGCCAGAATGACTCTTTTGACCCTTTTTCTTTTCCTCTGTGATATTCCCGAATCCATCCCATGCTTCATGTGCACAGCCAGCCCTTTCCATTCACATACACATTGTCTTCTTCCTCCACAGCCTCCACTCCCCACTGCTCCGAGCTTGCTCTGTGGAGAAAGGACATTTCAGAGGTTACACTGAGAAGTCAGCAGCTCCTGGAGTTTATACCCATCCCAGGTCTAGAAGATCAGGCTGTAGAAGATTCCTCCAGGGGTCTCATGAGGAGCTGCTTGGGAAGCTGAACTCCCAGCCCTTCACCTCACTTGAATCCTCCTTTATCGTTCCCAGTGGATCTGATTAGGCTGCCAAGGAAATGGAGCTGCCAGAGCACTTGCTCTGAGCAGAAACTGGGTAAAATGAGGCTGGAGAGGGTGGAGTGAACAGTGTTTCTTTACAGGGTGGAGTGAACAGTGTTTCTTTACAGAGGTTTCCAGAATAGCCTGATAAACAGAAGTTGTCCAGAAACAGGCAGAAGTCCCAGCAGTTACCCACTGATATTTAATTCATTTAAATTCCTAAACAGCAGCAAAAACCATTCCAATCCAAGTAATTTCCTGGAGCCCAGACTGAATGAAGGGCTCAAGGAAAAGCGTATGGTCCGTGGAGGAGCGGGCTGTCACAAGGAAATCCCCTGAGCACGGGGACCAAATGGATGTGGGTGCAGGGCCAAGCTGAGCCACTCTGCTCAGGGCTCCTTGCAGGGAGCCCTGTAGGAGCCCCTCGTGGCGTGGGTGTGGTCCCGTGGGTGCTGCAGGTGTTTGATGGCACCCGCAGCAGAGCAATGTCACTTGCTAGGCACACAGCAGCAGCAGCTTTGTGGGGTCTCGGGGATGCGTTCCCAGGATTCCATCCCAAACAGAAGCTTTAGCTTCTGCTCTCAGCTGTAGACACTTCCCTACAGAAATGGAACAGAAGCAGGGGCTGTGGGCTCAGGCGTTAATTTAGGCCTGGGGGAGCAGATGAAGCGCCGAGTAAACGGAGAGTAGCTCAACAGGATGGATGCAGGGAGCCACCTGTCTCTCCCTGGCCTCTCTCCCTGCTGCTGGTATTTTGTTGGGAAGGGTTATTCTTAGAGCTCACTGTGTAAATGAGCAGTTTAAATGTCCCCTGACTCACACGGCAAATGCTACTCAGGGAGTGTCAGCACAAAACACAGCCTGTGCCACATCCCCGAGGAAATCACTGCCTGACCTTTACAGAACTGTTCCAGGCACTTGGAGCAATCTGGGACAGTGGAAGCGGCCCATGGAATGGGAAGGCCTTTGAGGCCCTTCCAAGCCAAAACACTCTGGGATTCTGTGATGCTGGATGCACCTCACCAGCTGCCTTTTCCCCCCGAGTTAGACTTCCAGGCCAAGCAGTGTTTTTGGGCTCCTGTATTTGGAGATAGAAAGTTCCAGAAGGTGCTCCTTCTTCCAGAAGAATCCTAGGCCAGTCTCTCTCCAGTGCCTCCAGAGGTGGCTGCTCTCTCTCTCTCTAAGGACTGTGGCCACAAGGGAAGCACGGACTGCTTCCCATTCCCCTTTCCTTGTCCCTTCTTGGTCATCAGGATCCATTATTTGACCTGAATGCCTCCTAATGGCTGGGCAGGGAGTTAGGCCTGTGGTGAGGATGGTAACCCAAACCCTGCCAGCTCCATGTGGAACACCTCAGGATAGGGGTTGTGCTCTGTCATTGCTACTCCCAAAATGGAATTAAGCTAATCCAGTGTGGGAAGAGCCGGGAAGAAAGTCTCCTGTGACACAGCAGGGATCTTGCTGTGTTGTTCTGGCTGAGCCAGCAGCGAGATGAAGCTGGAGAGGTCTCTGCTTCCTGACTGGAAGGACCTTGAGTCCATGGCTGATGCAATCCTTAGGTTGTGTGGAGCTAGCCCCAGTAGGTCTTGTTGTGGAATAGAAAACACACAACAAACCCGTGATGATGTTGTGGTGCCTGGCTTTCACACCCCCATGTTTCAGAGCCCAGGGACCTCCTCCTCCTCCTCTTCCTCCTCCCCACAGCTGAGCCCCTGCTCCACCAAAGGACACGTTGCTCTCTCTGCTCTGGGTCTTGCTGATAAAACTTTGGCATCTCCATGCTGCTGCTTGGCCTGGACCAGAGAAATGAGGGGAGCGACAAGCAGGGCAAGTGATGCACTGGTCTTGGGACTTGGATGCCCACCAGACAGCTCAGCTCTGAGTACTGGGAAATCAGAAGGATCCTTCCATGTAGCACAGCTTGGAAACACACAGCTGAGCATCTGGAGCCCCGCGTGTCCCCACAGCCCAGAGGTGATGTGGGACAGCTCCAGCCAGCTCTGCCATCCCTCCTTGGGAACACCTAGGGAGGGAGCGTGTTCTCCACCCACCTATGCCAGCTGCATCCAACACAGAGCCCTCTCCCCGAGCTGTGCCAGCTCCCGGGCTCTAGAGGAGGAGGAGGAGGAGGAGGTTGCAGGTGTTTCAATGCCATTATCAGCCCTGAATCAGTCATTTTCCACCTCCAACACAGCTTTTATTCACTGTGTGCCTCCCTGCTTGCTCTGAAAAGCCTTGTTTCTCCTCGTCTCCTGCTGCTCCTGCCTCTGCTCCCTTTTCATCCATCACCAGAGTCCAGCTGGGGTATGGTTCTGGCACAGACACCCTTTGGAGGTGCTTTCAGGGGGTGGAGGGGGGGTCTGGGTTCTGGGCTGGCTGCGATTCCCAGGCTCACAGTGGTGGCTGCACCGCCCACGTGCAGGTGTGACACAGCACGGTGACTGATCTGGCCTGTGGCCACTCTCAGATCAGTCCCACAGCTCCAACACCCACCTGGGAGCTGTGAGGAGCAAGCCAAGCCTGTGGATCATGGCGCTCATCGGTGTCCTGCCAGCAGCAGGGCAGCGTGACTCAGGCAGGAGGAGGAGAGCGGAGCGTGGGGAGGAATAAATGAACCACCAAGTGCTGTTGGAGCAATGCCTTGGGCCACGTCTCCACTGGGAAAAGCCTCTGGAGCCACACCCAGCTTGGGCAGCATGTGAGCAGGTGCTGAGTTACACTCAGTTATCCAGGACGCTTCCCTGTCCCAGGCTTCCTTAGGCTCTGTACTGCACAGCTCCTCACACGCTGCTGCCTCCTCCATCTGCTCCCCTCCAAATGCTCATCCCTAATGTGAAGCCTGCTCTTTCCCCTGCTGTTCAGAGCTCCATGGCTGGTAATTTCCCTGGCATGTAAAAGCTTTGGAAAATTATTGTAGAGCACAGGTTCACACCTTGTCACGAAGAAGCGAAGTTTAATAAACCGTGGAGCCAAACTGTTGGATCCCTGCATTAATGCAGGTGAGCAGCTGGAAGCAGCTCCACAGAAGGAATTCTCAGCGGGATGCCAGAGGCAGAGCACCCACAACTTCTCCAGCAGCTGTTTTGCTCAGCTGCACCAGCACTGGCTTCTGGGAGCAGCAGGAGTTCTGAACCAGAGCAGAGGAACAGTGCCCCAGGCCAGAAGGGATAAAAGTGCCGGCACAATCTTACGGATGTTTAGAAAACATCCTCACTTGCTCACACCTCCTGCACCTGCAGAGCTTCTAAAGATGAGCCCAAGGTGTTTCTGGAGCACCCAGACGTTTCCTGTAATCCCCTCTGGTCTTCTTTATCCATGCTTCTTCCAGCAGATCCTTTCTTTGGGCAGCATCTCAGGGCTTGTGCCACCGGCTTCAGGCTGTGGGAACAGGGATTGGAGCAGGGGTTGTGTGAGGCAGCCTCCTGGCTTTCCCCAGGGGATGGAGGGATGGACCAGGACATCCAGATCCCCGCTCCACACAAGCCCATAGGAATATTTGCTGAAAGAATAAAAAAATATGTTTTTTACCACTGAAGCTTTCCTTTGCGTCTTGGAGCGACCGGATCCCTTTGTCCTTCCCCAAAAATCAGACTGCTCCACCCGGGCCTGCTGGGAAGCATCTCCAGGTGTTGGTAGTTGGTAGAACCAAAGCTGACCAAGCTGTGAGCTCTCCCCGACTTCACCCTGAGGTTTGCAGCAGGGGGAGGTGGCGTGGGCATCCCAGAGGATGATCCTCTGGGAAAGGAGGGCAGATCCTCGGCGCTCAGCCCCCACAGCCGTGGGCTGCAAGCTCTTATTCCCACTATAGGATCCACCCACTGCCGTTAATGATTCACATCACTCACTTGGATCACTTCACCCCTTCTCACAGCCTAAAGCTTGCCCAGGTTGCTATTTAATCACATTTCCAAGGCCTCCTTTTCATTAGCGCTCTGGCTGGGAAGGGAAATGTTTCAGGAGCAGGAATTGGGATTCTGGCGGCTGTCCTGTGCCAGGCCAGGAGCTGCAATTGATCCTTGAGTGTCCCTTCCAACTCAGGATGTTTTCCTATGATTCTGTGATTGCATGAACTCTACAGGGAGAGTTGTGCACTCCACTGAGCATTTTGCCTGTGGAATGACAATAAGTTTATGGACACTGGTTTCATATGCTGAAATTCCCAGGCTGCCCTGGCAAAGGATATTGGTACCATCACCTGTGCAGCTCCTCTTCTTTCTCTGGGTCTGTTTGGGGTTTCCCAAGTTCCGTGCTCCAAGTGTGATCATTGCACAGTCACTCATGAGTCTCAAGGTTTCGTGGGGAAAAGGAGATTCAGGGGAGACTTTCTGGGTATCCACAACTCCCTGACAGGAGGGAGCAGCCAGTGGAGAGTCAGGCTCTGCTCCCAGGGAACAGGGACAGGATAAGAAGAAATGGCCTCAAGCCATGTCAAGGGAGGTTTAAGTTGGATATCAGGGATAATTCCTTCCTGGGAAGGGCTGTCAGGAATTAGAACAGGCTGCTCAGGGCATGGGTGGAGTCCCCCCATCCCTGAAGGGATTTAAAAGCTGTGTGGATGTGGCACTTGGGGACACAGATCTGTGGAAGCTTTGACAGTGCTGGGGAGCAGTGGCACTTGAGGGCTTTTCCAACTTAAGCAATTCCACGATTCTCTGTATTTAGGAAGGGTTTGGCTACCAGTGCTTCTGGAGTCATTTCCACAGTCAGTCTGGATGCTCTGTCCCCAGAAAACAAAGAAGAGGAGCCCAGACTGGTTTGCTGGGTTTTTGTAAAATCACTTTTTTTTTAAAGCTCATTCTCTATGAGCTTGGCATCTGAATTGTGATGTTTCGCTGCCTGCCTTCAGCAATCTGGGAAATGCCTAAAATGTTGGCTGCACAGGGGTGCAAATCTTCCAGGGCAAATCCCTGAGGATTAGAGCTGCTCTGGGTTTCAGTGGTGTCTTCACAATCCCCACGGTGCGAGGAGTGCAAAATGAGCCTGGGGCTGAACGGGACCAGGCCCTGTGGAGAAGAACAACTCCAGTGGAAGGGGTGAGGAAGAG
This sequence comes from Regulus satrapa, assembly GCA_013396955.1. Lineage (NCBI taxonomy): Eukaryota > Metazoa > Chordata > Aves > Passeriformes > Regulidae > Regulus > Regulus satrapa. The sequence goes on along the minus strand of VWZN01006585.1, from coordinate 1,299,539 downwards.
CCAGGATTAGTTACAACAGCCTAACTGGGGAGGCTTAGGCTGGGTTTAAGACTGGTTATCACACCAAGTGTGTGGCTTTTCCACGTTCTGGGATGCGTTATTTGTCTTTGTGGATCGTTTCTCTTCCCTCAGGTTTCTGTGTGTTTTGTAGGCATGAGTTTTCCCCCAAGAGCCATGAGAAAAGCCACCCTCCACCACTGGCTTGCAATTGGAATAAAAAACATGAGATGGGGTTTAAAAAAAAATAAAATCGACGGTTTGCAATCCTGAGTAGATGTGGAGAAGCTGGAAGAGGCAGAATAAATTAACAGGGTGGTTTTAAACAGGGAGCCCAGAAGGAGACAATTAAACCAGTCCTTCCTAGTCAGGCACACAACATCTGGACCAGGTGCAGGTGGAAGATATCCATCTTCCTAAAGAGTAGGGGAAAAAAGGAAAGCAAACCCAGTGGCATATTTGTTCCAAACCCTCTTCTGCGTTTGATGCTAGAGTAAAAATGGGAGGCAAACCCCCATTCCCCAAATTTCTGCCAAAAATGAGCACACATGTGCCTTTGGAAAGTGTGCACTGACTTCTTTTCACAGGGATTTTCATCCCTGGGAGTGTCCAGGGCCAGGGTGGATGTGGCTTGGAGCAACCTGGGCTAGTGGAAGGTGTTCCTGCCCATGGCAGGGGGTGGAACGAGATGGGTTTTGGAGTCTTTCCAACCCAAACCATTCCAGAATCATAAAGCAGAGATCCCAAGGAAGGACCTGCATTCCTGTCTCCCACATGATGAGCATCCACCTTCACATCCCTTTGGGAGTCCCCAGACAGGTGTGAGATCCAAACTGTCCACGTTGCTTTGCCAAGACCACGCTCAAAATTTTGATCCCATCTTCACAAGCTTGAGGAGCCAGAGGAGACACACAGCCCTAAAAATGCGGATTCTTAACAAAGGGAATGTGTTCAGCTCTGCCACTTTTCCATGGCTGACCATTCCCACTTTGCTGCTGTGACCTGGGGAGCGTTCCTGCCTTGTGAGGAGCCAGGTTCCCGTGGAGACCAATAAATACATGGCAAGGGCATGTGCAAACAGAGGATGGGGGCCTTAGGAATGGAAAAAGTTGAAATAAAGCAAAATGGGATTTGTGGGAAACTCAGGAAACCAATTAGGAGATGCCTGCATTTGTCAGAGCGCTGCGGTTTTCCATGGGAGAGGCAGATGGGATATTGTGGGAGGTGTCCAAGGCCAAGCTGGATGGCCTTGGAGCAACCTGGGATAGTGGGAAGTGTCCCTACCCATGGCAGGGGGTAGGACTGGATGGGGTTTAAAGCCCCTTCCAACCCAAACCATTCCATGATTCCATGATCTCCCTGCCAGGTGACATTTTTCTTGGCTTTAGCACTGCTCTGAGGAGGAGCCTTTCTGACAGGTGACACAAAACACCCTCAAAGCCCTTTCCAAGAGGACAGGAGCCAAGCTGGCATGTTCTCCAGGATCATGGGTGTCTGCTCCAAGAAGAAGGGGGGCCATGGCTTTGCAGTGCCTGGCACAGAGTTGGAAGCTCTGGCAGTGGGAATTCCAGTGCAGCAGCAGGGTGTGAAATCCCGGAGCAACCGCCTCACTGCATCCTTGGGATTCCCTTGGAAGCGTGCACTTAGAGGTGGCCTGGCCTTGGTCACAGCTGTCCTTCACCAGGCGGATGGATGGATGGATGGATGGATGGATGGATGGATGGATGGATGGATGGGAAGAAGGAAGGAATCTGTGTACTGATTCCTGGGAATGTGCATGAGAAGGGGCTGTGAAACAGAGAAATGTATTTCATACCGGGCTTTTTTTCCTGTCCTCATGAAAAGCAAATGCCCCCTCTCTTCCTCCCCTTCCATCTCCCAGATCCAATATACAATTCCGACAAATCAGCCTTGAATGCAAATCCAATAAACTTAGCATAATTGTCTTTGTTATGAGGAGCTGGGACAGGCTGCTCTGCATGACAATCCAAATCATAAACCAGTCAAACATAATGCAATTGGGGGAGCGTAAACCTGGCCATGTCCCCACCGAGGTGTGGGTGCAGGATGGGGGGACCTGGGCAAGGAGAGCTCCCTGGGCAGCTCCCAGGGCCTGTTTGAAGCTTGCTGGTGGGTTTTTTAAAAGAAAACAAGCAGTGGAGGGAGGGGCAGGTTATTTTCATGTATCAATGCTCAGCAGATGAAAAGGGAAAAACTGAAGCGTTTCCTGACAACTAGAAGATCTTGCTGTTTTTTGTGTTAATTGTGTCTGATTTAAAAGCTCACACGGAACAAATAAACCAAAGCAGAAAGCTCAAAATATTTTGCTTAGAAAACATTGACACAAAAAAGGTTGTTTAGTCCCCCCCCCCCCCCCTTTTCACGCACCTCCTCC
>VWZN01006585.1:1261053-1296989 GCA_013396955.1 Regulus satrapa | reverse complement strand
CAGAATTGGAGCTTTGGTTAAAAACACACACAAACACAGAAGCTGTGGTTCCCCCTACGATGGAAATCCAGGAAACTGAATAATCCCACTGAGCTCTTACCCCGGCTGTGCGTCCTTGGGGTGCTGGGGGTCCCCTCCTTTCTCCCAGCTCCAGTCCCATTCCCTCCCTCCACAAGGAATCCTGATTGCATCCACCTTGGGAGCACATTCATCAACCTGCTCTGTAAATAAGTGCTCTGAGCGGCTTTCCCCTTCACCTTGGGGCCAGGAGGGGGATGTGACCCGGGAATAATTCCTGCCCTCCCTCCTGCCTTTGCTCCGCAGGAGCAGCCCAAGCCTCCACCTGCTTCTCCAGGGAGCCGCATCCAACCTGGGACAAACACCTTCCCAAAGATTGCCTGAAGCAGAGGCCAGCTCCAGAAACTTCGGGAGAAGGAGAGCAGGACGGGGGGCTTCGGAGGAGCCCTGGAAGAGCAGCTTGTTTCTTTGGGAGGAATTGATTTTCAAAGCTCTCGCCGTTCCGTTTGAAATGCATCCCGCCGTTCCCAGCATCCCGATTACCTTTCCCTCCGCACCCGCCTTTGTTGTTCCAACATCAAAGGCACGCTGCCCTGCTCCGCCAGCCATGGCCTCGGCCCTGCTCTCCAGGGCATTTCCAGCCCCACTCTCCAGCCGGGGAGCTGGGATGCACCCGCTGGGGTGCGGTGGAGCAGCCTTGGGGTGAAGCTGGGGGCTGGGTCTGTGAGAGGGGACATCGAGATGCCCTCGGCAGTGAAAGGCTGACGGGAGCTGGGGGTTGTGTCATCCCCTCCTCACGCCCTTGCTGGACATTTCTGTTGGTTCCTTGATGTCCTGTGGCCTTTTTTATTTTTTTTTTTCTTCCCATCTCCTGGCTCTCACGTGCCGTGGCTTTGGGTGGAATTTCGTGGCCCCTGGAGCATCCCCTGCACAGGACAAGGACACGCAGCAGCACCGCCCTGATTCTCACAGCAAACCCCTCTCTCTGTGCCTCAGCAGAGGCTCTCGGAGGGGATGGGGGGGTTGGCAGGCAAATCACGTCTGGCAGTGACAGTATCGGCTCCTGGGCTTGACGTGGCTTCTTCTCCCTCCCTCCCCCCCGCCCCAAGTCTCCAGCTTCAACCTGTGCTCTTGAAGAGGCTTTAAAGCTCATCTGTGCTATTGTGCTCAGGAAACCCTGAAAAGGTTAAACCGATCCAAATTGCTGAGTCTTTGAAATAAAAGCAGAGCCTCTCCTAGCAGGAGCCTCGCTGAACAAAAGGGCTCCAGCAGGCAGCTTGATTTCAGCAGCTATTCCCAGGGGATTCAGAGGGGTGACCCCGCATCCAAATTCCTGCAGGAAGTGAGCTGAAACCCCTGGGAGACAAAGTGAGGATCCATGGAGTGTCTCTCTCTCCCTGCATTCAGAATCCCACCTTCTGCTGGGATGAGATGACCAGAGAGCCCCAGGACTGGACCCCCTTCTTTTGGCTTTCATCTGTTGAATCGACAGCAGCCATGGGAAGCTCTGGCTCTGTCTGGGACATTTCCCCTCTGGAGATGTCATTCCATCAGCACAAGCAGCAAAACAGGAGCAGAAACCTCCACCTTGAGGGTCTGGCTCGGTGCTTCTGCCTCCGTTGTTCCAACGGGTCCCGCGCTCGCAGTGCTCCCTGCTCTGGGTGGGATATGTGCTCCCTGACAGCTTCTTCTCTCTGCTATTTGCATAATTAAGAGAAATTACCCAGCATTTAGCCTGCTTGGAGTGTTTACATCATAAGCCTGGTGGTATTTGGGGTTTTTAAGTCTCTGGCTTCCCAGAGCGGCCCGGCCATTCCCCTCCCAAGCCAGCCAATTCCGTTTGCCAGCATTTCCAGCAAATTCCTGAGTCCAGGGCGTGATCACAGACACTCTCCCCCTCTGTGTGGATAACTGTGCATCCTCTGGGGTGCAGAGGGTAGAAAATGAGGTGGAATGTAGCATCCCTGGGGTTGGGAAGACCTACAGGGGACCTTGGCCTCTTGCTGCACGTCACCGAGAGCTGGGGGAATGTGCAGGACAATAATCCCCTGTATGAATCAATCCCTGAGCTGTCTGGGACAAGGACAGCATGGGGACCTTGATCACAGCCACAGGACCTGGCAGTGCTTCTGTCATCAAAAAATAAATAAAAAATATGGCTTTTAATCCTCTTAATTGGTTGCATTACTGATCCTCTCTGGCGCTGGCTGGGGAATGAGAAAATCTATAAATGGGTCTGGTTTGTCCAGCCCAACCTGTGCCTGAGCCTGAGTTGTCATTCAGAGCAGGGACGGAAGAAAACACCTCAGCACTCACCAAAAAACATCCCTGGCCCTCCCCACCAGCTCTGCACTGGGAAACTGCCCCCACTGGACCAGTTGCAATTTGTTGCACCCAGCAATCATTTACAGTGAAATACATCGAGGGTTTAATGAAGGAGGATGAACTTTTTTTTTTTTTTTTCATTGCTTTGGGAAGAGCCTAATTTTCTTCCCTAAACCTTTGCCAATGACAGACACTCTCATAAAGCATTTTTATTGGATTTTCGAACAATTTAATTAGCGTCTCTGGCCGTGATGGCTGCAGAATTGGTGTCTCTGGGGACAGTAAAACAGAAGTGGCAGCAGTGCTCTGTGCACGGGGTGGAGGGGGAGGACAGGTGAAACAGAGAGAGCAGGAGGATGGGGGAGAAACAGGGCTGGGCCATATCTCTTCTGAGAGATGGGAAGAAGCCTCGTGTGTCTGTGTGTGCACCTGACTCCTTCCTGCTTCCTGGAGGGGCTTGGCAGGGTGGGCGCAGCCCTGAAAGTTCCAATCCTGCTCGCCCCTGGTTCCCAGGGGGCACTTTGGAGCAAACCAGGACATTCCCTGTTGGAGATGCTTGGCCTTGGGGGCAGCAGGAGAGTGTCCAAAAGAGCGAGGAGCCCACACAAGCCCATCTTTGTTCCCTCCTCACCCCTTGCCTTGGCTAAGTGCCCTTGAGCCGCTTTGGGCCAGACTTGGACGGGAATGAAGCTGGTTTGTGGAGGCATGGAGCCGGACCCACCCTACCCCACCTCCTCCTCCACATGTCAGGGGCACAGCTCCAGCTTCCCTGGGTGCTCTGAGGACAAGCTTGAGCCAATGTGTGCCCACATGGCCAAGGGCACTTCCAGGGGCATCCTGCCTTGTGCCAGCCACAGTGGGACCAGCAGGACCCAACAGACCCCCCAACAACACCCCTCTGTGCTGCCACTGCTGGGGCAACTCCAGCCCCGAGTCCAGCTCTGGGCCCCTCACAGCAAGAAGGACCTTGAGGGGCTGTAGATTGTCCAGGGAAGTGAACGGAGATCTGTAAGAGGCGGGAGCACCAGGAGGGGCTGAGGGAGCTGGGAGAGGGGCTCAGCCTGGAGAAAAGGAGGCTCAGGGGCCTCTTCTGGCTCTGAACAACTCCAGACAGGAGGGGATAGCCAGGGGTGGTCAGGCTCTGCTCCAGGGAACAGGGACAGGAGGAGAAGAAATGACCCCAAACTGTGCCAGGGGAGATTTAGGGAGGATATCAGTGAAAATTCCTTCATGAGAAGGGCTGTCAAGCATTGGAAGAATCTGCCTAGGGCAGTAAGGGATTCCCCATCGTTGGAGGGATTTAAAGCCACGTGGATGTGGCTCCTGGGGACACAGGTCAGTGGTGGCCTTGGCAGGGCTGGGGAATAGTTGGATTGATGATCCTGGAGGTCTTCTCCATCCTAAATGACTCTGGGAGACTCTGCACTGTGGACCCCACCTTCAGAGTCCAGCCCCTGTCAGCCCACACACGATCCCACTTCTCTCCCACCCGCAGCAGCACGCCTCGCCGGGGAGGGCTGGGCCAGGGCAGGCAGGAACGTGCTGCCTTGGGCCTCACAGCTCGTTTTTTATTCCATTGGAGCTCCTCGCAGGAGCAGGGATACCCCGGGAATGGGGATAGCCATGCTGTGCAGAGTTCCTGAGCCTGGATTCCAGTGAATACCCCAGGGCTGTCTGGTTTCTATCAGAGCACTTCCCTGGCTCTTTTATCAGGAAAAAGCACATGCTGGGTGATTCCTGCAGAGCCACACGGGCTCCTGTGTCCCAGCAGCCACATCTGGCTGGCGTCCTGCCCTGCAGGCTGTGCCGAATTGGGGGTCTCAGTGCCCCCCATGCCAAGCCAGAGCTGCGCCAGAGCCGCTGATCCCCAGCCCCAAAAGGCCGGAGATGAGGAGCAGGACAGGAAAGGAGAGGAGAAAACACGGGGGTGAAGTAATGCATGAGGGAAGGGCTGGTGGAGAGCGGCCAAGCTGAGTGCTTCCCGCCAGCTTCCTGACACAAGATTCGGAGGAATTCTGCAGTTCCACGGTGCCCTGCACCCCAAGTCTTCCAGTCCTCCCAGGGGTGGGCCTGGCAAATCACCTTTCCCTGGAACAAAGCCTGTTTTTCAGCCAGACTTTGCTGCAAAACCAGGTTTTCAACAAGGGAAAGGCAGAAGATTGCTCTCAGTAGGTCAGGAGCAAGACAGGGAATGTTTTGCCCGTGGCAGAGTTATATTTAATTTTTTCCAGTTTATTCATGTGGCTGCTGTTCCAGGCACATGGACAGGCCCAGGACCATTCACGCAGAGCTGCTCCAGTCCTGTGTGTGCAAATTTTCCATCCTGGCTTGGAGGGATTTCTGGAGAACCCCTGAAAACCTTTCTTCCAAGCTCAAGTGAGTGTAACAAGGTTTCTCCTGCTGCTGAGGTTTGTGATGCTTTTCACGCTCCATTACACCTCAATCCCCACGGCAGCACTTGGGGCAGATTTTCCTTGGATTCAGCCCTGTTTTTCTTTGGGAATGAGCTTTCTGGAAGGAAGCTCAGCCCCCTGTGCCTGGCTATGTGACACCAGCACAGACTGCAAACCCATCAGTGGGCAACTGGGTGGCTTGGACCCAGCTGGTGAACCCTGGGCTGCCTCTGGGCTAAACTGGGCTTTAAGAATTTGGGAGGCAGATTCCTCCCTCTCCCTTTCTCCTAGCTCTCTGACACGACTAATGGATTGCAGACCTGTTCTCCCCACGCTGCTTTTTGCATCGGGAGATTTTTTTTATTTTTTTTTTTAGGGAGCACAGAAAGGTAATTTTCCCCTCTACAGTGGGTTTGTGCCGAAGGAAGGGGGGAGAAGCACCAAATGCTCTCATTTTTTTCTTGTAAAAAGTGGTGGAAATTATTCTGTGGCAGCAAATCTGTCCCTGTGGGTATCGTCTTTGATGTGCAAAGGATAGGAGTGTTTTAGCTGATCTCAATATTTTTAATTCTCTTGCTGATTTCAAAGCCCTCTTTAGCATGAGCTACCAAAGGCTCGGAGATTACCCTGCAAAAGCAGTTTTGTTATTGTCTCTCTTAACCCCAGCTCGCCTGCAATTTCCTGCCAATTTTTATTATGTCTTCTTTCAGCTGGGAATGAGCAAGCAGCTTTAGGAGGAGAAGAAGGGAGAAATGCAGGAGGAGAATCCTCTCTGGACGAGGCCAGAGGCAGAGCCCGGCCGGGTGCGAGGTGATGTGTGAACGCAACATCAGGATCTGCTCTCCCATCTGAAAGGAGCTGCAGGGTCTCTCCACCAGCACAACTTTTATAGAATCATAGAATTGGGTTGGGAGGGACCTTAAGGATCATCCAGTGCCAGCCCCTGCCATGGCAGGAACACCTTCCACTAGCCCAGGTTGCTCCAAGCCCCACCCAGCCCGGCCTTGGTCGCTTCCAGGGATCCAGGGGCAGCCACGGCTGCTCTGGGTGATTTCCTAATGAAACAGATCAGATCAAAAGTGGTTTTTTTGGTCCCTCCCATTAGGATGGAACAGATTAGTTCATGAGAAACAGAAGAAACTGGAAAGGGTAGGTGTCCAAGGCCAGGTTGGACGGGGCTTGGAGCAACCTGGGATAGGGGAAGGTGTCCCTGCCCATGGCAGGGGAGGGAGTGGAATGAGATGGGCTTTAAGTTCAATTTCAACCCGAATCATTCCATAATCTTATGAGTCTATGGAATTTCCTGTTAAATGAGTGCCCTACTCCTTTATTCCTAAATTTTCCAGAAATATAATGAAATCTCTTTCACTAAGAACAAACTCAGGCCCTTAAAGCCTCCTCGCACTCCTCCCCAGTTGTTAAAGTCTTTTGTGCTGCTTCTGCATTTCTCACACAAAGCTCCCAACGTTATGAGAATATTTCTGACACCAGGACCGGGCAAATACCTCTCTGCAGTTTCAGAACACTCAAGATTTGATTTTTAAGTGGAAATAGTTAGCAAGGTTTACAATTAAGCAACGACATTTCAGCAGACATTTGCTGCTGACATTCAATATATTGTTCACGTGCCAATTTCATGGAGTAAAGAATCTTTATTCCTCTCATTGAAGGTTTCCCTGGCTTTCCTCTGCAAGGCTAAGCCTTTATTTGCACCAGGCTTGACTCTTGCTGATGCAGCCTGCTTACCCCGTGGATGGCTGTTCAGATAATTGTTCTGTTGTCATTAACACAAGTTCAAACGTTGCTTAATTGTGGGAATATGCAGAATTGTTGCAGATCAGGGTCATTCGGGAGCCGAGCTGAATGCAGATTTCAGGGGCTGTAAAGGCAGCACAGAGCCTCGCTTTTTCTCTTCGCATTTGATTTTTCATATCATTTGAAGAGCTTAAAATAGTCCCTGTCTAGGTAGGCTGAGCTTTGCAGGGGAAGATCGACTGGCAGATATCACCTCCTGCAAAGCCTCCGCTGTAACCAAGCAGAGGTTTGCGGGTAATAATAAAAGGGAAAACTACTGAGTCTCAAGATAAAGGATGTTCTCCGGGCTGTGGGTGTTCAAACAGAACACAACAACATTTCTATTCAGCACTCTTTAATTCTCAGTTAAAAGAGATGCCGGATAATTGTAGCTTAATCCTGCTTGAAATGACAATTTTCATTTTCAACCCCGAGTTTTATCGGAGAAATGTTTTCACTCGCTGAGCTGCTCTTCTTCAACATTTGGTTTGCTAAAGTCAGCCAGCAACAATAAAAAAAAAAAAAAAAAAATAAAAAGAAACCTCTCAACCACTGTAAAATGCATCTGGAATCTGACAAACAGGCTGGGGGTTGAGTCAAGAAGAAATCAGCAGCTTCCACCAGGTTTTTGTTTGCTCGAGGGTTTTGGCGGGAGGTGGCAGGTTTAATACAACAATTCCGAGCTGCTGTTTGCAGGGATTGCTTTTCCAACATGTAAGTCAACACCGTCCCCTGAGATCTGGAGCAAAGACAAAATAAATCTACTTTCATTTAAATTTTCAGCAGGATAACACTGGCTTTCCCTGCCTCTTTCCCCTCCGAATGCATGGGTTGGTTCCACCTAGGGAAACCACCCCTCAGTACAGCACAGTCACAACCAGATTGCCTTCCAACACCAGGAGAATATCCCCAGCATTTTCCTGGCCTGGTTCATAATGACAGGGCTAGGTGGAGATGATTTTATTTCTCCTTTTATTTGTCTTCTCCTGCTTTTCTCACCCAAACTCCTGGAGAGGCCCTTTTTGCTGTGGATGAATACCCTGAACAAAACCAGGAAGGTGCTGTCATCTCCTGGATCCATTCCATGGGTGTGTAGAGTTACCATGAGGTGAAATGAAAACTCTTTTGGGACAGAGTCCAGAAAATCTGTGTCTCATTTACCAGGCCTGATCTGCCAACATAAACCAGGGCTAACATCAGACTGGAAACCTCCAAAGTATTGTGGAAATAAAGTGGATTTGGTATTAGGGAAAAGGGAAGGAAGGAAGGAAGGAAGGAAGGAAGGAAGGGCTGTATTTGCATGGCCAAGCTGTGTCAGAGCTCTGCCATGGTAGGGACTGGCTTTGTCCTCTTGTGAGAGGCTCAACATCACACTTCTTTCCATACTTCCATACCCTGAATCCCTCAGGGAAAATGCTGTTTCATTCCTCCTGAAAATGCAGATTACCATCTTCAGAGCATAAAGAGCCTGCTTTGCAGGCTGCCACTTCCCTGGAATTGCCTCTCCTCCCTCCGTGCTGCACAAGGACATCAGCAGCTCTTAAATTGTTCAGCTCCCGCGCCACCACATCTCTGTGGAGATGAAGGGCTTTAGAAGGAGCCCAATAACTGCCCACCCCGATAGCCCTTCCTGCAGAGGAAGCCTGGTGCAGCACAGCCCCAAATCCCTGATCCCGGCAGACCGAGCTCCCTTCTGTGCTCTTTGCCAACCTTTTGGAGTTCTGTGGAGGGCTGTGGGAGGACCGGGAGTGCTCCACGCTGTGGAGCAGCAGCAGCAGGGCCAGCACAGCCCCGGGCTCCGATCGATGCTCATTCCCAGCTCTCCCCGCAGTCACTGGCCCATGGCTGTGCAATGATTTGGAGGCTGTAATTGGCTGAATGCTTGGCTTACCCCTTCACTATCACTAAATGGCACAACAGCAGCTGCTTTCCAGAAAAAACCCTCCGCACACACGCGGGGATCTCTGCGGGAGTTGTCGCCGTTCCCCGTCTAGACGGAGGCTCAGAGCTGCACCTTTGGGCATCCCATTGTCTATTCTGACTCCAGTGGCACATGGTGAAAGGGGAGAGGCACTGGAGAAAAGAAACTCACTTTCCACATCCCTGAACGATCCTTGGGATTCGTTGGTGCTTCACCAGCAGAGGCTTTGGGGTGGCGGGAGGCGGCTTGGCACCTTCATGCTCAGCTGGGGCATCTTCCCACATTCGTGCCCAGCAGCCAAGCTGGGACAAGCCAGAGGACAAGAGGAAACAGACACAAGTTGTGCCTAAAGGGGAGGTTTAGGGTGGATGTTGGGAAAATTTATTTGCTGTTGTTAAGCCCTGGCACAGCTGCCCAAGGCAACGGTGGAGTCCCCATCCCTGGAGGGATTTAAAAGCTGCGTGCATGTGGCACTTGGGGACACAGTTTAATGGTGGCCCTGGCAGTGCTGGGAGATAAATTTGACTTAAGAATTCTAAAGGGTTTTTGCCAGCTAAAGGATCCTGTGATTCTGGGGCTGCCACTGTGCCTGGGGACGGTGTCACCATGGGGCTGCCAGTCAAGCTGGTCTTGGAATTCCAAGTGCTGGTAAAATATTGCAGGTCCTGGCTTGGGGAGGAGGGAATCTGTCAGCTCTTGCCATAGGAGAGGGTAAACAAGCCGGAACCCCAGTGGATTGGGGAGTGCTGATTGGGTTTATCTGCACGAGGAAGGCAGGAACTTATTTCACAGTGCTAAGTGATACAGGTAATATTTCCAAAACAAAATCTCCCGTTTGAAATCCAATTAGGGTTGCTAAGAAACAGCATAGTTAACCAGCCAATATTTGCTAAATCCAGACTTTTGCAAGCAAGGAAACAGCTTCGCCAAATTGCACTAACAATACATAAATACATTCATATTAAACCAAACAACTGCAATCCTGTTAACACCGGCTGCGAGGATTTTCCTTGCTATCTGGGGGATTCCAGGAGCTGCTGTACTGCTTCTCACTTCCCTGGCTGGGGGAGTCTGTCTAGAAACTGCAGTGTTGGTGGGACGGGGAAGGAATCTGTGTGTTTGCTTTATTGATGAACGTGCATCTTACGTGCTTGAGTGGAGGGTCTGAAAAGTAATTTGGGTGAAAAATAGTTGCTGGAGAATGCTCTTTAATTGTCAAGTGCCTCAGTATAACTGATTTCCCCCCAAAAGTTCCTGCAAGTTTTACTAAGGCAGGCTGTTTTTCACGCCTGCTCTCGGCAGACAGAATCATTGATCTCCACATTCCCTGTTTGGCTCTGCTTGGAGCAGCTCCCTGAGCTTCCTCTCCAAGGAGCTTCAAGGACTGTCCTCCCTGTCCATCCCCCTGCAGCACCAGGCATTCCAGGCTTTCCTGGGACATCTGCCATCCCCAGTGGGACCGGTGCTCTTGCTCCACAGCCCCAGAGGTGGAGCTGCAGCATTGAACCCTGAGCCACCACCGGAGTCTCGATGTCCCTGGGGCTGCACCGGCACAAGGCACAAGCCTGGGCTGAGCATCTGGGGTTTTATTTGGGCCCTAATTTTACATTTCGATCATGCTGTGGTCTCCCCTGTTTGGCAGGACTCCAGGCTGGCCCAAAGGTTTAGGTAGGGCTCCTCAAAGGCTCCTCTCAGATTCTGTCCTGATGAAAAGTCGGATTTCTCCAGAGCTGATCCAGAGCACAGACCCATCTACATTGAGGAGCCTTTCTTATCTCCTCCAGTGGGTTTAGGGCTTCAGCTCTGGTCTCTCCCCTGTGCTGGGAGAAAATTCTGCTCCAGGAGCTGCACCACTGCTCCACACCCTTTTAGGTGACTCAGCCAGCCGTCCAGTACAACCATCCCACAACCCATTCGCATGAAAGGGAAATGCTGAGTGTGATGGGCAGCTCAGCTCTCCCGGCCCTGCTGCAGGGAGAGCAGGGTTTTCCTGGGATAAGCTTTCCATGCATGGCTTGTATGGATACTTCAGTGCTTGAGCCACACTTAGAGCAGTCAAAGATCCTTGTCCAAGCTCTCCTTGCTCCCTGCTTCTCTCTTTCCTGGCTGTTGCTTTGCCCTGACTCCATAGACCCACAATCTTTGTGCCTTCCTGAGTCTCCTCTGGCTCCCCACAGGAGTGGGAATCCAAGGCAGTAGCCTTTGGCTGATGTGGAGGGCGCAATAATGTGCCTGCTCCTTCAGTTCTGTGAATGTTCATCCCAGCAAATTGCTCTGTCTCTGCTCAAGGATCCTTGTAAATATATGGACTAGAAGTGGCAGGAGCTACAGACTACCAGGGTTTGTTGGGTTTGTTTTTTTTTTTCCTCCCAAGGAAAGATTAGATTTCAAAACTTCCTCTTTTGTATTGAAGGAGAGCATAAAATCTTTCTTACATCAACCTGTCTGGAAGTCGAGGTCCAACTCTGTTACCAGTTTCTTCCTGATTTGTGCAGGGCTGTGTGTTTGCTCCCTCCAGCAGCTTCCCAGCTGGAGGCAGGGCTTCCTAATTCCCTTTTGGGAAGGAATTTCCAGCTCCAGCACTAACCCACTGGAAAATGACCTCTCGGATAAGCAGAGCCCCAGACCGTGCTGCACCTCCAAGAGGAGGCTCCTGGTTTGGTTTGTCCCACTGCAGTGATTACTGGGTGGTGCTGAGCAGGCCAGGGACTGCCTGTCCAAGCTTTGTTCCCAGAAAAAAGGCCAGGGAAAGATGGGAGCAGGTGCTTAAATGCATGGGGAGAAACTGCTGAAAAACGCCTCAATTCCCAGCTCTCTCCCAGCATCCCTTTGATGGGGAGTGTTGGGAAGAGAACCCCAACTCTGTGACAGGAGCTAAGCATTGTAAAATCATGGAATGGTTTGGGTTGGAAGGGACAGTCTTGTTCTACACACCTGCCACAGGCAGGGACACCTTCCAGGTTGTTCCAAGCCCCGTGCAACCTGGTCTTGGCCATTTCCAGGGGGACAGCAGCCACAGCTTCTCTGGGTAGAAGAGAAGACATTGCTCCTGATCCAAGAAGGTCTTCTGAGGTTTTCCAGTCACTTTGGGAAGCTGGGCAGGCAAGCCACTGGAATAGCTCTGAGCCAGGGACTCCAGGCCAACCAGGAATACTCCAGCTTCTCTAGCCCATTCCTGTAGCCAGAGGCTGCTTCCCAAAATATGAAATCCCTGAAGGTTGTAGGTACTACTATAGGTACTAGGTACTACTGTCATGGTTCTAAAAACTTCCAGAAGCTGAACTGACTCCTGGAAACTTCTCTGCTGGCAAACTCACTGTCCACATCCCACTGGCTCCATCCTTTTCATCCTTCGGTGAGTGAAACCATTTCCATGCCAGGGAATGGGAATGGGTGGAACATCCCTAAGCATGCCCAGCCCCAGCAGCACGAGTGTGATTGGCTGTGGTGGAGGATCCGTGTCCCAGCACATCCCTGGGATGTGCACAGGCAAAAGGCAGTGCCTGGGTGCCTGTGCTGTGACACTCCTGGAGCTGGGACCAGGGGAATGGAGCAGCAGGTTCTGTCCTGAGTCAGCAGCGCTCCAGAGCTCTGAGGCAGGCAGCAGAGCCTGGATGTGATGGAAGTACCGAACAGCGCGGCTGCAAATTAAAATCAAGCTAATGCAAAGGGCAGGGACCTCACCTGTCACTCTGCTGCCTCTCCGCAGAGCTGCCCGGACTCTGCTGAGCTCACAGCTCTGGGTTCCGTGACCCGGGGGGCTGAGGCTGCTGTGCCATTCTAATGATGCTCCCGAGGGGAGCAGGGTGAAGGGCTCGAGGAAGGAGGGCTCGAGGGCAGCCACCTTTATTTAATGCACCATGACAGTGCATAACTAACTCTCTTTATCTCCCTGCATTTTGCTGAGAGGTGGCAGTTCCAGCGCGGGGCTGATGCAGTCTGTCCCAATCTTCCCAATGACAATGCTTAACTTTTGTCTCCTTCCTGACTCTTCCCCATTGCTACTTCCATTTGGAGGTGAGTGTTTTGTCCTTAAACAAGGGACTAAGCTGTGACACCTTGCTAATACTGGTTCTTTCCTCCTCCTCCTTGACAAGGGCGAGGAAATCTCTCTCACCCCTGAGGTACCCTGCCCTTCCACATATCCACCTCCCTAAAAGTTAAGAGATTTTCACTGTGGGAGAGGGAACACAAATAGAAACTTCCTTTTGCTTCCCTTGAAGGTCTTCTCCAAGCAGAGCAGGAAAGTGGGGCAGGAGGCCAGTCTTATGTCCAGGTCACCTTTCACAGCTGCAGCTTTGATTTGAAAATGCACTCGGAAATCTGGGGAAGGAGTGTTTGTCAGGAGAGTGCTTTGGAGGAGGAGAGTTTTGCGTTCTGGTAGCTATAAAACCACTTCTGGGAGTTTTGTCTCACTCCTTAAGAGGTTTTGTGCCTAATTGAGGATTCAGTGGAGGCTCTTGCAAGTTGAGAAAACAGCTTGGACCAACTGTGTGTGCAGGGGGTGAGCGGGATGAAAGGAAATCCACTGAGGACCCCAAGTGTGAAAACTGCTGGGCTGTGACTCCAGGTATTTTCCTCCTCGGGTATTCCTGCCACAGTGCTGTGTCCTCTCCAAAGAGAAGAGGGAAAGTGCTAATTGTCCTTGCTATTTGTTCAGGTGCCAGTAACCCCTGTCAGGTTCTGCAGGCAGTCACTGGTGGGGAGCTCACTGGGCACCTTTCCCCTTCCAGAGTGGAACAAAGTGCAGCAAAGATGAGCTCATGTCACTGAAATGCTTCACCCCGAGCCTCCCTCTTGGCACAGAGAAGTAGGAAGACCTCAGCTCCTGGATTTCTTACATCCATTTCCCATCACATGTGTGGTGTGGGGACACAAGGCCGAGGCTGGGATCACTGGAGTGGAACTGGCTGGGGGAGCTGTGGGGTGGAGGGGCAGAACTCCTGCCCCAGCTCAAGATGGGAATCTGCTCAGTCCCAACAGGGAGGGTGGGTGCTGTGGTGCCAAACTGATCGGCTCCTGAGGAATGCAGAGTTCAGGAATGCTGTCCTGACACCCCTTCCAGCCCTTCTCTCAGCCCTTGAGGAGCTCAGCTGTCCCTGTCCCTTGATGTCCCTCTGGGCTTTGCCCTCCCCTTCCCACATCTTTCTGAGACAGGAGGGGAATTGGAGCTCAGGGACCTGGCAAGTGGCACCTCTGAGGCCTCGGCATCAATCGATCCGTCAGGAACCTGAGCACAGGGCATCTGCTGACTGGGGGAAACAGACCAGTGATAAATTGGATCAGAAAAACCACGGAATATTGGCACCTGGGGATGCAGGAGAGCAGGGACTGTGCTAAGGGAGAAGGGGCATAATAAATGGCTCCTTCTCGGGGGCCTGGGAGTGCTGCCTCTGCAGTACGTGCTGTGCAGGTCAGACAGGGAGGTGGGAGGTGTCTCTGGGCTCTGGCCTCTGGCTGGGCTCTGCAGGACACCTGCACCTGGCCCCACTTCCAGGGGAGCTGCTGGTAAATATCCTGCAGAGGACAAGGTGGAGAGTGGCACGGCTGGTAAGGGATGGGGAAATCCCAGGAAACGGAGCTGACAAATGACTGCTCCCCCACGCCTGGAGGAAGAGGGGAGGGAAAAGGCTTCTGAAGCCACTTTCTTCCACAGAATCTCAGAATAGGCAGAGCCTGAAGAGACACACAGGATCATCCAGTCCAACTCCTGGGCCTGCACAATCCCACCCTGTGCATCCCTGGGAGCATTGTCCAAATGCAGTCCATTCCCTGGGGAGCCTCTGGGGGAAGAACTTCCCCCTGATATCCAACCTAAACCTCTCCTCACACAGCTCCAGCTGTTCCCTGGTCCTAACTCTGCGCTCTTTGCCTCAGAGGACCTGCAGAGCCACAGGACCCAGGGAGGGGCCTTGCTGGAAGCTAGGGCCAGGCTCAGGCTTCTGCTCCGAGAGGCAAGAGCTGAGGGGGAGGATCGAGTCATGCAACAGCGCCTAAGCTGCTTCCCAAGTCCTTAAAGCACAGCTTAAGGCAGTGAAGCGATGCCAGCAGCACAAGGAGGAATCACCAACAAGCAGGGAGGCTGTCAGGGGATCCAGGAGCTGGGGGAATGGCAAGGGGAGCACCTGGAGCCAGGTGAGCTCGATTTGCTGCTGCTTGGGAAAGAGGGATGGGGATGTGGGCGGGTGGGGAAGTCAGAAAGGGTTCCTGGTGTGGGAATGAGCCACGTACACGTGATCCAGGGGAGCCGAGGATGGGATGTTCATCAGGAGACTCAGTGGAGCTTAAATACCTCCTGCACACGCAGTAGCTGCAGGAACACTCAGCATCTGCCACTCTCTGCCAGGAAGGGATTTCCATGCCAGGTCCTGCTCCTCTGGAGACCGAGTCGTTCCCTTCCAGTGTGGGAGAGGGCAGGGAAAGAGCTGCTCTTGGGACTCGTGTGCCACTGGGATGTGCTTTCAGAGGAGGATGGAGACAAATGGCATCACTAACAGCTTGTCTGACAGAGCAGACAGAAAACCCAGGAACAGCTGGCGCTGCGGAATGCCTTTGGACGGTCTGGATCCACGGAGCTGTGTGGAAATAAACTACCAAGCTGTCAACAGTTCTCCCACCCTTCCCAAAGCACGGGAGAGGAGGAAATGGGTTCAACTCCCGCTTCTCCCAGAGGTGGGAAAAGGATTCTGGGCTGGGGCTGGGGATGGTGGGCTCCTGCAGCACTGATCACTTGGAACATCTCAATTGTCACGGCTGGTTTGAAAGAAAATCTGGGACTGGAGGAGTACAGAGAGCACCGAGACCATGTTGGAACCTTGAAATGCCTGGGGGGATCTGAAGGGAACAGCACAGCATTTAAATGTGTAAGTCTATCCAGAAGAGTTGATTAAAATGTCACAAACTCCTAGGAAAAAAAAAAACAAAACAAAAAAACAGGCCTTCCTGCTGGCCCCTAATGGTAGGAACTGATTTGGGAAGGTGGGGCTTGCAAAGAGGCACCTCCTGGAGGAACTCGGTGAGTAACTGGGTCGTGAACGGGCTGGAAGGAGACTCCAAGGAACAGTAACTGCATCCCTGAGCAGCAGAGGGCTGGGGGGAGCAGTCAGGCTGGCTCCTGGCTGTCCCCACACACTTAGGACACGTGCCCAGACTTCTCCCCATCTCCTGGGACTGCCCAAACCCCATTGCTGGGCTCTGACAAGCCTTTCCTGCAGCACTTCTGTAAGTGTGCACAGGCTTTGTGGGTTTTTTTGGGCCTTGAGTGCTGGAGCTTCCCAGCACCAGCTTGGAATAACTTGGGACTGCATCCGCAGAGCAAATTCCTTCCTTGGCTGCTCAGTGTGTGAGTTGAGGGTCAGGAAACCTGGTTGCAGCTCAAGGTTTGTGGTATAAAACTCTCTCTCTGGCAAAGGTTCAAAGCAAAGGTCATTAAGATGCAAGACACCTTCCCCTGGAGAATGAGTTTGCTAATTAAAAATGCATTAATAAATGCAACGTTTCAGGCACAGACACGGTGAAGGAGCAGTCAGGAGTTATTAAGCAGAGTGAGGAGGCAGGACCAGACGGGTCCAAGCCCTGGGCCCTTGGCACTGAAGGAAGTCACAGAGGCGGATCGTGCTGGCGGACTGGGAAGGGAGGAGATCACACGTGGGAAGAGCTCTGCTTGTCCCTATCCCTGTGAGCGGCCGTGGCCATGGATCAGAGCTGGGAAACAGCCTGATGTGCCCCGCCACTGGAACCTGGGACCTGTCACCCTTGCCAGAACGACCAACCGGCCCCGAGTACCTGTGGGCTCCTCCAAAGGCTGCTCAGGGGGAGCTGCTCAGGGGGAGCTGCTCAGGTGCTTTCCTCAACATTCTGCGTGCTACCCAACCGTGTTCCTCCTTCCCCCGTGTGGATTTTGCCATCCCAGCCTCGCCTCGTCCCTGGAAGGAGTCGCGGAGTACTTGGGGCAGCTGGGAGAGCTGCGCGAGCCACGGGAGGTTAAACGGTGCCGCTGTCTCCTGGGTTAATGATGTCCCAGATGATGCCAGCAGAACATTATTTACTGAGGACACAGAGCAGGCAATCGCTCTGCAGGAGCAGGTGATAAATCTTGTTACATCCCAGCGAGGCTGTTCCTCACGGCGGGGCAGCGCCTGCTCCAGGGGCACAGGGATGGATTTTGCCATCGTTGAAGCAGAAGGACACGCTGGCAAACCAAGCGCTGGGTTTTGCTGGATTCTTTCAGGAACAATCACTAGGGGGGCTTCAGCCAGACCAGCTGGGTGGTCACCTCCTGGAGGCATGGACAGGCTCCCAAGGAAAGACTCTGTCCCACGAGAGCACAGCTCCTCAGCTCACAGCCACCTTTTCTGCCTGCCTTGGTAGCTGTTCTCCTGGGAATTCTGCAGGCTGGTCAGGAGATTCCCCCAGTTTCCTGCCTGCTCCCAGTGATCCAGGTGCTCTTTGCATCTGTGAATTATCAGCCAATCCGTCCTCGGTGTAAGGGTTGTTCTAAAAAGGCATTTGTCAGGTCCTATTGCTACCAGAGGGATTTGCAATGCAGTTAATGCTTTCCATTAAAATCGCCACATGCCACGAACAGAGAGGGGCTTATTTATGGCAGAGGGCTGCCCTCCACCCTCTGCTCTGCATGGAGCACTGCTGGAGAGCTGCATGGAATCGTTAGGGTTGGAAAAGCCTTCCAAGGTCGTGGAGTCCATCCATTAACCCACGCCCACCCCCGAGCATCACATCTCTGCAGATGTGAGGGGATTATTCCCATGCTGGAATGTCACAGAAGGATGTGTTGAGGCTCCTTGAACTTAGTGGCAGGAGCATTCATGGAGCAGAGGCCAAGGATAAGCAGAAACACGGAAACACAGGCTCCATGAGCCAAAGTTGTGCCAGAAAGTCACAACCGATGTTCTGGAGCTGCTCCGTTCCCTTTGAAAATGTCGAAACCCTTCCCCCAGTCTCTCCCCACCTTCATCTTTTGCAGGAAGATGTGACCTTGTCCTTGTTGGGAAGAGTTTTCTTGGCTGGTCAGGGAAGATATGTTCCTGTCCTGTCAACCTCCTCAAGCGCTTCAGAGTGGGAATGGCCATCGATAAATGGATTTTTCTTGGCTCCCACCCTGCCCGGTTTAAATTCTTGGGTAATTTACTGTGCCATTTCCTGACGAGCTGCTAAAATGTACAGCAGGAAGCTAGCAAGAGAGGAGCCAGAGCTCATCTGAGGAGATGGGGGTCAGGTCCTGGTGGAGGAGGGGATGTCCCAGGGTGTCACCGAGTGCAACTGATGTGGTGCCCAGAGAGGGCTGCTGTTAATTGAATTGAAGAAGACAAATGGCCGTTAGCTCTGTCTCCAAAGGACAATAACTGCACTGATAATGAAGCTGAACTCCCTAATCCTGATCCCGGGGATCCATGAAGTTATGTAATTGATGGAATATCATTAAGAAAGAGGAAAATGTCCAAATACAGGCAGGGGGGAGAAGGGGGGGAAGTTTACAGAATTTGCTGAGATCTGATGCTTACAGCCAAACTTCAGAGCCAGCTTTTCTGAAGCGTGGAGACCTTTGAGTCCCATTTTTCATCCTCCTTCCCCTGTTTTTTTTTTTTTTTTTAAGGCAAAATTACGTTCCAGGCAATGATTGCAGTGACATTACGCTCAAGTGATCAAAAACTGTTTTGCTGCACCAATGTCAGCTGTTAAAGGGACAAGTGCCTGTGATGAATGTTTGATATCTGCCCATCTTCCCAGAGATGTATCCCAGGAGGAAGACGGGACACAATCGGATCAGCTCAGCGTCCCCCTGGCATTTCTGTGGCCTCTGGAGCCTCATTTCTCAAAGAGCTCCAGGCCAGCTTTGCAAGGGGGGGGAATCACACCTGATGCTGCTTTGATAAGCAGCATTTGGCTGTGGGGCAGAGGAGCTTTCCTGAGAGAAAACACCAATTTGTCATCACTGAAGCTTTCTGCAGGTGCTGAACATCTGAACATTTGGGAAAAGGCTCTGTGTTGTTAACCAGGCTGGAACTAAAGCTCCAAGCAGCTCCCTTTGGCCACCAGTCCCAATTCTCCCCAGAGCAAGGAGGGGGCATCTGGGAGCTGCAGAATGCTGATAAATTGGCGCAGAGCGGTGATAAATTGAGAAACTGAGAAATTGATAAGTTGCTGGGTGTTGATGCTGTGAATTCCATTCACAGAATAATGCCCTGGAACCCCTGGATGGTTTGGGGTTTAACGTCACTTCCTTCCAATCCCTGCCAAGGGCAGGGACACCTTCCACTGTCCCAGGTTGCTCCAAGCTCCATCCAGCCTGGCCTGGAACACTTCCACCCTTCCACATTCCCTCTGCTCAGCCACCACACGGCGTGGGTGCTCGGGAGCATCTTCTGGAGCTCAGAGCTGCAGCAGGGAGCCCAAGGAAAAGCTTCCTCCCCCTGCTGAAGGTGGAAGGCACAGGTAAATCCGTGGAGGCAGCACCGTGGCTGCTATTCCAGGAACCTTGTGCAGTTTTCCATAACAACCTCGGCCTCATAACTGCACGCTCTCCTCTAACACCACCTAAGTGATTTCCCCCTAGGCAGTAAGGTTAAGTCATAGGAAAAATTTCTATTTTTAATAACATTTTTTGCTAAATATCCTGTCCCTGACTTTCCCCAGAGGCTCCAAATCCATCTGCAATAAGGGGGCTTTCAAAGGGCTTTAATAATAAATATAATACCACCATTCTTTTATGCTTGTAACTATTCATGCTCGACTGAATTCCCTGATCTTTTTATGGGGCTGTTGAAATATATTGTGTAAGTCAAGGGCAGGCCTGGTTTTAAGCTTCTTGTGCTCCCCTGGTTTAATTCCTTTTATCTCCAGGTAACAGTCCGGATAATGCTGTCCTGGTGTTCCATGTTATCCATGCACAATAGGAAAAACGTCCATATTCAGCCCTGCTGTCCCCAGGGTGGGGAGAACCCTGTTTTCCAAGAAAAATGCCAAATTCTCCAGAGTACCTCCTCAGCCCAGCCCCGTTTATGTCTTGCTAATGTTCCCTCCACATTCCTTTTGTTCACTCCCAGCTACCACACCTCTTAGAGACCCTTTACCTTTCCTCTCCGACAGCACTTCGCAGACCCCTGAGGAAGCAAAGTTCCCCTCTCCAAAGGTTCCAGGGATGAGTTTCCCTCACCCGGGACCCCCCCACACCCACCCATCCTCCACCCCAGCCCCAGCAGCTCCGTTTAATCCATTTAACATGTGCTTGAGGCGTTCTGTATCCTCTCCCATCTGCTCTTCCAGGAACCTCCGTAGCGCCTTTCCTTGGGCGTTTTCCCCCCTCTGAGCTGTGGGTTTCTCTCTCTCTGACCCTTTTCACCGAGGAGCTTTCTCCTGCTGCCCAGCCAGGCTTGTGCTGAGCCCTGGCTGTGTCTTTGCTCAGCCTTTCCTCGCGTCTGAGTGTTCCTGAGCCAGGGAAGCCCTTGGCTTGGCAGTAGAGCAGAAGGAGTTTGCCCCTGAGCATGACAGGCAGAATGATGGGAACTTCTGAACTAATTTGCTGTAAACAATGATCCATAATAGGTCACTTGTCTCTTCAGCAGCTCAGCAATTAAATCCATCAGAGCCGTGGATGTAATTGGACTGCTGGCAGTTAGCACAGGAGGAGCCAGAGGGCCTTTCCAGTGACTTCCACCCCACTGCTTTGGGGGTTCTTTGGTCTTTGGGCTGAGCTGTTTGAGCCCAGGACTCCCTGTGCCTCACCCAAGGGTACTGAAGAGCCCAAGGATTTGAGGTCTGAGGAGCCCTAGGTACAGAGAAGGCTCGGGGTGCCCTCCTGATGGAGAATATTCCTGCAGAAAGAGTGAGCCAGGGCTGACCCCCACTTATCCCTCTCTGCTACGTTAAAGCAAAGCAGAGTGAGGATCTCCTTTGTCCTCCCAGTGGGGAAGAAAAGGTTTTGCTCATGCCTTTGGTTTCACGACATGGAATAAGTAGACTTTCTTCCAGTAAAAGAGAAAGAAGGAACTTCTGAAGGAAAGAAAAAAAAAAAAAAGAAAAGAAAAAAAAAGGACAAAACCTCTCAGATTCCCAAAAGCTGGGACAAGCAGCAAAAGAAGCTCTTGAATGAGGCTGTTTCTGATCCTAGGTCAGGAAGCATGAAGGAGCTCTTGGATTTCAAACTGCAGAGCAGAAACTCTGCCAAGATCAGCCTTTGCCTGCAGAGTTTGGATCAGGGCCAGCCCTGGAGTCCTGCTGCCTCCTGGGACAGACTTGGAGGATTTCAGGAGTGGCTGGTGATAACAGAGGGTCTGAGACAGCTCAAATCAGTCACCTTGAAAATCAGGGACTTTCATGTCATTTCCAGTTGGACCATTAAGTATCAAAGCCCATAAAACCATTCACCCTCTTCTGCCGTGGCTTCCTCATCCAGCCTCCCCCTCTCCATCAGGATAAACTGCTCCATCCCACAAGGATTGCCTCAGGTACCCTGGATCTCAGCCACATATATTATTTTTATCTCTCACACTATTTTGCTTGGCTTTTGAACATCCAGGATCACTCCTGTATCTGTAATTTTAGCAGTAAGGACATGAAATAGGGGATTTTTTTTTTTTTCACCTAAGTCTACATTCACTGCTAGGAGTTAAACCAGGCCTTGCTGGAGCACAGCAATGGGAATTCTTTGACTTCCCTGTTGTAATGATCCCTTCACCTGTAGGAGAACACTTCTGCAGCATCATCACAAAAATTCCCTGGTATATCTTCCCTATCCCTGTTAATTATTTGGGTGCTGCTGTTAGGTGATGCACCCCAGAAAGGTTGTTTTGCAGCAGGCATTATTTTAGGAGAAAAGTAGATGCTAGGAAGTTTAACCAACAATATTTTAAGGGATCAACCCACCCAAATCTGGCTTTTCATAGAAATCCTAGGTGGTGTCAGCATGAGAGGAGCTGCCAGGACTTAAGCAGAGAAACACAAAATTTCCTTTATTATTGAAAACCTTACTTTCGGGGTAGCAAAAGTGTTTGCCATCAGTGGTGGACTGGTTTAAGGTCCTGTCTTTTCCCAGCCGTTCTACCAAAATGAGCTTTACTGAAAAATGGATGAACATTTAAAGGAATGGAAAGCGCTGTGGATTTTAACGGGGAAAACGCTTTGGAGGAGCCTTGAATTTTTGATGGGAAATAAAGGCTCAATTTTTTTGAGGGGTGTGGTTGGAATTGGCCGTGGATTCGTGCAGGGCAAGCTTGAGCTTCCATCAGGACAGAAATTCAGGGCATTTCAGCCTGATGTCAGGTGCAGAGTAGGATGAGGAGCAGCCAGGGAGTCCCCAAGCCCTCAGGTGTGGGAAGAACCACTTCCCTCAGCCCTCTTCATCCTGGCTCTCCAGACACATTCCCAAAGCAGATTTAGGGGATATGGGATGTTTCTTCCAAGGCTGTCAGGGAATCCCAATGCCTGGATGAAGCTGGGGAAGAGAGACAGAGAAAGCAGAAATCAGAGATGCTGCTTCTCTCCTGATGAGAGAGATAAAGACATAAGCTTGGAGCAATCCAAATTGCCCACGGGGGAAAAAAAGAAATGGATTTTTGCCAGCTCTTGCTCCATTCCATAAGGGAAACAGGTCTGTTTCCAAAGGAAAAAGGCAGGTGAGGAACGAGCTCTGGCTGTGTGGAAATTGGGCTGAGCAGAGGAGGCATCACAGCGGTGCCGTATGAAGCTGTCTGCCTTGTGGTCATTAAAGGTGACTCCTCTCCCCCGGTGTCACCAGGACCGGTGGAGCAGTGGAGCAGGAAGGCCCCAGGGTTTCCTGGCAGCCCTTCAAAGCAGCAGCTCTGAGCTGTGCCCTCAGGCAGCTCTGGCAGGGGGCAGGGACAGCAGATAAGTGCAGCAGATGGATCCCGGCCCTGTCAGAGCCCCTCCAATGCTGATCTGCACATCCCGCCTGCAGTGAGGGCGGTGTGGGCAGCTGGGGGTGCAGCCAGGCCATCCTGGATCCTTCTGCTGCTCCCTGGCCTGGTCAGAGCAGTTCCTGCTCTGGCCCTGCCTCCTGGGCATCCCCAACATCCCCTGTCCCCACCAGAAGCTGCTGATGCTTTAGTCCTGCTGGCACCACCATGGTCCTGAAGTCACTCCTGTTGGGAGACTGGGAACCATTAAATCACATTCTGGTTGGGTTGGAAGGGACCTCAGAGATCATCTTTCCATGGGCAGGGATACCTTCACTAGCCCAGGTTGTTCCAAGCCCTGTCCAGCCTGGCCTTGGACACTTCCAGGGATCCAAGGGCAGCCACAGCTGGGCACCCTGTGCCAGGGCCTCAGCACCCTCACAGGGAGGAATTCCTTCCCAAAATCCCGCCTAATGCTGTCCTCTGGCAGAGGGAAGCCATTCCCCTTGTCCTGTCCCTTCCTCCCTTGCCCCAGTCCCTCTCCAGCTCTCCTGGAGCCCCTCTGAGCTCTGGAAGGGGCTCTGAGCTCTCCCTGGATCCTTCCCTTCCCCAGGTGAGCACCCCCAGCTCTCCCAGCCTGGCTCCAGAGCAGAGGAGATCCAGCCCTCAGAGCATCTTTGTGACTTTTTCACATTCTTTTTCACGCTGTCCTTTCATACTCAATCTTTGCTGATAATTTTTAAAATAACAAACAATTGTCTGGACTCGTTAAACCCCACCAGAGACAAAGTGCAAAGCAGCGAGGGGTGGGGATGGTTGGGGTTGCATCCTCCCTGCTGGAACCAGGGCTGTTTTTCCTTGGCTGCTGGTGGCTCTGGGTTTCCAGGGGGCTGTGATTGAAGGATTTGCTCCAGGTTGTCATGTGGTGCCCAGCAAGGCTGGATATGGGATGGGGGTCAAGCAAAGGAGGGGATGCTTTAAAAACAAAAGAGTAGGATCCGTGTAGGGAGGACATGTGGGAAATGCATGATTTCAACGGCAGCCTTGATCCCAGACTGGACTGGGAGGCTGGCAGTAAAACAGAGCTCACCCAGTTATCCTTACAAACCAGCTCAGGCAGCCCCTGTTCGGCACTGATCAATATCAGAGTGAGCTGCAAAACTTGAAATGCAGCAGAAGGGAAAGAAATCTACAGGTGGGGGGAAATCCTTTTCTCTAAAAAAAAAAGCCCCAAAAAAGAGAAAAGAAGAAAAAAAGCAGCTGTTTTTCTTTCAGTCTATCACTTGCCCAAGGTCTTGCCGAGGGGATGGAAAACCATTTCAAAAGGTGGAATAAAAAGTGTTCGTTTCATCAAGGATGGTAACAGAGCAGGCTGAAAACTCAGAGCATGTATTTTGTTTGATATTAAAGCACTTTTGGGGCAACAAGGGACTTTCCTGAGAGGATATGGAGCACTTTAATGAAGCAATGTTTGCTCCAGCAGGGAAGAGGTCCTTCCAGAACTGCAGGAAGTGGGCACTGGGACCTCCAGGGATGGGGCAGCCACAGCTTCTCTGGGCAGCCTGGCCCAAGACCTCACCACCCTCCCAGGGAGGAATGTCTTCCCAATAACCCATCTAAACTGAGCCACTTTCAGCTCTTTTTAATTTAGTGGGTGGGCTTAGAAAGCATCACCAAAATGGCACAAAAAAAAACCCCAATGTAAAGACATTGCAGCACTCAGTAATTATATTTTTTTTTCTCCAGCTTCTCTCCTTGATATTTTTTATTTAATTGGAGATACCTGAACTCTAAAGAGCAGCCCCGTGATTTTTTCCCCCCCCTGTTTTTTTCCCCTGAGGTGCTGCTTGTCTCTTTGCCCAGTGAAGTTAATGGACTGCTCTCCACCCTTTGGATGCAGTGGGGAAGGTGTAAGAGCTCTTTGCAGGGATAATTTATTTCAAGGATAGCCCTGAACCCCAGAATGAGAAAATTTGAGCTCCAAAGTGATGGCCTGAGTAAAATTACAGCTGTAATGCTGAGCTTGCTCTTGTCCCCACCCTCTCCACCCTGATAGATGTGCTGGGTCAATAGAATATTATCCCTTAAAAGATTTCATGTGGCACCACTTTGAAATCTTTAGTGGGGAGAAACCAAGACATTCATTAGATTTGGCTCATCCTGGCCAAAATTACTGGGTAGTTCCTCTGGTATTTTAGGAAATCTTCCCTGGAAGAGGAGCCCATTGTCAAACAAGGCACGAGGCCTCTGCCATGGAGAATCCCCACTCCCAACTAAGAAAGAGAACTCCAGAATAAAAAGGAGCCATTAATATTAAAGTCGAGTGTCACCTGATGCCGTGGTCCCCACTGAATTCTAATGCTCTTGGAAAGCAGAAAAGTAAGATGGATGCTTATGACAGCTAAAACAGGGAATGGCCCAGCTGGAGCAGGGATGAAACTGGAGAGAAAATATCCTGGTGGTGCTGTCCCAAAGCCCATGAATCACAAACTGTGTCTTTGGAAAGAAACAAAGATACCAAAGATATTTTGGTAATATTAGAATCATTCTCTATGAAAGAGAAGCCTCTCTTTCCAGAGAGACAGTTTCACTATTTTTGGGTAAGAGAAAAATCTCAAAATCTCAGCTGAGAAAATCTCAAAAAAAAAAAAAAAAAAAAAGATTGAGTGGCACTTTTCATGGCTCTCAGATTTGCTCCCAAGGAACCACAGAACCATTCACATTGGAAAAGTCCTCTGAGACCATCAAGTCCAACTGCTGACCAAGCACTGGACCATGTCCCCAAGTGCCACATCCACAGGGCTGTAAAATCCCTCACGGAGTGGGAACTCCACCCCTGTGCCTGTCCAGGCTTTCTGGGAAGAAATCTCCCCCAATATCTCATCTAAACCTCCCCTGGCATGACTTGAGGCCGTTTCCTCCTGTCCTAGGTCTCAGCCCTTCACCCATTACCCCCAGCACTGCTCCCAGCCCTGTCCTGCTGGAAATGCCAAGTTTTCCTTATTTCTGCCTCAGTTTCCCCACAAGCAGACCCCAAGCTTTAATTAGATGGAAGCCCCAGAGGTGGCAGCCATGGCACTTTTTTTGGCAGCTATAACCTTCCCAAGTGGCTCGTCCTGTGCTAATCTGCATGGAATGGAAAGGTCACTCCAAGTGGGTTATTTTTTAGGTACAAGGATTATTATTGCAGTGGAAATGGAAAATAACCTGAAAGGAGGAGTTGAAATCACAACACAATTACCTGGATTTCAGTGAAAACAAGGAATTGCTCAGGTCTTGACAGCATCCTTCCCTCCTCGTCCAAGGATGGATTTGATCCCAGGGTTACATTAACAGTCACATCAAGGGATGACTCGAGATGCTGCCGGGTCACATTGATTTCTGGTGGGCCAAGCTCTTAGATCAGTTTGGGATTTTTCCACTTTTCCTCCTCAGGAAGGATGTTGTAAGTGGTTTCACAGCCAGACCTATTGGGTCTCAGCACAAATGCTGCAGTAAGGGCCTTGTCCCTGGAAACAAAGTCCATTTTCCTTCTCTTCAACTGGCTGCAGAGTCATGGAACTGTTTGGGATGGAAGGGACCTTATAGCCCATCCAGTTTCACCCCCTGCCATGGGCAAGGACACCTTCCATTATCCCAGGTTGCTCTGAGACCTGCTCAGTCTGGCCATGGATACTTCCAGGGATGGGTCAGTCACAGCTTCCCTGGACATTTGCTGTGCCAGGGCCTCCCTACACTCGCTTCAGGGAAGAATTTCTTCCCAATATCCAGTGTAAACCCAAACATGTCTCACTGGAGACAGGTTTCATGTGATTTGGGAGCATTTTGCCATAGGTCCATGGGTTGCTGATCTCCCCTGTGGGCTCAATCTGGAGACATTTCATTTTAAAATTGAACACCTTGTGTTTAGATTTCCTTGGGATAAGCAAGATGCTTTTTGGAAGGGGCCAGCTCTTGTCCATTCATGTCCTGGGAGCAAGAATGATGGAATCTGTTAGAAGGGACCCACAATATCATCCAGTACAGCCCCTGGCCCTGCAGACACCCCAACAATTCTACCCTGGGCATCCCTGAGAGCCTTGTCCAAACACTCCTGGAGCTCTGGCAGACTTGGGGTCGTGCCCATTCCCTGGGAATCCTGTTCAGTGCCCCAGCACCCTCTGGAGAAGAACCTTCTCCAGGATTGGGATGAGCTGTGCCCTCAGTCTCTCCTTCTCCAAACTAAACAGACCGAGTGCCTTCAGCTGCTCCTTCTCTGGTCCTTCCATACCCTCCCCCTTCTTTGCATTCCTCCTTTCGTGTCCCTCGTGTCCAGCAGCTTTAGATCCTTCTCACATTGTGCCAGCCAAAACTGCCCACTGGATGGACAGGGATGACCCTGATGGTGCCAGATGCAAGCTCTGGGTCCTGGATCCCTCCATTCCCTAAGACATAAGGGAGTAATCCCACACTTCCTGTGTCAGGATGTTTTTTATGGAAGTGCTGATGCCCAGACCATCCCGCCCTGCTCTGGACATGGCGGAGGCGCAAAGTGCTGGAGGCACGGAGACACCTGGGGCTGGAATGCAATTTGTGGTAGTTTTGGAGACGTGTTTTTGCATCTCAAGTAAATTTTGATGCCAGTTATTCTGTTCTGCTGCAGAATAGCTCCTCTGGTGCCTCCATGCCCAGGGAGCCTCGCACTTCCATGGATGAGTGTAAACCCTTCCCTGACTGGGAACATGTCTGGAGCTGTTCCTGGATTTCCTGCTGGAGGAAGCCCCGCTGTCTACTGATGTGATTAATGGTGCTAAGCCCTGAATTTGAGGAACAGCTGTTGCCATGATCAGGCCTCCATAAGAGGTGCCAAAGAGCAACAAAGCAGGGAAGCCCCCAAAGCCAGGGAGGCCTGGAAGCAGGGAGCGATTCTGGTGGTGCTGCGCGAGGGTGTAAACCCAAAAAAAAACTCTGCACAAGAACAGAACAGGCCAGGAATGGGGGTTTTCCAGGTGAATGACCATGACCCATCAGTCCCATAGTAGTTGTAGTTCCAAATTCCTCCTTGGCACAGCATTCCCCGGGAAGCTGTGCGCAACCAAAGGTATTGAGCAGAAAAACCCAGCTGTTATTTCTGCTCCTGGATGGGAATGCTGTGAGCTGTCATCTTGGCTTTCTCTCTTTTATTATTTAAAAGACAGAGAACAAATAAGAGAAAATGAACTGCAAATAATGACTAACAGCACTTCCAGCCCAAATATTTGCTCGCATAATCACGCGGAAACTTTGAAGTCTTGCGGAGGATTCTGGCACCGTTCCTGATCCAGCTTTGGCCCAAAGACAGTCGGGATGCTCCTCTCCCAATGTCAGTGCTGAGCACTGAGGGCTGTACTCAGGAAACCCAATCCCCTCCTGGTCCTCGGGGAGCTGGGGTGACAGAAAAGTAGTGGAAATGCAGGATGTTGTAGTGGATCTCCTGTCTGGGATCTTCCTGCGGGCCCAGGAAGTTGTGTTCCTCTCGGATATATTTCTAACACCTCTGCTTGGGTGTGTTTGTGGTCTTCAAGTTTGAGATTAAACTGACATCACTCAATACATTCTTTTTTTTTTTTTTTTTTTTCAAATTTCTTTTCCCCNTTTTTTTTTTTTTTCCAATTTTCCTTCCCAGTTTGAACTCTGAACCTGATTTTCTCCCAGCTATACAGGATTGAGCAGAGATGTTCTGGTCACTTGGCTTCTCCAGCAAAATAGCACAAAATCTCTGAGGTCCTTGCAGGGTCAGGTGTTTTAGAAGGCCCTGGAAGCGTAGGAGCTGTAGCCCACGGCGAGGGGAGGTCTCAGATGGAGATGCTGCAGCCGGATCCGTAACCTGGTCTGAGATTTCCAACCATTTCACCCTGGATTTCAGGAGACCAGAGGAGCCACCCAAGGTCTGGACTCCGACCTGGTGTCCTAAGCACTGCAGAATTATGGACTATCCCAAGCTGGGCCCACAAGGATCATCAAATCCAACTCCTGACCCTGCACAGACGTCCCACCAATCCCACCCTGTGGCTGAGACCACTGTCCAAATATTCCTGTTCCAGTGGCCAACATCCTCCCAGGGCTCATTCTGAGCTTCCAAAAGGGCCAAGCCTGAAGCAGGCTGGTTTCTGTCCCTGTCCACTGAATAAAGTTAACGATTTCACTCCTTGTAATTAAGGAAGGGCAATTGAGAGTGCTACAAGAAGCAAGGCAGCATTTGGCATTTCCAGAAAAACATAAACCTGCGATTCAGGCTTTAATTCCAGCAGTGGCCAGACCTTTCGTGGCCATTAAAATATCAGGAGATCCTGTCGAGCACTGGGTGCTGGTGATTTATGATCAAATCTAACACGCAGGTAGCAGGTGGCATTTCCACACTTCCTGCAGGGAATATATCCCAAAACGTCAAATTAGATTATCCGTCTCCTTCCATTGGAGAAAAATGTGTGAGAAAAGCACTGGCGGAAGAGGAGGAAGGAGGGGGAGAATGTTTGCTCGATTTTAAAATTATTATTTCAGCTCACAAGTATTGAGGTGGCTGCAAAAATTCAGAGGTGTTAAAACCCGGAGTAACAGGGAAATGTCACTTTCTCCTTGCTGGCACCATTTTCTCTCTGTCTCTCAGCTTTTGCTCATTGGAGAACACCCACCTTTTGTAGACAAAATCTTTGAAACCTGTACAACAGTAGAAAGAATTTTTGGTTTGTTTTGGTTTGGTTTTTTTGTTTTTTTGGGTTTTTTTTCAAAATGTGGTTTCAGAAAGAGAAAGAAAACCCTAATATATTATTCCAAATTAATATTTACAAAGAAATAAAAACATCATGATGGCGATTTTTTTTTTCCCCACTGATTTTTTTTCCTCGAAAGACATGAAGCCATTACCTGTCGTGACTTTACAGATTTGGAAATCTCATCTTCAGCTTTTTTGCCAAATCCACTTGGAAACTGATGTGACACAGAGTAAACAAACCCAGCTATTCCCACCCCCAAAAAGGATAAACTCTGCTTGCCAGGATCCTGATAATGATGATGATTGATTGATTGTTATTTATTATTATTGCACTGATGCTGGTGGTACCCTTAGGTTGGGGAAAGCTTTTACTTTTATTTCCCCCACCAGTCTGAATAAATTATTTTCATTGCTGTGGGGTCATCCCAACATAGCTGTGCTGATGTGCCATTGTCCTGGCCATTCTCCAGCATTCCCAGGAGACTTGTTGGTGTTTATATCTTCCTTACCACCTCTGTTCCTTGGAGCAGAGAATGGTTTATCTCCTGTTTTAAAGGGCTTTGCCATACTCCAGCCCTTCCCTAAATCTCTGGTGCCCGTTAATGAGATTTGTTCTGTATTGGAGCTGAGCTGACAGATGGGCAAGGACAATGTCCTGGAGTTTGGGATAGCTGGAGTGGGGGGAATAATTCTTGTGGCACCATTTCTGCTTGGTGAGCATTTTCAGAGCATCTCCAGAAGTGCCAGCCTCTTTTTCCTCTTGTTTTCCCCTTGTAAATCCAGCCTGAAGAGAGGTTTCAGCTCAAACTTTCAGCTTCCTTTGACCTGAGCAGCTTGAGGCAAACCTGGGACTGAACCTGGGAAAGGAAAGGGGTTTATTTCCAAGATAAATTTGATCAAGACATTTCGGTGAAAATAACCAGGTACTCTGCAAAGAGATTGTGCTTGAAAGCAGAGCGGCCCCAGCTGAAGGTTTTGATGAAAATGCTGAGAATTATGTCAGGGTTTGACCACCAGGTCCCTCTCAGCTGGTTCCAGAGGTGGAACAGGTCCACCCAGCCTAGAACATGCCATTAGCAAAGCAGGGATTTCTCTGAGCATTGTGCCTCCCTTAAGGAAGGAGAGAGGTTTCCAAAGACTTCCCAAATGACTCCAGGTGAAGCTTCCCATCCTCGGAAACTCTGCTGCATCCTGGGACACATCCAGAGGTGGTTTGGCTCCCAAGTCAGCTTTACCTTTGGTCACCCTGGGCCCAGAGGAGAAGTTTTCTTTAACTGCCCAGCACCATCCGGTTTAGTTTTGGTTTTGACAGCTGCCATTTGTCTGATTTAATCCAGCTCCCTGCTCTGCCATGCCTTGAGGATCATGGTGGGCTGAGAGGGGTGTGTCAGCTGGGACACATTCTATTTCCTAGAGACATCCCAGGAATGGGCACATCCTGGCAAAACGGGCTTGCCCTGAACGAGTAACCAAACCATCAGGAGCCTCATGAACAGTGGGGTTACACCACAGGGGCCTGGGCGTGAGTCAGGCCATCCCTCCCTTCCTCCCCTTCCATCTTTCCATCATCTCCTTTCCTCCCACCCCACGCCTCTTCACTCATCTCCTCCTTTCCGTAGCTAATTCGTGCTTTTGCAGGGACCTTTCATCACTGCCACTTTTCCCTGCTCGCCCCTGATCCGTGTGAAGGAACGAGGATGTCACTTGTTGGGGGCTGGGGAGGGGACCCTGGTGGCAGATGGCAGCAGGGCTGAGTGGGGGCTCATCCATCACAGGGATGGCAGAGCAGCGAGGCCGCTGCTGTGTCCCGAAGGATCGGCATTCCAAGGATGAGCCCAACCAGGTAATTGCTGGAGAACAGAAGGCATTTTTCACCACTGACATGGAGAAGGGGGACAGGGCTGGGCTGTGCTAATGCCACAGTGAGGGATTAATTCATCATGAGTTCTTCTTTTTCCCTTTTTCTTTTTTTTTTTTCTTTTTTTTTTTCCCCATCCTGCTTTGATCAACGCTGAATTAATTATTCCCAAACACCGAGCATGTGGTGAGTCTACAGCAGAAACCTTTCCAGTGCCAGGAAGCAGCCAGGCTGTGCCAAGATCCTGCTGCTCTTGTCCTTGCCACCCTCATCGCTGAAGTCAAAGGGTCACAAAATTTCCACCCTCCATCCTCCAGGGATCGTGGGTTGGGTTGTGGTGCTGCAGCGACATTCCCTCGTCCAAGATCCGTCAGAGATGTGCAGAAACGAGGAGCCCATTTCCCGCTTTCCAATCCCTACTTCCAGCAGGAGCAGACACCTGGGCCAGAGCTTCACTCCTGCCAGGAGTCAGGAAAGCCCCAGAGGTTTTGTGGCTCGGGGACCTCGTGCAGGTGGCAGTGCCACAGGATGGAATCACAGTGACATCGCCCCCAGGTTTTTGGTGCTCACGCTGCTCCGGCTTACACGAGTTTGTTGTGGTTGTGCTTGTGACACCCAGGGCTGTCATTTAGACAGAAATAACACCAAAAATGTTTACCAGGCACAGGCTCGTGGGCTCAGTATAAACTTAGAAGGGACCCCAATGTGAGGAGGGGGGAAAAAAAAGAGAAATTGATCAAGGAGAGGAAAAAAAAAAGTTCATCTGTTCCCCTCTATTTTTAGTTTTAGACATTTGCAGAATCCAGCCACTTCTGAAGCTGATTTCTAAATTTACTCTGTCCCTTTTTAGAGAACTTTCTGCATTTTTTCCCCCCTAATTGAAGTCTCTTTTCAAGTATTTTTATAAGTGGCAGTCGAGGCCAACTTTGCCTATTGAAGTTATCTCACATTTGTCATTAGGAAAGAGACAGTAAATCAAGGCATTATCATGGGAATTGGCAGGACTATCCAAACCTTTATGCAGCAAAACTCAGTCCTAGGTTTCAGCTGTGATTTGCAAACAAATCCTAAATGCTGCCATCCTCCCCAGAATGCATCTTCTGTTGGGAAGCAGTTCTTGGATGGTGTCAAGCAGAAATTAAAAGACTTTAATTCCTCATATCCCCCCTGTCTGCCACAAGTCATTCCCACAGCATAGAACCATTGAAAGGTTTGCAAGGGATCTTAAATATTGTCTTTTTCCAGCCCTGTTCCACAGTCATACCTCTAATTTCAGACATTTGAAATTAAAGCTTTAGGACTAAATTCACTGAACTCGGTGGCTCCCTTGCATTGCAGAGGGAGAGTGGCACCATCAGCGCAGGTTTCCGCTCTCACTTCGGTCAGGATGCTCCATTTCCTCATGGCCACGTTCAGGGACCTGCATCTCCTCAGTATTCATTCGCCCTCCTCATGTTTTCCAAGCAATCTCCTCTGTTTTCCTTTGCTCCCTGCCCCTGCAGTTCTCAGTTTACTCTGCCTGAATCCATTCTGGCCAAGGCAGGAGGAGCTATTCCCTTCTGTCAACACTGACAGAGCAGAACTGATTCCACTTGCTCCATTCCCACTCCTGCTTCTCCCAGGACATAAGTTATTCATTCACAGGGTAGAGAGACAACTGTATTCCTTCTTCTTCCTACTTTTGGAATATTTTGACATTTCCCCATGTCTGTTTTGATTCAGTCCCATCTTTAAATAAATATCTGCCTTTCTCATGGGAAGAATTCCAGGAGCTCCTACCCGGGATGCACTTTTCCAGATGAGTTGTCTCTGTTGGGATATTGAGGAAACAGGGAGAGGTCTGGCAGGATTTTTGGGGGGTTTAGGCAGAGCCACACCAGAGGTTTTCACTCTCCATCCTCTGCATTTGGTTATCTTCTAGCCAAAGACTTTCAGCATTCGGGTCGAAAAAGGAACAGCACAATTTTCCAAAGTGGGAACCGGGAGGAATTTCTGGGTTTAATGGAATACTTTGCTAAGGAGCAACAACATGAGGAATTTTCCAGTCATGAACAAAACAAATTCCCAGGCCTGGAGAAAGGGGGTTTTTCTGGCTGTCCTTCTCAGAACTGTGCTCTTGGAGTTTGGCAATTTCCAGATACTACTCAGGCTTCTACTGAGTAGGAGAAGACTCTGCTTTTCCTTCAGCCCAGGCTCTGCCATGTCCTGGATACCTGGAGGGATTTCCAAGGCCCACTTAAAGTACAGAGAGCAGATAAGTGCCACTCTTAAAATCCATCGTTTCATCCAGGAGGTCCCGTGAAAGCCAACTCAGCTGGCAGGTGGAAACCTGCTGGTGGTGGAAATACTGGTCTTTATTTCCAGGCCAGTATTTCCATCTCCTGCAAACAACCAGAGCATTGACAGCAACAATTTGTGACACTCCAAGGACGAGGAATTTAGGAATACCCTAAATTACAAGGGACATCCAGCTCCAGGTGGCACCTGCAGAGCCCAGTGGGATGTTCCCTCTTTCTCATTTATGGTTTCCCAGCCTTTGGCCACATGGGAAGTGCTGGTGCTGCCCAGAGCTGTGACAATTCCCACCTGCCCAGGAGCTCCTCTCACCTTCTCCTCACCTCATCAGCCAAGCCACAGGTGTCCTCCCCGCAGGTCTGGGGGGTGGATTCCCACTTCCCACGGGAGGGAATGCTGGATCTGGGCAGCTGGGCTTTTGTTCGGCTTTAAACCTGAGTTAGGCTGCTCTCAGCAGAGCCACAGATTCCCTCTCTGGGGAGATCCCCAATGTTTGAAACCCTTAGGAAAATGAAATTATCAGTGGCTTTGCAGCAGGCTGTGGTCAGCTGTGCTGATGGTGTTGTGTATTTTGGATTGTCTATGAAATTCCTGAATTTTAACTAAAATTTCTGCTTTAATCGTGGTGCGGTTATCAGCGTGCTGTAAAGGTCTTTGAGCTTTTCCCTGAAGCATCTGGCTGGGACTAGGTGGAGTTTTTCCAGACTCTTTCCAACGCCCATGGGGAGCACAGAGCAGAAAACAAATTGTCTTACACATATTGACAAGCAACCCTGTTAGAAATTCATCTCGGTACTTCCTAGGCGTCAGCACTCCTCATGCTTAAAAGAAAAAAGACATCCTTTCCCTCATTTGAATGCTGTTTTAGCCCTACTTTCTTGCAAATTTTTATTTAAGGAAGGGCTGGAGGAGTTTGAGGGAGCACATCTGGTTTGGGGTGTCCAGACTGCTGAGGGATGCTCTTGGAGCAGTTTGTAAGTGCACACACCCAAAAACAAACCTTATGGTGGGTTAGTCCATGGCATTCCCAAGCCATTCCCAGCCCACACAGCACATGGCTGCTTGTTCAAGCTGTGCAGGAGGACACGGGGGCCTGCTCATGCCTTTTCCTGCCCTTCCCTTGCTGGAAGGAGCAGATCTCCTGTGGAGGGTCTGGATAAGGGGTTGGGTACCTCTGGGGTGTGGAGGGTGTGAGATGCTCAACCCAACCAGCAGTATCTTGGTACAGGCTCCAAAGGGGATCAAGAATTCCTTGAGGAAGCCCCCAAAGGGGGAGGAAGACCCAGAGAATATTGGTTTAAGAGCTTGGATCCCCAATCCTGTGATTAACACAGGAACAGTGGTGGCTTTTCTGAGATGCATTTCTCAAGGAGCAAAGAGCTTTGTGGGTTCCAGGAGTCTCATGCACACCCTTCCCCATGTGTCCAATGTGGCTACCAGCCAACCCTTTTATCATTTTATTATTTATAATATTTTTATTTTATTAATTCTGGCTGTCTAGACAAGCCCTCATGGGCTGTGCTGGGCAGCGTGGCCGGGATCTCCCCATGAGATGGGACATTCCTGGTCACTCCTTGAGGCTGAGAGACCTCTCTATTAATGACAGATCTCTGGGTGAGTCTAATTCCACTTCTCTCCACTTTGCAGCCGACTGCACACCAGGGACTCTCCCCTGGAGCTGGGATACCTCTCAAGGTTTGAGATTCCCTACCTGGACTGAGAAATCCTTCCTCACCCCAGGCCAAGTGATTCCGTTCTCCCACACCCACGGCAAGCTGCTCGTAGCAGGTGACTCAATATCACAGAAATCCACATAGTCACTTCCTGTAGACCTAAGCTGTTGTCCAAGTCTGGAACTAAGGCTGGGCTTAGCCACGTTTTAGCTCCGTCAGGAGTTTAGAAAGCGAGAGGTTGTACTCTGGACCCCATGGCTCACTGGGAGGGTCTCATTACCCTTTTGCATCTTCAGACTCCGAGTAAATAATTTTGGCTCAATTCTACATCAACTTTCCCTTGTATCCATGCAGTAACTAACGGAGCAAATATGTCGTTGCACTTTGTTGTATTTTTATAAATTCATCCCAAAAGTATTTTTTTGCTGACGATGCTGATTCTTTGAGCAACCTTTAATCCCTCATTCATGGCTGAGGGAGGGCTGGTCCTTCCCTCTCCCACCCAAATAACCCAACCCAAGGCAGCAGCAAGGAACAGCTTTAATTTGGAACATCCCCAGCTCTGCTGTGCTCAGCAGGGCCAGGTTCGCTAATCCTGGGGGAGCTCGTGCAACAAATGACAGGTTCCCTCTTTTTTTTTCTTTTTTTTTTTCCTTTTTAACTGGAAACTTAGGAGCAACAGGTCGGCGTTTCTCCTCACATATGCCTCCCATAGTTGCCTTTTGTTGTTTTGGCTGCAGCTTTCCTCGCAGGGCCCCGAGAGCTCACCGAGCAGCAGATGGCCTCCTCCTTGCTTCATTTCCAGCCCTCAGTTTTTCCCACACTAAACCAGACTTTTTCAGGCACTACTAATCCCCTGTGCCTGTCACTGCTGGAGAAAAGCATTAATAACTCCAGTTATCCTGGAAATATCTGTCACCCACATTTGTTTTGCGTTTCCCTTTGGGTAATCATGCTCCAGATCTAATTACTGCCGAAATTTCTTTTGCTCCGATGAGCAGCATTTTGGGTTCCCTCCCCGGCTGGGTGGAAGTCTAACTCCCCTGATGGGGGGGGGG
>VWZN01006585.1:1237700-1261039 GCA_013396955.1 Regulus satrapa | reverse complement strand
GGGGGGGGGGAGATCCGTGTTGATTTACACCAGCTGAGGAGCCGCTGCTCCACGTCTTCATTCCGTGTGTGGCTTGGGGTTGTGGAGATGGCGGTGATGGATGGCTTCAAAAACCATGGGAGCTGTGCTCGTGCAGAGCAGGGAAGTCCGGGAAAAGCAGGGACAGACTTTAGCTGGGATGGGTGAATTTAGGATGAGTGGCTGGGAGAGCGAAGAGGAAGGGGAAAGGGTTTTCATCCTCTCCTGCAGGTGCAGGCTGTCAGAGCCACCACCGTGGCAGCAGCTGCAGCTCCCCTGACACGGGCTGGGTGACACAGGGGGTGTCTCCCATTGTCACACACATCAGCCAGGGCGGCATTTGGGAGCCACCGTGACAAGGACAGAGCCACACCTGGCTGGGTTTTCCTCCTCCTCCTCCTTCTCGGCTGACTCCCATCAGGGCTGAGCTTTGGGAACGCGCAGGAGAGCAGATGGCAAATCCCTGGATCCCTGCGGGAAGGGAGCGCCAGCTGCCCGGCGGCTCTCCTGCCTTCCCGCAGGTTTCCATTCAGGTTTTATGGATCAGCAGTGACACTCGCGTGAGGAACCGGCTCCTGCCACTAACGGGCACCGGTGGCACCATCCCGTGGGGAACAGCCAGCACTGGGGGAACTGGGGGGACTGGGAGAGTGAAAGCTCATCCCAAACCTCTGTACAGCACCACACTGAACAAAGGGGGAAGGGATCTCCTAGGATGGAGGACACTGGGGTTGGGATAAGGGGAACATGGGGATCTGGCAGGGCTGGGAAGGTGGCGGGGCCGGGGTGGCTCTGGTTTTACTCATAATTCACTCACACATCCGGGACCAGGACAGGCTCAGGAGCAGACCAAACAGGACTACTGGGAATGGCCGTGGAAAAGCCCATGGCACCAGGATAAGCACAGCTTATGGCTCCTAAGAGAGGGAAATAGGGCAAGGAGCACACACACGAGCAAAAGCCCCCAGTTATCCCACGGGGATCAGGACTGTGGCATTGTGTGACCCTCAAAGGGACTCAGGGCCAGGACACCAACCCTGGCACTGGGGCTGTAAGTCTGCAACGAGCACTGCAAGCAACCTTAAATCAATGGATTTGGGATCTTCCCTGACTTAGCTTTAGCAGCTGAGGCCATGGAAGAGAATTGATGTCCTGGACAAAGCTCAACCAACCACTTCCACCTACAGAGAGGCAGAAAAAAATTGATATGTTAACCACAAGAAGAAAGAGGCAAGGATTGGGTTTTTGCTTGATTTGCTCCCCAGCAGTATCCAGGACATGAATGGAGAGAAAGGGGCTGTTAAAAAATGCAAGGAGTGGGGAAACAAAGGAGGGACAAGATGTCTTTTCTTTTTTTCCTTAATTAATCGTGGGAGGTGATGACAGCAAAGGATGAGGAATGGGAAGTAAATGCTCTGCTAACAGCCTTTCATAGAGATCCCTGCGTTTGACAAATGAGCTCAAAGCCACAGGCCTGGAACCAGAGCTCTGCCAGCACATCAGGGAGAATCCAGCGGTCAGGGGCTTGGAGCAAAGGGTTGGGAGGGGAAAACCACTCAGCCTGCTTGGGACTTGCTCAAATATTTGCTTTGCTGCGTGTCTGAGGGCTGCCTCTGCTCCAGCCACCCCTCCTGTGCCACAGGAGGGGTCCTTAACTGGAATGTTAGCAGCCAGAGCCCATGGATCCAACCAAAACTTCAGAGCTCCACCACT
The DNA here is from genome assembly GCA_013396955.1 of Regulus satrapa. Lineage (NCBI taxonomy): Eukaryota > Metazoa > Chordata > Aves > Passeriformes > Regulidae > Regulus > Regulus satrapa. Next base: position 1,259,308 of record VWZN01006585.1, on the reverse strand, counting down.
AGTGCTGGATCCAGGATCTACCTTGCACCTTCCATGTTTTTATTTTATTTTTCTGGAAAAAAATTTTGATTTTTTTTGGTGCTTTTAGAGGCATAAATTCCAGCCCACATCAGAGAGGTATCCCAGGCTACATCAGAGAGGTTTCATGAGGACAAATATAGGAGAGGCTGGGAATATATTAAAGGTGGACAACAGCAATTGCAACATTTTGTAGGACAAAATAATAAGGAAGACATAGAAGAAGCAAACAGAAGAATGTGAATTAAATAGAATAGAATAGAATAGAATAGAATAGAATAGAATAGAATAGAATAGAATAGAATAGAATAGAATAGAAACCATCTTGAAAAACAGAATTTGAGTAGAATACCTATAATTAAAAGCCTTTTTTTAACACAAAATGCCTACATTTGGTAGGGATGGTCTTTTAATTTGGGAATTCTATTTCTGGCATTTTGATTCCATAAAAGCCATATAATTTTGGGGGGTTTTTGGGTTTTTGGTTTTTTTTTTTTGCTCAAATTTTGATTATTCCTCAGATTTGGGGCTGGGGCTGGGGCTGGCAGTGATCACCTGCGAGCAGCTGGAGACACAGAGCTGTTATTCCCCCGGGACAATCCCAGCTATAAACTTTATTGCCCTATAAAGAGGAACCTGCAACATCAGAGGCTTTTCAGGGATCAATAAAATCAACGTTAACTAAATTGTCAGCAGCCACTCTCCCCTCCCCCAGCCTGCTCTGCTGTTCTGTTCCAATTAGGCTAAACTGGGACTCTGGATTTTGGGTGGGAGCCAAACTGTCAATCCCATAATCGGTTATGAACAATGTAAGCAACGTCTGTCTAATCTGTAAACGACCAACTCGTCTGAGAGGCTCCTGTAATGATGCTAAAACAACCATTGGCTTGGGAATTATTCGTGTCTGGAAAGAGGTGTGGGTGGGGGGAAATATCCCCCTTTTGGAAAACTGTTGATATTAAAATCACAGAATGATCTGGGTTAGAAGGGACCTTAAATATTGTCTTGTTCCACCCCCTGCCATGGCAGGGACACCTTCCACCATGCCAGGTTGCTCTGGGCCCATCCAACCTGGTTCTGACAGTTCAAAACCCACTGCAACCTCTTCCCTCAAGGGTAAATAGGGATAAAATGGGGAAAGGGGAAAATTCAAGGTGGGATGGATTTCAGGTAATTTTAGGGACACTAAAAATGGGTATTTTTGGTGCTTTTTATTCTGTAAATAGGGTGGGGGCAGAGCTGGGACACCCAGAGGCTGCTTGGCATCGTGTGTGGATGAAGCACCTGGGATAAATCATTCCTCACAAGGAATGTGTCAGCCACTCCCAGCACCGAAATATCCGAGTGGAGGCAGCCAAAACTTCCCCGCAGAGAAGGAACTGCCAGACACACACACAGATCCTCCACAAGCGGGGCATCGCTTACCAGGTGTGAAAAGAGGCTGCGAAACGCAAACATCTCCCGAGGAATGAGAGCTCTGCTGGTGAGGGAAACCGGGCAGGAAAACCAAGGAAATCCCACTGGCTCGGAGGTGTCTCCGTGGCAAGGCCATGTGTCTGCAAACCGAGCAGGAAAACGAGCCTGGTGGAAATCGCGGGGGCTGCCTGGCACAAGGGCAGGGCCACAAGCACAGTCTGGGGCATTTTGAAGGAAATTCCACAGTGTGAGAGAGCTCTGAGGTCTGAGCACCCACAGAGTCAGTGGGAATGGGAGGGTGAGTTTTTGGGAAGGACACCCGATTTTTTTTTTCCCCCGCTCACCGCATGTGAAATTACAGAAGGATTTTCCAAATCCTAAATCCATCATTTCCCCTGGAACACATCTCAAAGGCTCTGCCTGCTCTAATGCCTTTCTTCATCTCCAGCAGCACAGGTAAGAATAGCAACGATAAAAAATTAAAAGCTACAATAAACATTATTGATGCCATCCCTAACGAGGCAGAGGGAGAGAAGGAAAAGGAGAGGATGCTGAGGTGATAAATACGGTGTGTCAGCCATAAATTACAGCCGTCATTAGGCTCCTACCGTGGGGCCTGACAAATTGTTTTGGGGAAGTACAAGCTGAGCTGCACCTTGGGGGAAAAAAATAAAAATAAAAAAAAATCAATCCAATCGATTCTGTATCAAACTGAGCTACAGCTGGAATTGTGCTGGCATTGCTCCTGACCTGCTGGACTCCTTGGGAAGGATGAGGGCTGTTTGCAGTGGTGCTGGGTTGGATTTGATGGAGTAAGGAAAGGGAAAGGCTGCAGGGCTTGCTGCAGATCCCCAGCTGGGTTTGCAGGCTGCCATCATCCTGCTCACTTCTCCCAGTTCCAGGGTTTGTGCTTCTTTTGCCTAAAGGATGGGCTTTCCTGTGGTGGGATGCTTTCCCGTGGTTGGGTGGGGATGGTGCCCAGCTGAGCCCTTTCAGGAGGGTCTCAGCGCCCAAATCTGAGGGGGTAGGAGCTGTTTCAGGTGGTGCTGTGCTGATGAAGGGGCAGCAGCTGATCCTAGAATTCCCAGTGCTGGATGTCTGGCTGTGACCCCCTGGTCCCCCAGCCATGGTGGTACAGGATGTGCACCCACCTCCTCTAGAGTATTTTGTAATTCCAGAGGATGCCAACCCTTTCTTCCCGACCTGATCCTTATCCGTGGCCTACAGCCGGACTCACGGTCAGTGAAAAGGGCTTTGATGCCCTCAGGGTGATCCCACCTCTCCCTGTGCACACAGATCACTGTGGATTTTCCACTTCCAGCTCTCCATGCTCTCCTACCCCAGCTCTGAGTTGCCTCCAGCCCCAACCCTTCCCAGCCCTGCAGCTCCCAGGTGTTTTGTGTGGAGCAAAGACTCCTGCGCAGCCAAAAGCACCCCAGGGTTGCCTCCACCCCACAACTTGGAGACCTCAACTTGCAGGAAAACAGAAAAAATGGGGGGAAATCCATGTGCTGGCGTGGTCTTTACAGAAGCCATTCATCCCAGGGCTCTTCCCAACAGGCCCCGAATGAGGTTCCTGCAGTGGATGATTTGTTTTGTCCTTCTCCTGCCGGCTCAGATTAATCTCTGCTCCTGAAGTAGTGGTGTCATTTCTTGGAGACGTACGGTGGCAGGAATCACAGAGCCCCATAAATTGGAGACAATTCTGGATCCATCCATCTTCCTTCCCACTCTCCATCCCCACTCCTCTCCTCAGGGCAAGGGCAGGCCCTGCAGGAGCTGGTGCAGCTGCTGCTTTGTGGACTAATAAATATTAAAACCCCCTCAGGATGGGAGAGGTTGGAACAACAGAGGGATCCTGGTGCTCCAGAGCAATTTGCTTTCTGCTGCTTTCCTTCCTTGTGTTTGGTGGAAGGAGCAGGATCACAATCCTTGGTGAAATGCCACGTTCCTAATTTATTTTTTTTTTCACCATGGCAGGATTTTTTGGGGGGAAAAAAAACCCAAATAAAACAAAACAGTTTTGAGTATCTTCTCATTGCAACAGCTGGAATGAGGGGCTGGGGCTTTGGAGGAGAGAGCAAATGCAGGGTGATGTGATTTAATTGGGATGTGGATGCAGGGATGGAACAGGAGCAGAGGAGCTGGGATGCACTTGGTGTAAAATCCTCCTGCACAATGGTCTCAGACCTGTCCCCTCTGAGCCCATACAGTGGTGATATATACCTGAAACATCCCACAAGAAATGAGACGTGATAAATGAAACAGCATAAAATCATTAAGGTTGGAAAAGACCTCCAAGACCATCAAGGCTTCAAATCTCTGTATGTATATATATGTGTATATATATACATATATATATATGTCTGTCTTTATGCACACACACAAAATGTCCACATAGAAATAGCTAGACAGGTAGATATATTGCCCCTGGAAACAAAATGAAAGCTTGGAGGAGCCAGGAACTCCACAGTTTATTATTTATGGAGCCCAGGATGTGACAAGCCATGCACAGGCCTGGCAGCAACAGCAGCCTCTCCCTTCAGGACTTGCTCAGGCACAGACAGAGTGGAGGGAGAGCCCAGAGGGCTGCAGGGAGCCACTTAAGGCTGGCTGGAGGAAGGGGATGAGGCTTTGGCACTCCCAAAAATCCAGCTGTTCCCTAAGTGCCCTGTCTGCTCTCATCAGTGTAAGGCAGCATCACCCGTGGTGTCGCTCCATCATTCCCGGAGCTGCCAGATGCTGCTGTCACGGGACACCAGGAGGGTGACAGGACTTGGAGGAGGACACGTCCCCTGGGGAAAGCTGTCACCGGCATGCCCCCTCACCCAGACCAGGCAGCCACCCCCAAAAGGATAGCAAAAGGGCACCATTTCCCTGGTATTAATTTTGAAAGCTGCCGGGGCTCAGCTCAGCGCCTGCCTGTCTCTGTCTGTTTGCCTCTGCTGAGAAGATTCATTACTTTGATGGATTTGTGTAATTTTTTCAAGTGCTTCGGGTGACAAACAATAAAACACACTTCACGCTCGGCTCCAAGGGGCTGGGGGAGCGGGGGACACTGCAGAGGGGATTTCTCCCAGGAAAAGATCATTCATCCCACAGTTTGGGCAGAGCAGCTCTCCAGGTGCCAGCAGGGAAAGCCCTGCAGGGCCATGGGAATTTGGGGGCCTTCCATGATGGGATGGAAAGGGCAAGGCCATTGGTGTTGGGCCGCTGAGCCTCTGAAATTCAATCCATCCCTCCCTTTCTGCAGCTGCAGCAGAGTAAACAGTTGTGGTGCCGGGTTAAAGGGCTGGGATTGGGATCAGGGCATTGCAGGGAAGGAGGAACATGGGAATGTAGGCATAAGCCAGTGCTGGTGGCTTATGGACACTGCTGAGTGTTTCCAAGAGGGAAGGCATGGCTCCTGAGCAGGTGATCATCTCAGCCGGGACTTCCTGGGCTCAGAAGGAATAAATTATTCCGGATTGAGCCAGACAAGCTCAATCACTCTTGGTGGCAGAGGCCTAGGATTTCTGGCCACGAGGATCACGGACAAGAGAGGGCAGCACGGCTTTGGAAACCTCCCATCTGTGGAGATACTGGAGTCAGACCCTACAAACAGCCCAGCCCCATGGCACCTGTGCCAGGTGAGTGGACTGGGGATAGGGACAGGGTTGGCAGGCTGGACTGTAGTCCATGATGGTGAAACCAAGACAAGGTCCTGTTAAGTCAAGGGTTAAGTCCACGGGGCTCTGGCAGAGTTCACTTGAATGGCATTTTTTGGGTCTTTAATGTTTCAAGGTGTCCTGGAGAGGTGGAGGGGAAGGGGCTGGGAAGTAGCTGGGACGTGGCTTCCTGCAGCAGAGCCAAGAGCAAGCACATTCCTCGTGCTCCAGCCATGCCCCAGTTCCAGCTGGGATCTTTGGCTGGGTTCCCAGGGGCGAAACCTTTGGCTGGGGTTGGTGTGGTGAAAACAGGCTGGGGATACTTGTCCAGCTTTGGCTTGCACCTTCCCAATTCCCCAGGCCTGGAATTAAACCTCCTGTGCAATGCAGGGAAGTGCCAGCGCTGGGATGGCTCACAGCAAAGCAATCCCCTCAAAGAGCTGAGTCTGAACCACTGAGATTCACCCAAATCTCCTTGGCAGCCCAGCACAGCCCAAGAGCTCTGCTGGCTGCCCACAATCCTGTGGCCATTTGGGTGGGCGATGGGGAGCTCTCCCGGAATCATGTGGGTTGGGAAAATCCTCTGGGATCATTGATTCCAACCACTGACACAGCACGGCCGGGCCCACCACTAAACCATGCACAGCACACCTACAATCCCACGTGCATTCTGAGATAAGATGAAGACAGAGAGGTCAATATCTCCCAAAATCACCCCAAGGGGAGCAGAAGATGAACGCAGCGGGAGACTGAAGGAGAAGAGACTCCTAAAAGCTCTGATGGGAGGGGGGCCACCACCACCTTCATGGGAGAGAAGAGTCTCCATCTCCATCTCCACGCAGGCTGTGGGGCGTGCTCTGAGTTCCAAGAGGTTGTTCAGCCTTTCCTGTGCCAGCTGCCCAGGCATTTGTACCCAGATCATGGCACAGAGAGGAACACTCCAGGCTCCAAAGCTGCTCAGGTACGGAGCATCATCCGCCAGTTCGGGCAGTGCCTGCGAGCAGACAAGGACAAAGCCAGGAGGTGCTTGCTTGGGCCTCACCCCTCATGAAATACAATGCAATAACTGAGGAGAGTGGGAAGGAAAGGCACTAACAGCCTGGATTTATCCAGCTTTGGGAGAAAAATCTCTGCTGCTGACCTGTGGAGGAAAGTGCAGATAACTGTTTTAGTTTTCACTGGGGAGAGCCTCAATTTTCACCTGAAAAAAAAAACCATTTCTGCTCTTTGGGGAATGAGTTGGGCCTTGATCTATAGCTCCAGCTCCCAAAGAGCAAATGAAACACTTTCTTTTTTCATCCACATCCCTAAAGGGACTCGCCACCATGAAAAATGGGAGCAACTCTCTTGGAGGGAGATTACCAGCACAATTTGCCATCAAATCATGGATTGTGGTCGGTGCTGCTGGCACAGGCATGGTGCCCAAAGCTGCTCCTGCCTCTGAGAGCCTTCTCCACCAGGGTGGGGTGGGGATGGAGAGGGAGGCAAGGGCAAGGGGAGGAACAGAACCAGGGGCATGCAGGGAAGCAGAAAAGAAGGAGTGGGGAAAGGGAAAAGGGGAAGAGAAGATGAAGGAGAAGGAGAAGGAGAAGGAGAAGGAGAAGGAGAAGGAGAAGGAGAAGGAGAAGGAGAAGGAGAAGGAGAAGGAGAAGGAGAAGGAGAAGGAGAAGGAGAAGGAGAAGGAGAAGGAGAAGGAGAAGGAGAAGGAGAAGGAGAAGGAGAAGGAGGGATGCCTTGCCACTTGCAAAAATCTCCCTTGTGCCCCTGAGAGCCCCCAACTCTTCCAGCAGTAACTGGGGAGTTGAGGGAAGGTGTTGGGGAAACTCTCCACAAAGTGGCTTTGGAGTTTTGGTCTGTGGAGCTGCAGCTGAAGAGTTTCCCTTTCCTCTGGGGCAGAGGGAGTCCTGCTCCAGGCTGGCCAAAACAAATTGCTTTTTGGAGCTTTTCTCTTTGGATGGAAGAAAGAGAGTTAACTATTTGATACAAATACCAAAATTAGCAGCCACATCCAGTCCAAGCTCTTATATCCCACACTGTTTCAACCCCAGGATCCTCCAGCAGCACTGGTGCAGATGTCCAAGTTTTTCCTTCTGCCCTACACCACAATTTGCTGGGCTGGAAGCCCTCAGTGTAAGACTGGTTTTGCATCCCTTCATTCCCAGAAGTCAAGAAAAGCAACGACTGCATTATGCCCAGTCCCCTTCTTTTGAAATGGGTGAGTCCGAGATCTCAGCTCCAGTTTATTGGTGCGGTTACAGGGCAAGGATTTGGAAGGAGCTGAGCCCAGACACGTGGAGGTTGCTCAGGAACAGGACATTGTCTTGAGCTCGGGCCAACACGTTTCGCTCTGGAAGATTTCTGGGAAAGGCATAATGGATTTGCTAATTATTGATATTATTTAAGCGACAAGAGTGAAAATTGAAGTGAAAACCTGCTTCCCAACCCCAACAATAGCAGATATTTGTCATGGCTGTCAGCCATTCAGACCTGTGCAATTTCATAGGTTTCATAAGCCCTCGTTAATTTTCTTGTTTGGGAGGATTTGCTGTTTTAATGAAACCTATTTACACCAGCGAGTGCTGAAAAATCATTCATTAGCAGACAAGAACTATTGATTATTTTCCTCCAACTACTCAGCCATGTTCTAGCCAATTACTGTAACCAATAAATAAAGAAATATCAACCTTGCATTCCTGCCAGTCTCCCCAGCAGAACTTTATTCCTCTGGATAACTCGTGGCGTGTCAGCCTCGGGGAATGCTCTGCTGGAGAAACCTCTTTTAACATTTATGTCACATTGCCATCCTCTGCAAGGGGGGAGAGGGAAAGCTTCCAGTCAGGTTTTCACGTATTTACAAAAGAAAATATTTACTGGGCACACAGCGAGATTGAGTAACGAAATAACGTGAGGCTTGAAGAAACTCCTGGCTAATGGCCAGACCTTCAGCTTGGAGTTTTTAATGCAAATATTTGGCCAGATTGGCAGAAATCCTAAACTCTGGAGATGGGGATTCAGCTCACCTGACCACATAAGAAACCCAGGTTGTTCAGGGCCCCAGAACCACCCCAGCACTTCAGGCAGCCGCGCAAATCTCAGGTTTAAGATCAACACCTCATTTTATAAAAGCAAACCTTAAGCTTGGATTTGTCTATGAGTTTTGCCTTGTGGCTTTGCTGGTTCTTAGCTTAATGGGGAAAGGTTTTATTTAAATATTAAATTACAAGCGGAGCCGTGGCTTTCAAACCTTGGCCATTTGCACACATTTTAATGGGCTTGGGGGAAAAAAGAGAAATCTGTCTGCAGGTTTTTTGACAGAGTTGTAATTAAAGAGGGTTTTTCATCGAGAACATCTGTTTCTCTTGACAGATATATTCTTGTTGGGAGAAAAAGAAGTGCCTAAAAAAATAGTTTTTCAGTCTGAGCTTTTTTTAGGTTTTCATCCAAGAATATTTATCGAAGGGGGTTTAAAAAAAAAAAAGAAAAAAAAAAAAGGTTTATATTTCCTGGAAAGAGAAGAATTCCGGTCCAGGCTGAGGCCACAAATGTTTCCAGAATGGTGGCAAACCCAAGGCCTTTGCTAAGCTACCTCTGCCTTTCCACAGCTCCTGATGTGGGAAAAGGGAAGCTCTCACCCTTCCCAGGCAGCGTGGAAACAAATCAAATAATTCATAAAAATCATTAAAATCAAATCAGAGAGACGAAGATGAACGACTGGGTGAAGGGGGGTCACACTCTCACATCCACGTGCATGCAAATATCTCCAGATCTGTGTATATATTTCTATATAAAGGGGCTTTTTTTTTATATTATTTCTTTCCAAGCTGGGAGCACTGAAAGTTCCTCCTCAATAATTTCCCTGTAGTCCTCGTTAATTCCTTAAGATTTTCCCCATCTCTTTTCAAAGCCTAAAGTTCAAAGACACAGAAAGGAGCTGCCTCAGCACTTTCTTTTTCTCTCCTTTGAAACTTTTTCAGCAAAGTCCAATCAGGCCAATTAACTCCTCCTTTCATTTTTTTTTTCCCCCCACTCCTTGAAGGGAAAATGGGATGTGGGGGTCAGCCAAGGCTGCCAGATGCAAACGCTTGGGGAATTTGCTGCCGCAGGAGATGCCCAGTTCCTTGGCAGCCATGCCCACAGGGGTGTGTTGAACACATTCTCCTCCTTGTGCCTGCTGTTCTCCTTGTTTTTATGGGGTTTTTTTTTTCCCTTGTGGAATTGCAAGAATGAAAGTGAAGACCCTTCCCTGCTGGAGCAGCAGGCTGTGCACAGCTGAGTGTTCCCCTGGGGGCTTTTCCATCAGCTGTGGGTGCCAAGAGCTCGGGAAAGTCTCGGTGTCTCCCCACACAAGGCACGAGAATTAATCACGGGATGGGAGGCAATGATTCCCCCTGGAAATTCCCTCGGGATGTGGATCTCTTGGCGTCTCAACACTTCTTCACTCCATAATCCCCCCCCCCGGGGCATTAATGCAAAGTGCAGGCAGTAATTACAGCAGGCATTAAAGTTCCCTAATTGTAGGGACCGTGTGTGTTTATAATGCAACAACACTCCAGGAGCCCTTGTGGGGGTTTTTGTGTTTGTGGCTGGGAAAAAGGCCCAGGGAATCCCCATAAAACATAAAATAAAACACAAATACATAAAGGTCAGGGTAGTAAATATAAAAATAAGCATCACATCCCTTTAAATATTTATCATTAGTGACGTTTTCATTACAGGAGGGCTGGGATTTACTGACTCTGTAGCAATTGTGGGCACGGCAGGCCCGGAGTCTTGGCTCAAGGCCATTCAGGAAGGGAAAAAAGGCTTGGAAATGGGATGGAAATGCATTTAAAATGGGGATGTGTCGGTTATAGGCATTGTTCTGCTGTTTTTGAAGCAGCTTTGGCTTAGATGTAATTCACTGAGGGTGTTCCTCACTGCCCAGGGTAACTTCTGGGATGGCCCAGGACACTGGGATATCCCAAAAGAAAAGGGATTTGGGGTCAGGGAATGGGAACATTCCTTCTCCTGCCCCTTGCTGGTCACTGCTCCTTTCACAGAGTGGGACCTGACCTGAAAAATAAAACCAGAAGCTGAAGGGCCTTTGCAACGGTCAGAACAAAGCCACAGCTCTGACAAGAAAAAAAATGGGATTGAAAAACAAGATTAAAAGTGGAATTCCATTTAAATACCCCGTGCACACTAAAAACCCCTCCTTATATGTGGAAGGAAAAGTTTTCCCACAGAGAAAGCCCCATGCTGGGAGTGTCACCACCAAGAAAACTCTGTTCCTATGGCAAACACCACTGTGTGAGGGACCCTCAGCACCAGGGGAAGGAAAACCCCTGGTGCCAGCTGAGAAAACCCCCAGAGAAGAAACCCTCCCTTTCAGGGTGGCTCTTGAGAGGAGTTTATTATTTCTGACCCCCGGTCTAAGTGCCAATTCATCAATGCACTTCCTCTGCTCCTCCCGTCCGTGCCTTAATTAGCACATTTTCCTTGTAATGAGGCAGAGCAGGGAGCTGGGAAGGTGACTGTGGCAGTGCTCCATGGAGGGTTTCCTTTGGAGTTTTCAGACCAACGATGACACGAGGTGTGGGTGATTCCACTCCAGCAAATGTTATCTCCCCCCCGGGGGAAAAACATCCAGAGATATTCCCTAGGCTTTCCTCTGGCACCACTCGTGGCTTCCCCGGGATAAAGCCCAGCTCCTCTGGCAAGGGACCTGTATTTTGCTGTTCTTTTTGCTGGACAAATCCCAAGTATTGATCGGATTTACACTCCCAGGTCTCCTGTAAGAGGCAGGAGTGATGGAGACAGAAATGTGCTTGCGCAGGGCTCATTTCCAAACCAGCTCTTCATGTTCTCCTGCAGCACAGCCTTGGCCTCTCCATCCCCTGTGCCACACATCCCACCCCTTGCTTTGGAGGCTGGGAGCCAGGGAACCATCCAACCCTTCAAGAGTTCTCAGAGGGAAATTCCAGTGAGCCACGAGAGGCTCCCTTGGCTGCAGAATCTGCATTTCCACCCCACCTCTCCTCCTCTGTGTCCTTCTCAACTCTGACACCTCTGTCCTTTCATTGTCCTCTCCTCTGTGTGGAGGAGTCCCAGAGCAATTGATCTCTGAGTGTGCAGAGCCCTTTCCCTCAGCAGAAGTTATTAGCCTTGGCTCCTGCATTGCCCGTGGCCCAGGGAGTGTCCTGGCCTTGGGCAGCACCCACGGAGATGTTCATGAGCACAACCAGGAGGCACAAATATATCCCAAAGCACCATCCCACAGGGAAAAGGGGCAGTTCTGCCACGTCGCTGAATTTGAGGGCATCTGAAACCAGCACATCCATGTGGAAAAGGGGCCTGGCAGGACACTCCCAGGCAGAGATGGATGGTGGCCAAGGCTGGGAGGATTGAGGAGGAGTCTGAGATGTGCCCAAGATCTTTGATTTTTCTGGTTAAGGGCAGAGAGGGAAGGAATGAACAAGGGAGTGGAAGAGGCTCACTGGCCTGGATGTCATCAGAGTCCCCCCCTTCATCTTCAACAGAGCTGGGGAAGGGGCTGGAGCACGAGGAGGGGCTGAGGGAGCTGGGAAAGGGGCTCAGCCTGGAGAAGAGGAGGCTCACGGGGAACCTGCTGGCTCTGCACAACTCCTGCCAGGAGGGGACAGCTGCGGAGGGGGGCAGGCTCTGCTCCCAGGGAGCAGGGACAGGATGAGAGGAAACAGCCTCAAGAGGTTTCGATTGGAAATTACTGACAATTTCTTCACTAAAAGGGCTGTCAAGCACTAGAACGGGCTTGTCATGGGACAGTGTTGGAGTCACTATCCCCAGAAGTGCTCAAGGCCAAGCTGGATGGGGCTTGGAGCAACCTGGGATAGTGAAAAGTGTCTCTGCCCATGGCAGGGGCATGGAACTGGGTAGGTTTGAAGGTCCCTTCCAGCCCAGACCAGTCTGGGATTCTACAATTCTGTGATTCTCTGGCTCTGTGACATAACAAAGATTTCAGACCTCAGGTGTCTTCTGGGAGAGGCATTGTCCCAAGTCCAGCTGGGCTCTGGGACAAGCACTGAGCTCATGGCAAAGGCTTCAGGAAGGCAGGACACCAGGACATTTCTGCAAGGGGTGCCCGGCCCTCCCTTCCTCACACCTTGTGCAGCCTCCCTGAAAAGCTGCTGGTGACAGTGACACCATGTCCTCCTGGGCTGTCTTAGATCCTGAAGGTTAGAGAAACTTCCCAAACCCTACAGGATGAGTCCTCATCTCCTTCCCTGGATGCCTTTCCTGGTGAGCTGCTCTTCCTCGATGGATTTTTCCTGTCCCCAGCAGCCTTAGCAGCAGTGAACCAGCCCTCCTGCTCTCTCCCAGTCCAGCCCCGCTTTCCTGCCTTCCTCCTGCCCCTCAAGCTCCCATTGTCCTCTCCAGCTGCCTTTCCTTTCACCTCCTGGAAGACACCAGTGCTCAGAGCACAGCAGCACCCCTGCCTTCCCTATCTGCCCTCCCCATTCCGATGTTGCACTTCCTCCATCCCCTTCCCTCCACAATTTCCCTCCCAGCTTTGTTTGGAGCTCTGCCTTCTCCTCCCTCCCTTTCAGTAAAATGTCCTAACAAGCTCAAGCCTTGCTTTGTATTAAATCAAAGCCAGAGCAGTGCGCGAGGGCTCGGCCAAACCCAATTTCAATGGTGCCGTGCCCATTCACATCAGACGAAGCCTACGGAGGTAATTTACTGCAGATAGGAACTGGGAGCAGAGGGCAGCTCATTAGTGTCTGGCATTATTATTATTATTATTATTATTATTGGACTAAAACAGAACATCTCTTACATTTATTTCTATTCCTGGCAAATGCAAATGGGAGATCCAAATCAGAAATCCAGCCCCTACCAGTCCTTGCGGGTCACCATGGATTTTGGGAGGGAGGAAGAACTGCAGAACGAGAACCCGCCACGAGCCTGAAACCTCACAGAGGCAACAATTTAAAGGATTTCAAAGGCTGTTTCCATAAGCCTTTGGGGACTCCAATGGAGCATATTGATTAAACTTCGGAAGCAGCTAAAAGCGGCTCCACCATGGCTAATTAATACAGCGATGCCCCGATGCCCCTGTTCTTGTTTTACCAAGCTGCAGCCTGTCAAATCAATTAATATTCACCGCCCTGATGAAAGCAAAACCCTGCTTATCATTTGCTAAACGGATCGATGCACTGACTCCCTCAATATCATGAAGTGTCCTCTCCTGCAGGGGTGTGCTGCAGATGCTTTTGGGGTGACACCAGACAAGCAAACCCACCGAGCCCCTTGTTTTGACTCCCTAGTCCAAACAAGGTTTCTGACTGCTGTCTCCTGTGTAGCTGGTTCCCTGCGGATTCTTCGGACAATGACAGCTCAAGGTGATTATTCCCTATTTCAAGGTGCTTATAGGATGGTATTTAGGATGTGGGATTGTTCGGGCGCCCTGTGCAGGGCCAGGAGTTGGACTCAATTCTGATGTTTCCCTTACAGCCCAGGAAATTCTGGAGTTTTATGATTCTGCACCCACTGCATTTCCTCCCCTGCACCAGGAGAGCAATTTTTTCACTTTTCTACCTGTCCAGTGGAGCTCGGGGCTGATGCTGTCACTGGACACCACTCCAGAACTGGTTTAATGCTGCCAACATGGGGACTGCAGGATATTCTAAAACGGGGCTTTTGGCATCCCAAACCTCCTTAAACTGAGGATCAGACCCGATTTGATGACATCTTCTAAAGCTGCTCTCTTGAATGCGTCCTAGAAAAGTCTCCACAAGACTTTCTGGGGGGGTCTTTAGGCAGCCTTATATTTATGCAAGCTTCTTTTAGGGCTAAGGAGCCAGATTTGACCCTTCTGGCTCATCAGAAAAGGGGAATTCCTGGGAAAGGAGTGGTTTCAGGCAGGACCATGCAGAGTGCAGGATGCTGAGCCAGCCATCCAGGGTGACACCAGGAGCAGGAGCCTGTCCTTGCTGTGCCCCCACATGCTTTGGGGAGTCTTTGGCAGCTCCTGGGATAACTTCTGACTTCCAAAGGGAAGGCAAAAGGATGTGCTTTGCTTTTCATGAGGCACGATTCGAGCTTTGATTTCGAGCAAGTTTTTGGCGCCCCTCAGTAAAATGCCATGATCTGTTTACTGAATTTTAATTCAATGTGCCTCAGAGGGAAAAAAAAAAAATAAAAAAAAAAAGGGGGAAAAAGGGGGGAAACAATTGAACAAAATCATTTCAGCAACATCTGCTGCCTTTCTGAGATATTTCACCAAAGGCCTGTGGAGATCAAATATTTTCCTCTAATTAGAGCTCCTTCCTTGGAGCAGCTCCTCTGGATACAAAAATATCTCCACACCCCCTGGCTGCCCAGAGATCCTCCTGGGACCCTGTGCAGCACAAACACCCAGCTCTCCTCTGGGGTATCCTCAGAGCAAATACACAGCTTTTCCAGCAGGGAAAGCTTGATCCCTGTGTCTATTCCTCCCTCCATCACACTAGGAGCTCTCCCTTTCTGCCTGGTTTTAGAATCATGGAAGAACTGAGGTTGAGAAACCTTCAAGTCCAACCATCACCCCAGCACTGACTCATGTCCCCTAGAGACACATCCACATGGCTTTTAAACACTTCCAAGAATGGCAATTCCACCCCAGGCAGCTGTGCCAGGACTGGGCAACCCTCTCTGGGAAGAAATTTCCCCAATATCACAACTTGAGGCTGTTTCGCCTTTCCCTGCCCCTTGATCCCTGGGAGCATTTTCTGTGCCCAACATGACACCAATCAAATGGGTTCATTATTAGCATTAATTTAGTTATTACATATAGTTATTAACAGCGTTATAAAACCTGTAAGGACAAAAAAAACAAAAAACAAAAAACAAAAAAAACAAGAAGTTGAGAGCTTTGGACCAAAAGTTGGGTGGTCATGCCAAGGAATGCTCCCAGGTGGAGCTGGGCATGTTTCATGTTGGAAAATTAGTGGGAAAAGTTCTTAAATAGGGAATTTAAAGAATTGGAATTGAGAATCTGGGAAAGACTAACTAGTAGTAGAAAAGAGAGAAGGAGAGGGGCGATAGAACGTTAAATATTTCACTGTACTTGCAAGTTTGGATCAGAGCAAAAGCTACGAGACACAAAAGAGTCAGAACAGAGCAAAGACACAAAGCTGAAACAGAGACAGCTCCGAAAAGAAATAAATCCCCAAACCTCTCAACCAGTAAAACTAATATCACTGCCTGAAATTCCACCAAGGGACCCGGAGAGCCTGCACAGGAGGCAAAGGGAAGAATCCCTCAGACGGAATTCCCCGGGACAAAGCGCTCAGAGAGCAGAGTGGAAGCGCTCAGAGAGGAGAAAAGGTTGATTTCAATACAGGGCTAGGAAATGCATATGCATTAAGCACATTGTGCAATCCTAGTCTGTAATAAATAAATAAATACAGTATCCCGTGCTGATACACACCTACTTTACCACCTTTCTGCTTGTAAAGCCTTTTCCCCACGCTTCAGTTCCTTGGGGGCTGGCCATGTGTCCTGGCATCCCTGCCAGGGCCCTTAGAGGGCAGGAAGACTTCAGATCCCAGCCCCTGGCTGCTGCTGAAGAGGACTTCCACCACAGGCTGTGCTCCTGGGGGAAACGGGCTGGGGACAGGGCACCTGTGAGGGGCCAAATCCTGCCTCAGAACCCGGCTGGTTCCATCTGTGGGATGGGCAGAGGAAACCACCCCATTCCCTGTATCCCAATGTGATGGGGCAAGCTTTCCCTGGGGTGGGATTGGATGCTCTCTCTCCACGTCCATCCCTTGCCTTTCCCATAACAAACCTTATGGGAGGGAAAAGGCTAAACCCAATTTAGTGTGTTGTATCAGAGAAAAAACCCCAAACCAACAGCATTTAGCTTTTGTAAAATCAATGCATTGCAGGAGAGAGGAATCATTCCTTTGGCCTCTGGGTTGAGGCAACTAATTCAGGTCTGATCCACATGGAAATTTGCAGCCCATTCCCATGGCCAGGGAAGGCAGGGAAGAACTCTGAAATCATCCCAGTAGTGTAGGGATGATTTATGAGGCAGGTTGGAAAGAGCAAAGCAAGCCTGGGTTGTTAGTTCTGATATTAAGGGATGATAAACAGCAGGAAAGGGAGATTTTTTTTTTTTTAATGTCTCTCTCTACAGATGCTGAAGAAGCAACATAGGCCTGAGTTATGTGGGATAATGGGAAGAAAATCTGTACTCAAGGGGTGCTGAGGCCCTGGCACAGGGTGCCCAGAGCAGCTGTGGCTGCCTCTGGATCCCTGGAAGTGTCTAAGGCCAGGCTGGACGGGGCTTGGAGCAACCTGTGCTGGTGGAAGGTGTCCCTGCCATGGCATGAGGTGAACCTTTAGGGTCCCACCCAACCCAAGCTATTCTGTGAAACTAAGAATAGAAAAACTTGGGCTTAATAATAAGGAAGAACTTCCTGGCAGAGACATCCATTATTCTGATATCGCTAACAGATCAGTGCTACCTACCAATGAAATTCCCAGGGAAAGGGCTCCAAACCCTATTCCCTCGCCCACTAAAAGCATCCCACAACAGACAGGGTCAGGAGAGAAAAGGGCTCATTCATTCCCCACATTTTTCAAACTATCCCATGGGGTGGTTTGGGTTGGAATGGACCTTAAAGCTCATCCAGCCCCACCCCTGCCACAGGCAGGGACACCTTCCACTAGCCCAGGTTGCTCCAAGCCCCATCCAACCTGGCCTGGGACACTTCCAGGGATCCAGAATCAGCTGCCACAGGATCCTGCTCCAGCAGGAGCTCCCATGGACTAACCCTTGTGCTGCCTTGCAAGAGCAGGAGGCCTGGAAGGGTGTAAATCCATCACCCCCGCCCCCTTTTTCATGGGGAAAGAGAGCTTTTCCCTCTTTGATTTCTCCCACCCATCCTGGGAGAGGATTCCCAGGTCCCTCTGTGGGGTACAGCAGCAGCAGGATGGCACAAACCAGGACTGTTTTGCCCGTGCCTGGAACCACCACCAATAATTCCTGAAGCACGGCAATTCCTTAAAGTGTGAGGCACAGACAGGGCAATCCAGAGCTTGGCACGCAGGATCCCAAACTCCATTTGTGCAAGGGGACCCTGGACCTGAAAGCTCCCAAAGAGCCTCATCCAGGGCAAACACAAACTGCCTTAATTACTGCTAATAATTAGCAGCTAATTGCTGGTAGCCAACACCTTCCTGTGACCTGCTTTTGGAACCGGGGTGCTCACAGCAAGCTGGGAGGATGGCTCCCAGGGGGATTATTTGCTCCCTCCACATTCTCTAGGAATCTTGAAGCACCACAGCCTGCAAAGGCCAAGTGTGTCCCTCATTAGGGACCAAAGTCTTCACGGGAGTGTGGAGATCAAAGGGAAAGGGGAGGTGTTGCACGGAGGGGCTGGAAGACACATCCACAAGGATCTCCCCCCACCCAGGAGGTGGCTGGACAGGTTTATTGGGCCCTTCAGGGTGGAGGGGCCGACCTTTGGCTCAGCCAAAACATGCCAGTGGCCAACAGCAAAACTGGGCAGGTTTACTGGGGGCCCAGAGGGTATCAGAGGTGACAATTTGAGGAAAGCATGGGGGGATTGAGGTGACAGAAAAGCCTTTCCCAGAAGACTTGGTAAAAAATGCTGCTTCTCCCTTGTGCGCTTTAAAAGTCACCATCGACATCGCTTGGAGAAAAAGCCACCCATTAAAAAAAGAGTGTGGCAGGAAGGGAGAGATTTCAAAAGGCAGCTGGGAATTATTCCCACCAAAGATGAAGTCAATTTTGAAAAAAAAAAAAAAAAATAACCGTCCCCAGAAAATAATTTCTCCTTTTTCACTTGAAACTGTTTTCGTGGAAATGGTTTCCCTTTGCCAGATCCTATATGGACAGAGAAGTCCACAGCCACTCCTTGGAACTGCTGGACCTTTCCTGCTGCTGCCACTGCTCCATTTGCTCTCCATCCCTTGAGGAAAGCCCTGTTTTAAAGGGAGGAGGATGCATTTTCCACCAGCACAACAGAGGGAAGGAGCAGGATGCGACAGGATCTGGATAAGCCCATCCTCGAGCTGTGGGATGTGTGTGTTGAAGATCCATTCTACCCCACCTTTTTCCTGTGTTCCTCTAAATATTCAAGTTCTCAGCCCCTTTCCAATTTACTGATGCCCTGTGAAGAGCAGGAGCAGGAGTGCAGCTCCTTTTCCACTCCAAAACCCTGCCAAGGTGGGAGGTAAGAGGCTGGTACCTCTCACTGGGCAGGCAGGGGCTATCCATGTCCTCAGGGTTTATTTGAGGACTGTTTCCTAATTAATATGCACAGCTTTTCATTATTTTCTCACCTGCTGTTTCTTGCATGTCCCATCCATAAAAAATTCCCCCCATTTCCAAATAAATCCAAGGCCCACTTCTGAGCTCGAAGCTCTACATTAGTCAGACTCATTTGCCTGGGAACATGAAAGTCCCTTCCTATTTATCTCCTCATTTGAACTACATAAATAGCTCCCAGCACAAACTCCTCATCTTTCCAACATTATCCCAGCAAATAGCAGCCTTTGAAAAAGAAAAATTAGTGGTGGGTAATTATTTTTTGCGGCAGATACCAAAATGATAATTTCTTAAACAATTACTTTGAAATATTAACAATTGTTCTCTAAATTCCAATTTAATTCCTGATATGAATTATAGTTTGTCAGATGTGGGCTTTGGAAACATTTGTTCCTTGCAGAGAACATAAAAAATGCCAGTGTAACCTTTCGCCTCCACAGCCTCCGAGCAGAGCCAAATGCCTCCGCTCTTGTTTTATCAACACAAATAATTAAAACACAGGAGAATGTTTGGGATTTATACAGTTGTTTTTGGCATCTTATTCATATTTATTTGATCTGTAAGATATCATTTTAATTAAAAGCTCGCTCCCTCTTCCTCCCTTCTCTGCCCAGAGAATAAATTATTTATAATAGCCCTGCTGCCTCAGACGCCGCTTGGAAAGTGGGATACAGGGCTGGGATCCCACTGGAGGGCCAGGCACTGCCCTGGGCACAGCCCAGCCTGCCTCAGCAAGGGCAAAATACCTGGAGCGAGGGCTGGAGCCGCACAGGGGAGCCCTTTGGCACAGTTTCCCCCCAGAAATAAAAAGGTGTTGTCTCCTGTGTGAGGGTTAAATTGCTGTGGTTCAAGGCAGGGGTTGGGATTATCCCTGCCCGTCAGCAGAGCCCAGGAGGATCTGTGGGATCACAGGAGACCCCGGCTGGCAGCTGGGAAGTCTCCTGCGGAAGCACAGTTACTACAAAGACCTTTTCATCTCATTTTTCTCTTGCCTGCCTTTGCTCCCCCACAGTCCAACCTTTACTCGCTCCTTTTCTCTTCAGTGGGCTTCAGATGCGGCTCGAAGCAGTGGGTTAAAATATTAAAAAAATATATTTTAAAAGGCTTTTTTTTTCTTACTGCTTTTGAAGTCTGAGGGTTAAATCTAGAGAAGGAGCCTTCCCACTGAACACAACATTTATCAAAGCCATCCTGAAGCCTCTGGAGTTTAGCTGGAGCTTCCCAGGCACGCCTGGCTGGGTTTGCACTGGATAAAGAGCCAGGATCCTCTTTGCAAGCCCAATAATTGGAGGTAGCAGGATCCTACAGCTCGCAGAGCGGAGCCTTCGGCACATCCCAAGGGCCACAGCTTTCCTGGGCAACACCACCCTGCTGCTGAACGGGCTTCTCTGGGAACTCTCGTGGTGAAAACACAGCTCCCAGTGGCTGCATTTCAGTTCAATTATCCTTGATTAGTGCTGGGATTGATGAGGAGCTGCAGGTGAGCGTTTGGGCTGGGCCCCAGCTCTTCCTTCTCCATGGCTGCTCCCACAGCAGCTCCACAGCCACTTCATGCCCTGGGCTCCCTCTGGAAGGATGCTGATTTCCATAAATGAGGCTAAAATTCCTCCCTGGTATAGGTCATCTAATTAAATCCCAGCACCTCGAATTATTTATGATCCTTTACAGCTATGCAAATCGAGCACTTGGAGCATTTTCAGGAGTCATTCTGAGTAACCAGTGGAGCCCAACCCCAGCCAAGGGTTTAAAGCCGAGCTTGGTTTTATTTTAAAATTAGCCCCCCTGCCCATTGGTCCAGGGGCTTTTTGCCAAGCTGACCTTGCTTAAGGTTTTTCAGGATGGATTTTTTTTTTTTTTTTTGTCCCAGCACGAGGAGCAGGAGGTCGAATGGCCCTGGTTAGATGCAGAGGAAGATGCAGCTAGAGGATTAGCTAGACACGGACACGTTGTTGCTGTGGAGGCTGTGGGGACCGTGAGAGGATATTCAGATCATGGGCCATCTCCTGAGGGTTTGGGGAGCTTTGCTCACCCCTCAAAGGCAGCATCAGCTGGGGCAGAGCTGGTCCTCACAAGTTGTCCTGGTGTTCCCTCTCTGGTGCAGCCATCTCCCTCTGGAGGATAATCCCAGTGCAGAGGATAATGGGAGAACAGGGTGCTTAAGGGGGAAAATAAATAAATAAATAAACATATGTATAAATAAAACTACCCCAGCGGGGTTGAATGACTGGGGTGCTGCATTTCAAACCCTGAGCCATGGGAATGTCCAGTGGCAGGGGGGGAATTGGAATGTCCAGGGAGGCTGAGGAGGGATTTGTACACGTCCATGAACTTCTGCTGCTTCCCAGCCCAAATCAAAGCCTGCTGAAATAAAGAGGGAAAAACCAAAGGGAATCCCTCCTGTAATGGCTCTGAGGGAATTCCTTCAGGAGATGCAACTTGGGCAAGGAGCAGGGAGGTCACGCTGATGATGCCTCTGCTCCCTACAAGCTCGGGTCAGCCTGGAGAAGTGGAGACCTCCCAGCACCTTCCAGGACCTGAGCTGGCTACGGGGAGGACGGAGAGGGACCTTTTATCAGGATCTTCAGGGACAGGACAAAAAGCAAAGGGTTCAAATAGAATCATTAAAATTTAAGATGGAATAAATCCTTCCCTGTGAGGATGGGGAGGCTCTGGCACAGGTTGGCCTGAGAAGCTGTGGCTGCCCCTGGATCCCTGGCAGTATCTGAGGCCAGGCTGGACAGGGGGAACATTTCCCCCAGACACAGAATTTCATCACAGCACCAAGCCCAGCTCAATTGACAATTATTCAGTTTCTCCAGCTCCATTTACATTTATTCTGTTAATTTTCCATGTTTCTACAGTTCACCCAGCTCCCTTTTCCCATTTATCCCTTTCTCACTAGCCCCAGTCTCTAGATGTCTCCAAATTTTTTCAAGGAAAGAAGCTGCTTTCAAGCAGGACTAAAATAAACAAGGTCATTGGAAAAGATAAAAAATAATGAGTTCCTTTCCGTAGCACTCCTTGCTCGCCTCTCCCTCCCCATCCCCCCCTTTCATCTCACTCCAGAAAAAAGGAAAACAAATCTTTTCTAATCCCCTCAGAACCCGGCCTCCAGATCCGCCTGCAATGCTCTTTGGAGCCCTGCTGGAAACAGCAGCATGGCCCCAGAATACATGAAAATCAATTTATTGCCCATTCTCCAGATCTCCCTCTCCCCCCCCCCCCCC
>VWZN01006585.1:1216777-1237676 GCA_013396955.1 Regulus satrapa | reverse complement strand
CCCCCCCCCCCCCCCCCCCCCCCCATACCAAGAACATCCCATCCCACCCTCCAGCCAGGCTCATTCCAGTCAGTGGCTTCCCCTGTGCTCCTTTTCCTGTTCTATTTGATTTTTTTTCACAAAGTCTAAGAGATTTGGAAATTGATGGGAACTCTCAGAGCTGGGTTTTAAATAGTTGATTAAAGAGCAGTCAGCAGAGTCAGAGAAAGTAGGAGAGAGCTCTTGGGAATGAAGATGGTTTTGGCCAACCTGTGCCTCCATCAAAATCAGCCCCACTGGGGTTCAGTCATATCTCTTCTCCAGGGGCTTAAAATCCCACCGGGTGCTCACCAAAAAATTCAGAAACCTCGTATTTTTGTCATCAGAAAACAAATTTGTTCCTACATCCATACAGGGAGGAAAAGAAAGGTCTTAAAAGTTGAGCTTCTTTGCTCCAGCACTCTTAAAAAAGGAATATTATTCCAGCTAATGTTCTGAAATGACATTTCATTCTGCAATTGAATAAAACATTTCATGGGATCTAAAATTAATCAGGGTGGGAAGGAGAAGGGTTTATTTTGGGAGGAGAAAAAAATATCAAAGGGTCTGTACTTTGCACTGATCCAAACCATTCCTTATTTGAATTTTTGGTGCAGGATTGGGCAGTGAGCTGAGAAGGTTTTCATTTGCCCAGCTCTAATTGGAAGCCCTGAACCAGCGAGGGTTTTACATTTGCAAAATGCAAAGCGTGGAGAATCCCAGTGAGAAAACTTTGGCCCTGCTCCTGCCTCCACTCTGTTGGTTTGATTGATGATTTTAGGTCTGAGATGTTGGGCATGAGGGGTGGGAGGGGGTAAACACACCAAAGAAAGGACGTGGCAACATCTTTTCCTCCTCAGCATGGTGTAGGGGCTCCTCCTTCTCATCAGATTTCCTAAAAAATCCAAATATTCCCTGCAATCGCTAATGTCGTATCGTGTTTTACCTGAGTCATGTATTAGGGTTAGCGACAGAGCTGGGAAGCCCCTCTGGAATGGCTGGTCCAGCTCAGCTCCATGGTCTTGGGGGTATCTTCCAGATGTGTTGGTCCCCCGGGGAAGAGGAGGTGGCTGGAGATCCCCAGCTCTGGATTAAAACTCCCAGTGTTGGTCCCAGGAAATGGATTTTAAGTAAAATCGTGGGATTGTGGAATGGCTTTGGTCGCAGGGGACCCTAAAGCCCACCCAGTCCCACCCCCTCGGGCAGGGACACCTTCCACTATCCCAGGTTATTCCAAACCCTGTCCATCCTGGCCTTGGACACTCCCAGGGATCCAGGGGCAGCCAGAGCTGCTCTGGGCACCCTGTGCCAGGGCCTCAGCACCCTCCCAGGGAACAATTCCTGCCCAATATCCCATGTAAACAGGGTAAAAGAGTCACTGGTAGCAGACTTCAGGGCTCAGCAGCTCAGCCTGGACGGGGCAGCCGTGGTGGCCGCTGTGCCAGGGCGTTCCTGTGCCAAGGCTGCACATCCAGGCAGCCCCTGTGCGGTGCCAACACTGCCAGGTGGGGCACCCGTCCAGACAACAGCAAGCCTGGGCTCAGAGACATCAGCAACTGGCCCCAGTTTGGGTGGACTGGCTGAGCTGGGACCATTTTGGGCTCAGTTTTGATGGCTGGCCACCTCTGAGGGACACCCCTACCCTGCAGGCCATGTGTCACATCTCCAGCTGGACCCCAAGACAACCTCCTCCACCAGCTCTGGTCTTGCTCTGGGCTGGGCTGGAGCCCTGAGCTGGTCTAAGCCAGGTCTGACTGCACTGGACCTCTAGATCCAATCCCCACCTCAGCGTGGGCTTTGCAGCTCCAGCCCGCTCTGGACCAGGCAGGGCAGGCTGTCCCCTCGTGTGCCCAGGGGCTGCCCGTGCCCTCCCTCCTGGCTGGCCTGCACTCAAAACCACAGATGGAGGCCAGAAACCTGGGAACCCAAGAAGCTTTACGTGAAAATCACTCTGAAAAGCACTGCAGAGGGAGGCAGGGGAGGGGGAGCAGAGAGCAGCTCCACAGCTGTTGTCTTTCATGTCCTTTAAAGCTCCTGTTATGTCGTTTTTTTAATTAAAATGTGTTTTAAGAGGCTGCTGGGATTTACTGCTCCTTGTCCTTGGTGGAGGTGAGCGGTGCCAGGAGCAGCCAGGGGCTGCTGCAGGGATGGAGAGGCAGAGCCATGGGGCTGAGCCCCCAGCCATGAATCGAGGGCACAGATGCTGCCTGCTCCGAGCTCACATCACAGGGAAGGGGAGATCCAGGAAAAATAAAACAACCCAGGATGCTGTTCCAGACCCTCAGAGAGAGCAGGAATAACTCCAAATCCCTGTGTTTGTGCCTCGCTTGGGCTCAGTTTTGAGGGTTGTTGCTCTCCACCAGCCCCGTGGCTCAGGCTGTGGCTGGGGAGGGGGGGTGTGAGCAGCGAGCTAGGGAAAAGGCAGATCCATGGAAAACAAATCCTTTCTCCTAGTGAAACATGCCCTGAAATCCTCGCCTACAAAGGAACGCTGAGCTTTAATCCCAGCCGGCCAGAAATTTCTGTGTATTTGTGAAATAAATGATCTCTCTGTGCTTAGCCAAAGCAGTTATTAATGTTTTCACACCAGAGGAGACACGCGCTGCAATTGCAGGACCTGCGAGTGATGAATAATGAACACCGAAAAAAAAAAAAAAGAAAACCGAGAAAACATCAGCATTTGATTGCAGGCCATCAGCAATGAGAAGGCAGGGCTGGGCTCGACACTTGAAACCACTGTTTGACCCCCCAAGAGAGCTTCTCGGAGAGAAGGAACCCTGGTCCCAGTCCCCCTGTGACAGCGGAGGGCATGTGCTGGTGCTAAGTGGGTAAATGATAGCAGGAGATAAGCTCAGCTCTGCTCCACGCCAGGGCTTTGCACAATATCACGGTTCATTATCGAGGAACGCCGGCACCCCGGCAGAATCCTAACCTAATGAAAGTCTGATTTTTCCCAGAGTAACAGTTCATTACTGGACTTGCTGTGCCGCCTAAACCCCTAAGGTGGGGGAAAAAAAAAAAAGGAAAAAAAAAAAAAAAAGCCCTGTGAGAGCCTGCAGAAAGCGCAGCGAGATCCCGGTGGGTTGAGCATTTGCAATTCTGCTGCAGCTCTCTTTGAGGAAGGGAGATGCTGCTGCTTGCTCTCAGTCGAAAGGGGGGTTGAGCCTCCGTGGGGGCTTTTAGGATTCTGGAGGGTTTTAGGATATGAATCGGGCACCCAAGGACGGCGGCCTCGCCCTGCTGGCACAAAAAGAGGCGTCCAAAGGTGACAGATCCGACTGGCAGCTTGGAAGTCTGAATTCAAACACATTTCCAAATGAGACAAGATGAGCTGGGAGAGCTACTGAGCCCCAGATTCCTGACCTTAAAGGTCCCTTATAGGAACAGGTTAGCAGGTGGTCCTGGGGATAATGCCTGGGAGTGAGGATGAGGGCTTGGATTAGAATCATGGAATCATGGAATGGTTTGGGGGAGACCCTAAAACCCATCCCATTCCAGCTCCTGCCACAGGCAGGGACACCTTCCACTAGCCCAGGATGCTCCAAGCCCTGTCCAGCCTGGCCTTGGACACTTCCAGGGATCCAGGGGCAGCCACAGCTGCTCTGGGCACCCTGTGGCAGGGCCTCACCTCCCTCACAGGGAACAACCTCTCCCCAGTATCCCCCTTAATCCTGCCCTCTTTCAGCTTAAAGACACTCCCCCCCTTTGTCCTACCTAGTGTTCCTTTACAGAGGAGACTTTCCAAATCCGTGTTTGAAAGCAAGGGGAGGATGAGCTTTCCCTCCCCTGCAGAGTCAGAGCCCTGCCAGTCCCCAGGACCACCATCACCAACCGTGGTCCATGGACACCCTGCCAGGAGCCTGCGGAGACGCGGCTGCTCCAACAAAGCTGCTCATCCTCGCTTCCAGCAGTAAAAGATGGCAAAATACTGCCATCTGAGCCTTTTCCCTGCTCATCTGTTCCCAAATAGACGGGAGAAGTAGCAAGACAGCCAACTGAGAGCCTCAGCAAGCACTTGCTGAGATCCCCAAGCTGGAGAAGAGGCACCTCCCGGTGAGGGCTGCTTTCATCCCAGCGTGGTGGGAGCAGAGCCTGGGGCCAGCCCAAAACTGTGGCTGCTTCCACATCCAGCACAGCTCCAGGCTCTGCAAACTGCTGTTAATCCAGGGGGCATCAAGAGCTGATGTGCAACACATTCGCACTCTCCTCCGAATAAAAAGAAGGGAGAAAATAGGACAGGTAGCTGTGCAAAGCTGCAGTCAGGGATCAGGCAGATGGACAGGGAAGGACTTCCCTGTGTTCTGTGCCAGGAGAATCTGCCCCCCGTGATTTCAGCCCACCCATACTTGGCTCATGAATCTGTTTGCCTGCATTATTTGAGGGTGCAGCAGGCAAAAATCCCTGTGGTCTCTGGTAAAGCTGTTCCATGGAAAATGTAAGGGAACCTCCTTCCTCAGCCTGGTCTGCAATGCAGGACAGAGCAATTCCAGAGGTCTGGACCTTGTCTCTGGTGCCAAGGAGGGCCATCAAATGCAATCCTGCTGTCAAATCCAGTTCCCTGCTGTAGCACCACCCATCTCCTCCTAGAGCAGCAGCTTTTTCTGCCAGCCAGAGCTGCTGGAAAATAAAAATTTAAAAAAAAATAAATAAAAAAGAAGGCTCACTGTCAGAAATTTGGGGGAATTACAGTTATTTGTGCTTTTTCCAGGAGGGAAAGGGGCTTGTCTCTGTTAACAGCCCCAACTAAAAGTCAGGTATTAAGTCTAAAAGTTGTCTGTCCTTTCTCTATTGTCACCAGGATGGGAAAATCTCTCAAGGGCTCCTGATCCCATCCATCACAGACATCTTTTGGGACAGGGAAAATGGCCTTCTGCAAGGAACCTGCTTCTGCATGGACCAGAGAGAGAGTTAAAAACTGAGCACGCCCCTGGTTTTGCCGTGATTGGTGAGGGGAGAGGAATCCCAGCCCATATGTTTGAACACATCAGTTCTTCCCTCTTGACATCCTTCCAATTATGAACAGTGCCTCATCCCAGCTTCCTTCTCCACGGTGTCACTGAACGTGTCCATCACTGCACCAGGAGTTCGGCTGGAAATAATAAGGGGGGAAGCAGCACAGCCTCCGAGCCCTCCCACAGCAGTGTTTGGCCTCTTTTACACCTTTCTCCCCAAAACCAGTCTCTGTAGAGCCAAGATGAGGGGCAGCGATGTCCTTCTCCAGCCCCTGGAGGTGACCAGGACATCCTGGGGCATTTCCCAAGTGCCAAAATCCACACAAGGTGGAGAAATAAACCACTCAGGATCCAGTAGGGAAGTACCTGCAGGAGCTGCCACCTTCTCGAGGCTCTCTCCGGGAGGATGGAAGAGCTGCTCCACACAAAGAGTTCAGGATGGCTGAGCCTGCTGGCTTCTGACTGCCCACAGTCCAAAGCCAACCCCATAAAAATAAAACCTCGATGTTCTCACATCCACCCCAACCACAGGCCTGAGGGGAGGCTCAAGTGATTGGCTTCTGCCTCAGTTTCTCCTGGTACAAAATGAAATTATCTACATGAAAACACCCCCAGAAATCACATCAGGTTCTTTGAAGAACAGGGAACTTAAAATTGGTGGGTCTATTTATAAGAGTTGCAGGTAACGGAATGCTAATCCCATTCATTAACACTCAGGCTCTGCTCATTAGTGTCGTTTTTACTCTTCCTTAGCAAGGCCCAGACTTCTATTTTGCACATAATCTGTTTTATTAAGCAGTTTTTCATAGCAAAAAAAAAAAGTTTTCTCTTCCATGCATGTTTTTTTTATAAGTCTCCTCAAATTTAATTAGGACCCAAAAGGTTCAAGGAAGTTTGGGTATGTATCCAAACTTCAAGAAACTCACTTGGAACTCCACCTCCAAAGCTTTTAAGTTTTAGTGATCACTGCTCCGTGTTCACCCATTCTTCCTCCGTGTCACTCCATAATTATTCTGTTTCTCAAGATTAGAGGTCTCCTGGGGAAGGAAAGAGATTTTGTCATACCAAACATCTCCCAGTGGGTGAAACCTTGGGAAACGTCCCTTCCCCATCCCCTGGAAAAGGAGAGCAACTGAGCAGGGCTTTTAAAGTCCTTCCCAGATTCTTTTCTGCATGGAATTATTAAATCTCCTGAGTGATGGGTTCTCCCTGTGGGCTCACCTCTCCTCGTGGGATGCTGAGGTTGAGCCCCAGGACTGCACCAGCAGCTGAGCCCTTCTCCAGCCAGGAAAGAAGCACTGGAGAAAGGAAAGCATAGCCTGTTACTTGGTTCATCCTGCCTGGAATTCCACATCACCCCAAAGCCATCCGTGGAAAGCTCAGCCTGGGACCAGCCCCACACCAGGCCCCACATCCTCACAGAATCACGGAATCGTTTAGGATCAAAAAACGCTCTCAGACCATCGAGTCCAACTGTCCCCCACCAGCGACCCCTGTGCCCAAATGCCACATCCACACAGCTTTTAAACCCCTCCAGGGATGGTGTCACCACTCTGGGCAGCTGTGCCAGAGCCAGGCAACGCTTTCACTGAAGAAATTTCAGGCTTGGCATTCCCTGCTCCCCTTCCTGCTGCTCAAGCCCCCCCACACCCCTCCCCACCAGCAGGTAGAGGATTTTGGGAGCTGCCATTCCTCCTCATTAGCATAACCAAGTTAGCTCCATATTGCTCCAATTTAGTCAGAAATTGCAATTTCATCTGGAGCTTTAAACAAATGGGAAAATGTTCTAAACCACAGGCTGTTATTGAATTAAATATTAACATAAATACAGAGCTGAATGGAGCGCTGGATTATTAATTTTAATATTTAATCCAACAAGAAACCTTATGGCTGTTTTTGGGTGGTTTATTTTCTTTAATCCAATTTCCCATCAGCACTAAAATTAAGTTTTCTTAATGAAGGAAGGTGATCAGCAAAGTGTCCTCCCGTGGTCCAGGATTCCAGAGCTGGTGGTTGTGAGCATCCAGACAATAAAACAAGGAAGCAGCAGCAGTAATGATCCCTCTGTGCTGGCATGGGCAGGAATAAAAGGAACATAATTAATATGATGTGCAGCTCAGATGAATAGCCAGAGGAGATTAAAGAAAGCGGGTGACCCTTAAGTGTTTATCACTCCCAGAGAAAACAGCGCAGACGGCTGACTTTGAGGGAGACAGCTCTCCACCAGCTCACCTAAGAGAGAGTTTTGGGGTGATGCCTCCAGCCTGGCTCTGTGCCCTGTCCCCACGGCAAAGGCAGGCGGGGACAGCAGCTCCTTCCTGCTCTGTCGGGCACATCCATCAGCTGCTGGCCCCCCCAGCCTTTGAGGGACGCCTGCTGAGGGCTCTGGGGGTGCTGGCAAGGAGAACGGGTCAGCTTTAGCCCTGGGAGGGGCAGCACAGCATTTCGGAATTGACTCCAGGTCTGATTTTCCTCAGCCACCCAAATGGGCTGCAAGGGACAAGGTGGAGCAGGACTGGGGTGGATTTTAGTGATGGCATTCGGAGCTGGAGGAAAATAGGAAAAGAAAACCAATCCCATCAGGAAAGAGCTTTGGAAAAAGCATTTTTTTTTTTTCAGCAGCTGCAGCTTGTGTAAACCAGTCTGGCGCTTCTTTATTTACACCAGCTGGGGATCTGCTCCAGGAGCCTGGGAGAAGTCTCCCTCCTTCCAGTGGATCCTTTCTTCTGCTTGCATTTCCATCCAGAGTTCAGACATAGTCAGTTCTCTGCCCCGATAGCACAGGAAGGGAGCAGCTGTGCTTCCATAGGTTGTGGTGGGCAGGAAAATCTCCTTTCCTGACTCCTGAGCTGTCTCCTGGCCTTCCTCTGGCTCCTTGCACCACTGATGCTTCCCACAGTAACTCTGAGCAGTGGAAGGAGAGGTAGCTCTTGCTCTGTGATAGCAGCTGGGCATGGAGAAAGAAAGAGGGAGGGAGAGGGAGAGAGGGAGAGGCGGCCAAGGGTGGAGGAGACCAACTAAGAGGGACCAAGCTGGGATCTGGGATTTTTCCCTTTTCCAAGTGAAAATCAGGCAGCCCCGATCACCAACACTGAACAGCAACAAAGCTTTCCTGGGCAAACCTGCAATTATTTTCAGGCAGGCCCATCCAGCTGGAAGCAGGCTGGGGGTGGCAGTGCCCAGGGGACTCCTTGTGCACTCACACTTCATCCTGCCCATCATCTCCAGCCCCCAACTCTGAGCGTGCCCCACAAGAGCAGCTTCCCAAAATGCCTCGGGGACCCCAACATAGACACAGATGGCAGCAGGGCAGAGGGAGAAGGCATGGAAAGGGCTGCTGGACAGATTGGATCAGTGGGTTTAGGATTGCACAACCCCACTGGAATCACAGAATTGTCACAGAATGTCCTAAATTGTAAGAGACCATAAAACCATCCAGTCCTACCCCCTGCCATGGGCAGGGAGACCTGCCACTGTCCCAGGCTGCTCCAAGCCAGTCCAGCCTCGCCTTGGACAATTCCAGGGATCCAGGGGCAGCCACAGCTTCTCTGAGCACCCTGTGCCAGGGCCTGCCCTCCCTCACAGGGAAGGATTTCTTCCCAATATCTCACTTAACCCTGCAATCTGGCAGAGGGAAGACATTCCCCCTTGTGCTGCCACTCCAGGCCCTTGTCAGAAGTCCCTCACCAGCTTTCCCTAAGCTCTTCCCACTTGTCCTTCCTCCCATAAAGCAGTGAAATGCCTGGAAGGCTGCTCAGCTTGTAGTAGCCAGACACAGGTGTTTTTCTGCCCAGGCTGATGCCAAGCAGAGCTGCAAACAGGAGAGGAGACAGCCCAGCCCTGCCAGCACATCCTTATGTTTCATTGTTTAAGCTCTTAAGCTCCTATTTGAATTTGAGCTGTAAAACATTGAACTGATTAAAAAAAAAAAAAAAAAAAAAAAAAGCCTTGAATTCAGAGAGCAGAGCTGAAGGAATGTTTCAGGCAGCTGTGCCTGCTGAATGAAGGCAGCTTTTCATATTTCCCAGGGATGGAACAGGGATGGAAACCTGTCCTTTTCCCACAGCAGGGAAGCCAAAGTAGGGTCCTGCCAGGTGCCAGGAGTCTCCTGCCTGAGGCCCAGAGGCAGGAAAAGCAGCAGGAAATGTTTCTGTGCTGCTAGAGAGGGGCCTGCAGTTCAATTCCTGGCTGATATTGGAGACCTCAGATATTCCCTGTCAGCACAGAGCCACAAACAGCCCCTGGTCTCCTGTTGGGGGCCGGAGAGGAAAGGTGGCCAGTACAGAGCCAGCAAAGCCTCTTTTGGGAGCAGTGACATGGTGATTGCTGATAGCCACCATAACGGTGGCCTAGGAGGGCTCTGTGGCCACGGGGAATCCACAGATTGCCAGCCCCTCCTGGTCTGACAGAAAGCAATGAAGAGAAGTGTCCTGGAATTCCAGGGCAAGTCACCACCGAGTGTGTCCATCTCTTGGTCACACACTGCACATCGGTGATGGCATCTCTTGGCCCACTGCTGGGTCTCACCTTGTGCAGGTAAATGACCCAGCCAGGGGCTCCTGGCCAGAGTTCAATTCATTTCCAGAGAGTCATGGAATTGTTTGGGTTGGGAAGGACCTTAAAGCTCATCCAGTCCCACCCCTGCCATGGGCAGGGATACCTTCCACCACCCCAGGGTGCTCCGAGCCCTGTCCAACCTGGCCTGGAACACTTCCAGGGATCCAGGGATCTGTGCCGGAGCCTCACCACCCTCAGAGCCAGGAATTTCTGCCATGGGACCTGTCCAGCTCCCCAGCCTGGCCCAGCCCCTGGGGTTCTGTGCCCTCCTGGCAGAAGGTGGTGGGATAAATTCAGCAGACAGGTGGGAAACGGGGTCTGTGAAGGGATGGGACTTTGGGAAGGGCAGCTGGAGGGATGAGAGTCAGTACTGCAGCTGCTCACAGCTGGAGCAAGCTTGGGAAGAAAAAGGGATGTGTGGCAAAATGGGCTTGGATCTGCGCTGGGCTCTCCGGAAAGGGCTCCCAAAGAAAGGTGGGAGCATCTTCCCCACAAAGCCAGCAAGAGTCAGGGCTGTGCCTGGGAAGGAATAGAGCTGGGACAGTTCAACCTGCCTGATTCCTGAGCCAGGTTACCCCGGGTGTGAGATCCCTGCAGCTGGGCTGGCAGGGCCACGCGGGGCTGAGCTGGATCCCAGCGGTCCCAAAGGAATCTGCTCTCTCCCCAGCTCTCCAGAGGGACGGATCTGTGCCTGACTGTGCCTGGCACCTCGGCAGCCCCCAGGCAACTTCGAGGGGCAGAGGGAACCTGCAAAACAAAAGGACACATGAGCAGATGAGGGATGGTCAGAGGTGCCTTTGCTTTCCAATGATGATTTATTTGCTTTGTACCTGGTGACAGAAACGAATGAAACGCGATTTCAGCAGCGCTTTTCACTCCCCTTTTCTGCCAGGCAGAAGAAGAAAAAAAAATAAATTGGTGACAAAAATCCTCCACTTCGGGGAGAGATTTTTCTTTGGGACAGATTTACAGCAGAGCAGCCCTGGGAGGCGCTTACAGGGGCCCTGGGGATGCAGCAGAGGGATGAATCCTGTGCCATTCCCAGTAAAAGCTGTGGCTGCCCCCCTCCAGTGTGCGCTGTGGAGAAAAACCACGGCTGTGGCTGTGTCACACGAGATTTGCTGGGGTCGTGGTGTGACAAAGCACGGGACGGAACAGGGGCTGGAAAATCAGGCAGGACGGATGGACAGCGGGCTGCTCTCCTCGGATATTTACGCATTACTTATCCGCCCCAATTACATTCACAGAATGATTAAAGGGTTTGGGCTGGAAGGGACCTTAAAGATCACACAGTTCCATCCCTGCCCCGGGCAGGGACACCTTCCCTGTGTCTCCGCTTCAGGAGAGCCAGAAGGAAGCCCCATCCAACCTGGCCTTGGACAATTCCATTGGTCCAGGGGCTGCCATAGTTTCTCTGAGCAGCCTCTTCCATTCCTAGTCTCAGAGTACAGAATATTCCCCTCGTTTACATGTAATTTACATTCAGATATACCTTGAGTCAGGAATTCCTGCTGGGCCTGTCTCCTGATATTTTCTGATGGATTCTCTGCCTGTTGTCCATGCCTGCATCTCTTTCTTTGTCCTCCTCCCAGNGGTTAGGGTTAGGTGTTAGTGTTAAGTGTAGGTTTATGGTTAGGGGTATGTGTTAGGGTTAGGGTTAGGGTTACTGGTTAGGGTTAGAGTTAGTGTTAGTGTTAGGATTAGGGTTAGGATTATGGGTTAAGGTTTTTTTTAAGGTTACNCCTCCTCCCAGCTTTTCCTTGTCTCCTTTCCCAGTGCAGCACAGGGAATCCCACACCTGGCAGGGAGTTGAAAATGCTGTGAGGGACGGAGAGGACTCAGCCCTCAGAAGGATGAGCCCTGCAAGGCTCTCCAGAGGGATCCCAGGATCCAGGACTCCTCCGGTGGCAGGGCTGGGAGGAATCCGGCTCTGCCGGCTCAGCAATAGCTCCCTGCGAATTTCCTCTGCTCTGGAAAGCTGGGACCAGCCATCCCCTTCCCCGTGCCTCATTTTCCTCCTATTTCCAGGTATGGGCTTGGAAACCTGAGCATGGCCCGTGGCCCCAGCTGCTCCCTTCAAACAAGCCCAGAGGGGATTTCTCTCACGGTACCAGGGTGGTGCCAAGATAGTTTCGAGCAGAATCCCCGAATTTGGAAACTCCAGCTGAAGAGGTTTTCCCCTAAAATGCCCACCCTCTCCCAAGGTACCCCTTTCCCCTTTCTTTTCTCTTTTTCTCCCCGGCTCTGAGGCTGCAAAGATGCCACAAACCACGAGAGGACTCCCTCCTACCTCTGACTTCCCTGGCGCACCACGGCTGGGGAAAAATATCCGTAATAATATTACAGAGAGCGACTGGAACACACACGTCGGAGAGGAGAGCGAGCGAGAAACAATATGTTTATCCTCCTGCTGTATCCAGCCATTTATTTAGGCAGCAAGCAGCCCTTTAAATATACAAATCTCAGGCAGATTGGGCTGGAATAGGCAGAGCAGGGATTAGGGGCTGCATTCCCAGTGCCTGCTTGTGCGAGGCTGTGTGCGTGCCTCTATGTGTGTGTGTGTGTGTGTGTGTGTGTGTGTTGGGTGACTTTAAAATGGAATAAACCACATTTAGCAGCTAGGTAGCTATGGAAACATCACCAAAATTGTTCTCCCACCTTTCTGCCGCACTGCTTTCCGCAGCCCTGCAAATGCTGTCAGGGGAGGGCTGAACATTGTTTCTTATAAATAATAGAATGTAAGGAACTACGGGAAGAATCATCGCGTTAGGATCGTGGAGTGGGGATAGTTCAGGGGGGAAAATCGTCCAGCAGCTCTAATATTAGTTTCTGATGATTTATCAATGATAAGGGACTTCATTTTCATATTTTGTCTGTTGTGGTTTTTGGGGGTTTTTTTTGTTTTGGTCTTTTTTTGTTGTTTCTTTTTTAGTTTATGGAAGGCTGCAGGCTGAGGACATGCATTGTGGCGTGTGTACCCACGGAGAGGTGTGTGTGTGTGTGTATGTACATAAATATATCTGCAAAACATCCTCCAAAAGGGTGAGCACAAACAGGAATATCACAACAGCAATCCCAGGGTTCAAAAGAGAAGGATTTCATCTGCTTCCCAGCCTTTCCTGCGTGCCTCAGCCACAAGCAGAGGCAATTCCAGCTCTGCGGCTCCGCTCTGCCCCAGCCGGGCTCCCCAGTTTCTCTCCTGCCCTATGGATTTGCAGGTAATCCTGCCCATGGCCCCGCTGGAACACTGCCAATCTTGTTGAGGTATTTAGAGGCTGAGAAGACTGGTTATGTATCACAGCTGATTTTAAAGAGGCTTTAAACATGGGAATTAAATTCCAGCCTACCGGACTCGAGCAGAAAATGCTCAGCTGTTTTCACTGGGGTCAGAATTTAATCCTTTAGATTTTCCAGGGCTGAGGAGGGAGGTTGAGTCCATATGACCAGAGCTTGTGCTCTGGTGCAGCCCAGGTCCAATGGCACATTCCTGCTGCTCCCAAGCTGGGAATGGCCAGGACAAGGACAGGGAGCAGCGTGGGGCTTGCTGTCCTACAGTGGCTCTGATTGGGGTGCCTCTTTGTCCCCTCACTGCTCTACATTTTGGGCGGTTCCACAGGTCCAAAGTGCCAAATGGAGGAGCCAAGCTGAGGGTCTCCATCCAGCACCAGCCCTGGCCATAGCAGGGACCCATCCCACTCCACACCCGCCTCCTTCAAGCCACTTCCTTCCTATTTTTTGCTCCTTCAGTCTCTCAGATCATGGTCTCCTGTCCCCTGAGGTCCTGCTGCTACCCCAGGTAGCTGTGCTTTCCTCTCACACCGCTCCTGGTGCCTGAGACAGGGTCACCAGGACAGCTCACTGCTCCAGGATGGATCCTGTGGCACGGTGACAGGCTCTGCTTGCTGTAACTCCTCACGCTGCCCTGGCCTTTGTGGACATTCCTGCTGTATCCAGGAGTGTCCTGTGGTGCCTCTCCAGTCTCCTCCCAGAGGGCTGACAGCTCCTTTGGAGCACACAGGTGCAGCTCCTGCTGGTTTTCTCCACGTGCAGTTGCCAACAATGAATCAGTTGGACTCGATGATCCCTGCGTGTCCAGGATATTCCATGGTTCTACATCATCCCCAGCCCTCGTTAGGCTGCAGAGTTTCTTTGCAGTTACCTTTTGCTGGCCCTGTTCTGAGCAGTGCCATGTCCTGGCAAATTTTACTTTTCTGCCTGCCCATATTTTTTGTGCACAAGGCAGCAAAAGCCCTGGCACACATCCCTGGAGGGCTGTACCTGTAATTCCTGCCTCCAGTGCAAAGGGATCGTTGCTCCTCAGGCTCCACTGGAGAAGGCTCTTGGTTCACAGCTTCACTCCTGGCAACTTCAAAAGCCTTTTTGGAGGGCTCAGAGAAGAGTTCAGAGCCCGAAGTGTTCTGAGCTTGTACAAATCCTGGTTCGTGGCAAGACCATGAACAATCAACCCTCTCCTTCTCATCTTGACGTGTTCCCACGTGTTTCCCATCCCTCTTTCCCAGTGAGGACACAAAGTCTTGCCTTGCCTTCACATTTGGGGTCTGGTCCATTGGCTGAAGCTCCCTGGGGAAGCCAGACTGGGATTTCACACCCTGCCACAGCACAAGGGGGAGAGAGAAGCTTCTCCTGCACCTGCCCTACATCCCTGAGCCTCCAACGTGACCCACAGAATCCCTCTGGATGGGAACCTCTGCCAGCGCTGAGACTGCAGCTGGAAGGGCCCTTTTGCTTTGGGGTTTCCCAGGACTCCAAGGAGGTGCAGGAATCCCTGCAGCTCTCAGCAGGGCTGCTCAGCTTGTGGGGCTCTCTTGCAGAGACTCAGAGGAGTTGCACGCTGGACACACTGAGTGTTTTAGGGTCTGGAGCAAGATTTGCCTCTATGTCCAAGAAAATTCACCTGGAGCCCCACCGGAACATGTGCAGAGGTGTCCAGCCCTCTGGAGGCTGACTGAGTATTCCTCAGGCAGGATGAGTGATCCTAGGAAGTCCTGGCTGTCTCCTCTGCCCTCAGGAGAAGCCAGGCCAGCCAGCTCAGCACAGGAACCAGCCTGAGGGGGGATACCAGGAGAAAACTCCACGGAAATTGCAACCCCCTCCCTCCCAGCCCTAAGGTGCCGCTTCCACAGCTCACAACAAGGTGTCAGCTACACCTGTGGATGCCTGGAGGTGTTTTCACACCCAGCTACAGGGACAGAAGAGCTGGCAGGGGCTGTCCATTCTCTATCCCCATGCAGCAGCTGGAGTACTTGGCTCCCACCAGGGCCTCTCAGCCGGGATGGAGCGAGCAGGGAGGGGAGAGGGCGAGGAAGCAGCACCTCTGGCAAGATCCAGAGTTAACCCAGCCATGCTGCTCCAGCCCCTGTCACTGTCCAGCCAGCCTTGGGAGGCTGCCCACTGGGGGATGAAGCCCTGTCCTTCCTCAGACCTTGGATTTGCCAACTTCCTCCTGCCCAGTCCCATCACAGCCCACAACTCACATCCCACTCTGTCTTTCTGGATTCAGGGATTGGGAGCAGCTCCCTCTCCAGCCCAACGTGGTGCTGCTTTAACAGTCAGAAGGCTGGAAAAACAAAACCCTTTATTGTCTATTGTTAAACTTTACTGTCTAATGTTTTAATAAACAGTCAAGTTCTTCCTCCGATCATTAAATCTGCAGTAAAGCAGGATGGAAACCAGTTTACGAGATTCTATCTGCATCACTACCACACAAATGGGAGGTCCTGGCAGCTGCAAACAGCTACTCCCAGCTCCATGGCTTGCTGCCCACTGTGAGGTCTGCGGGTTTGGGAGAGGTGCAGCTCGTCCCTGCTCACAGGAGACGGGCAGAGTGAGACCTCTGCAGGGCCCTCCCAGGTGAATCCCCCGAGCTCCACTGCTGCGGGGAGAAGATAGCGCTGAGGTGATGTTCTGACCCCAAGAAGGAGCAGGAATTCCTCAGGAGCAGGAATTTTTGACAGTTGGAAGCATTTCCGTGGCAGCCGTTTTCCATGTGCAGTGGTCAGGGGCACGCTTTAAATCTGAAATTATTTCAGATTATTGTACCCACGGAATCACAGAGGAACTGGAAAATCCACTGGGTAGGAACTAAGCCAGCTACAGATCTAGGCTTCAAAACAGAAATAATGAAATCCCTGGAGTTTGGGGTGACAGGGATGGGGAATGTCATCCTACAGGCGGGAGAAAGCCAAGGATCACCAAGCTGCAGCAGCAGCTTCAAACCTGGGTCACTGATCAAGTGCCTGGAGAAACTTAATCCCTTTGTTATCTCTGGGATGATCCCCGTTTGCTTGAAAGCATTAACACCCTTAAATCTCTGTTTTCCCAGGAATCCCCAGGCCCCAGCTGTTGTTGGCTGTGCGGACCCGAGCGTGAGCAGTGCTGGTGGTCCCTCACTCTCACTCCGAGCAGGATGAACTTCCAAACACCTTCCAAAAGCTCTTTACTGCTTCTCCCCTGAGAGGAACCGCTGCCCATCCCACCACCCATCCCCACAGCAATTCCAGTGGCTCACAGCTGCTGCAGCAGTTTTGACTGTCAGCAGGGAGGGCTCATCTCCTCGGGGGTGGCTCTGTCGGCAAAAGATCACAGATTTCCTGCTCACCACCATTTGTGGGCTATTCCAACAGTTTGTCCAGTCATAAAATTATCAGCACATTATCCCTGGGCAGTGGCTTGTAATTGTCTCTTTTTATTACTCAATAAACAGTTTGGAAGCCAAGCCCCAGAGTGAGAGTAGGAACTCGCTCCCCACTTACAGTAGTGCAAAGAGAGAGGTGAAGGAACACTGAAAGGTACCCAAAAAAGCCCAGGAAGGAGGGCATTTTGTTAGATTTATTTTAGTGATTAATGGGAAATGTGGTGTGGGACACTTGCAGGGGAATGGGGAAAATGAGGCACAACCCTGAGAAATCCTGCAGGGGAAAGTTGCTGGAATAAATATCCTTGATAACAGCTCCAGCTGCTCACAGCTCCAGTTTTCCATCCCTTGGTCCCAAATGTCAATATTCCCTTGTGAACACGCCCGGAGAGCCCTCGGTAAAGAAAAATACAGCAGTGAGCTGGCACAGTACAGCTCCAGTCATTGCAGCTCTATTAGAGCCATATATTCCCAGCTGCAGCCATATATTCCCAGGCATCGCTGGGAAAAGGGGCCGTGATGGAGGAAGGAGATTGTTCCAAATGAAAAAGAGATGCAGTTTACAGAGAGTGAGAACTACTCCTAAATCTAAG
Organism: Regulus satrapa; assembly: GCA_013396955.1. Lineage (NCBI taxonomy): Eukaryota > Metazoa > Chordata > Aves > Passeriformes > Regulidae > Regulus > Regulus satrapa. The sequence goes on along the minus strand of VWZN01006585.1, from coordinate 1,220,901 downwards.
CCTAATTGAATTATAAATAGCCTGGGTGCTTTCCTTCCATCCACAATCTCGTTAAATTTCCAAATGTATGGATATATAATCCCACGTTTTTCTAAACATTTCTATTCAACTTTCAGTTCCAATGTGACGTTTTGTATTTCAAAGCTGACCTATTTTGAGGAAGAAAAAAAAAATTAGCTGAGTTCCCCCAATCAAAATGCTTCGCTCTGGGATGAATGAAATATTGTGAGGGATTTTTTTTTTCCCCCTTTTTCCAAAGGAATATATTCCTCACTGGGAACTACCAGAACAGATTTTAGTCATTCATTTAAGCCCAGTTGAGCCATGGAACAGAAAAATGCGTGCCCTCCACCCGCTTTGCACAGCAATGATTTCCAACCCGCTTTCACATTTCAAATTAAACTATCCAATCTATCCCATGGATTTGGGATATTGGAATTTTAGGGGTAACTAGGGATTGATAAATTGAGTAATGGGTTGTGTCTAAAACAATGGTTTCTTGGGGAAATATCTCCAGCAAAAGAACTGTCCAGAGCGTGCTCTGTCCTCTCGGACATGGATTTCTCCCGATTCCCATCACTGCAGCTCACTGTCAGCTTTGGAAATGAAAGGAGTGGAGATTTTGTCTTACACACTGGTCTGACAGGCCAATCTCCAGAAGAATTAGGTTTAAATTGGATATTGGGAAGGAATTCTTCCCTGTGAGGGAGGTGAGGCCCTGGCACAGGCTGCCCAGAGAAACTCTGGCTGCCCCTGGATCCCTGGAAGTGTTCAAGGCCAGGCTGGATGGGGCTTGGAGCAACCTGGGACAGTGGCAGGTGTCCCTGCCGTGGAGGGGCTGGAATGGGATGAGCTTTAAGGTCCCTCCCAACCCAAACACTCCTGGGATTCTATGAATCCATTCCAGGCTGTGTCACAGGAAGGTCTGGGCAGGATGATACAACATGGGGGGTTTATGGGGTTTTTTTGTTTGTTTGTTTGTTTGGGTTTTTTGGGTTGGTTATTGTTGGATTTTTTTGTTTGTTTGTTTTTTGTTTTTTTGGTTTTTTTTTCTGAGCTTTCCTGATTCCGTCCTTCTATTCTGCAACAGTGTTGGGCTGGAGAGGCAAAAAACTCCATTTGGATTCCGATTTGTGCTTGTCAGAGCTTTTGCTCCAGGCTGCCTGGAGGCTGTTGGACAACTCTGTGCTCTCACCAGGTTTCCTTGACAATGCCGACAGGATTTTGTTTCCAGAGCCAGACTGGGGAGCTCGGATCCCACAGCAGCCCTGCAAACCACCCTCAGCTGAAGAGCCAGTCCCCGGCTCGCGGCACGCAGCGGGATCTGCGCACAACGCGGAGCTCCCCAAACTTTTCCCAAAACTCTCTCCACAATCAGGACACGAGGCGCTAACGTGGGCCTCCTGATTGCCCGCAGCAGCTGCAGGGTCTGGGAACGCTGTGGGACCCCGGGGAAGGTCAGGCAGGGTGACAAGGACCCCTCCAAATGAGCAGCCGTTCCATCGGGATGCGGAGCTGATTAGGGAAGCTCGTTAGCTCGCGGCCTCTCGAAGAGTTTCTGGTGGAGCTGAAGGAATGGTGGCAATTCCTGTGCGCACCAACCCCCAGGATTATTCATTCCCCTCTGGAATGAAAACTAAAGCTTCTCTCAGGAGGGAGACAGGCAGCAGCACGGATGCTCCAGGTTCAAATCCCCGTTGCCCGAGAGAGGCAGAGAACGGCGACCAGGAATGGCACCCAGGGTGTTCCCCCAGCTTGCTGCCACTGCAGGTGGGCACTAAACCCTCAGGGATACTGCATCACACCTGCAGCCCCTGGACAGGTGCTCAGCACCTGTCCCTGGGACTGACCACCACAGCCAGGTGCCTGCATCCCCACCCACAAATACCAAATAAAGGGCATTTCAGAAACAGAAAATCCACTTACTCAGGAAAAAGTGCTTCTTTTCACTCCACTACCATCCATGCCTCCTGGATTTGGAAGGCAGCTGTACCACTGGGGGCTTGCCAGACCCTTGGCTGGCCAATCCCCAAAACCAGAAAAATCATAAATAAGTCGATCTTTACTTCTTTCCCTTTCCCACTCCTTCAAATATCCCTATGAGACCACCAACCTGAGACACACCTGCACCCTGCTCCCCTCCAGGCACTTCAGAGTGTTCCCACTGCCTTGGAACAGGAATCTCTAATCATTTTGGAGGCTTGAGGACACAGAAGGGTTGGTCAAAGGGAGGAAGTCTCCCACAAAATCAAGGGCGTGAGGTTTAGACAGAGCTTCAATCTGAACAGCTGGTCCTGGGAGGCTGAGGGAAGCCAGGAGTTTGGGATTGGGAAGCAGAGTTATTTCCTCCTGGGAAGCCTGGTGGGTCACACTCCTCTCCCAAACCAGCCCCGGCAGAGCTGTGCATCCATTTTAATCCACTCCCAAATGTCCTGTGGGATGGAGAGAGTCTAAAACCCCCTAAAACCCCAGGTGAGGGGATCACAGCCCTGCAGAAGGGAGGATGCTCCATGCAGGAATCACCACAGGAGCATCCAGTCCCAGGGCTCTGCTTCAGACACAGCACCTGCCTCCAAACATGAGCAAAGCCAAAACTGAGGCTCAGACAGAGCAGCAAAATAAATCAGTGACTCCAAAAAATCAGAATCTCCAAAAGAGACAAATGAAGTTGGAATTCGTCCTTGTTTATTTTAATGTTTGGAACATTTTCCAGGTGATTTATGCCCCCATTTCAATGTGTTCCTCTGTCTTTTTCTCTCTCTTTCTCTCCCTTCACTTTTTTTTTCTTCTTTAAAACAGAAAAAAAAAATATTTGGAAGTTAATTGGTTTTCCAGGCTTGGCAGCCAGACACTGTAATTGATCTCCGAAGAGATGGATTTGTCGGTGGGCTGGGCATGAATTTGACAACCAGGCAAGGAAAGGAAGAAATATTTCCCTCTGCACAGCAAGAAAAAGGGGGGTCACCCTGGCAGAGCCAGCACCCCGGAGCCAAGGCCCCCCTTTTCCCAGATTTCCAAGTTAAATAGTGCTTGGTGCTTTGGAGCCCTTCCAGTAAGAGGGACAGGAGATTAGAGCTGACGGGGAAAATCCCCTCGTTTAGACCTACATCTCAGATGACATTTTTGGCTTTTCTTTTATCCCAGCTTTTCAAAGGTCCACATGGGAAAATGCCTGTTTGCCTTTTAATGTGTGACATGGGACACTCCTTTCCTCTCCATTCTCTCTGCTGTTTTGTCCTGCCTTGGAAGTCCATTATCCCTGGATACCTCAAGCAAGACCCCTGCCGGAAGTGCTCCTCACCCTAGACCAGACTTCTTTAAAACAGCCACATCTCCCCTACTCTCCCCACATCAAACCCCTACTCCCCAAAAGGCTGCTGCCACCCTAAACCTCCGGGAATTTCTTGTGGGAGCAGAGCTGTTCACACTGTGAGGGAAGCGGAGCCATGAGTCTGGGGGAACAAGGATGGCCCCGACTCCCCACATCCCCTTTACCCCACCAAACCAAGCTCCCACTCTCAGGCAGCACAACACACCTGGGCCACGCACAGAGGTTTTGCCTCTGCTGGAGCAAAAAATTCATATCCTGGTCTGGATCCTGCTGCTCCAGAGGGAGCTCTCCTGGAGGATGCTGTGCCTGAAGGCACCTCCCTAAACCTGCCAGGGTCCCAGCCTGCAGCAGATGGCAAGCAGCCGTTCCCAACAGATGTTCCGGCAGCGCCCGCAGGGAATCCAGGCTCCCACTGATCTCTGCAGGTAAACTCACCTGGGAATTGGGAGCACAAAGCACCGAGCAACAGATTTCCCAGAGCCAGCCCCGGGGTTATCTGTCTCTACAGGGGCCGAGCAAGGCACTCCCAGGTCTGTGGGAGAATCCTCCTCCCATCACAGAGGGGCACCCATCCCTCTATCCCCAAGCTTCCTAAAGACTTTGGTTGCTTTGGAGGGTGCATCTCCCAGGAAAAAAAACACCCTGCAGAATACCTCTCTTTGGCATAAGGCTCTTCCTGGATCCTTTTGCTTTTTGCTGTGCTTTTATTCTGAGCACCTGCCTGAAGATCCATGGGCTGAGCTCTGAAGGAGCCAGGAAAAACCAACAGCCTCTCGCAGACAGACACCCCCCC
>VWZN01006585.1:1179100-1211363 GCA_013396955.1 Regulus satrapa | reverse complement strand
CAGAGGAATTAAATTCTGCCGGCTATTGAATCCAGCGCACGAACAGAGCGTGCAAGGTGTTTGGAAACAAGTCAGCTCCTTACGGATCACAATATCCCTGCCTCTGGCAGAGGGAACCTCCTCTGCACTGTCCTTTTTGCAGCTGCCTGAGCGATTGCCGTGAGGAGGAGTGCGGTTTATTCCAAAGTTCTGTCCCAGGAGGTAGAGGAAGCCAAGCAGCTCAAGAGTTGGAGCCTCATGGCTCAGCCCTTGGCTGGCAGANGCAGTGCAGCAGTGCCTCGATGACGTTGAAAGCTGTAGGAGATGTTCGAACACCTTCTGAATGTCTGCAGAGAGCTGGGATGCAGCACCATCTCCAAACCCTCCTGTTCATCCCCACGCAGTACTTGGTTCATGGTGCCATAGCTGAGGGATCCTGGGAACATTCTGAGCCCCTGGGAAGGCACTTTTTCCACAAGATGTGATCCAGAAAAGACCAGCACTGTGCTTCTCATCAGAAAAACAGCTCCCTTCAGGCGTCCTACAAATGGGCTTCTCCAGAGCAGACCCTTGCCCTGGGCTGTGGGTAATTAGTGGGTGCTCGGGGAGAACAGGCCCAACCTCCAGCAGCACCAAACCCCGCTTAGTTAAACCCCTAATACCGCTTAAAGGATGAATCAATCCCAGCCACTCTGCTCTCCACGGATCCAGTCACTCACAGGATGCAAAGAACACGTCTGGAGAGCCCATTAAAAGCCACTCGAGTGGAAAATAGTTTCTGGCCTAATTCTAGCGCTGGGGTCTTGGTCGGGGGGAGAAATCTGACAGCGAGAGCGTGTCTGCGGGGAGGACGAGGCAGAGCTGTTAACTACTTCACCAATCTAATGGATAGCGCACTCCAGCAGTAATTAATAATTAATATTCGTAGCCTGCTTAAATCTGTTGACTCTGTAAACCACAGCCTCTCACTTAAAGGCCTCTCATCATGCTGAGACAAACTGGAGAACAACCCCCACAGAGAGACTCAGCATAAACAAGAGCAGCAGCAGCTCCCAGCTACCCAGGCCCATCCTCAATCCTTCTCCTTGTCCCATCTTTATCCTGTTGAGCTCAGCATCATTCCTCAGCAGTGTCTCTGTCCTGGGTGGGCACAGCACACTCAAGTCACCAAGTCAAACTTCCTTCAGAGGGTCTGCTCAAGTTTTCCTGGGTTTTCCCTGTCTCACCTGCCAGGGAACATTCAGGACAGCAGTGGAGTGTCTCCAAACACAGACAAAAATCCCCAGCAGTCTTGTCTCTCCTGAGCACCGGGGGCAGATTTGAAGGGTAATAAATTAAATTAATATCCCAAACTCAAGTCTGGCTTGCCCATGATGGCACCTGGTGAGTGGTGTCTCCCTGCCCTTGTGAGCCCACAAGCCTTTCATTATATTTTCTCTCAGGAGGGCACTGAGAGGGGCCTTGGGGGCAGCCTGTTGTCCAGCCAGGGACACAAGCTCCCCCCCCCCCCCACAATCCAAGAGAAATCTGATCATCGATAGGAGGATTTATTGAATTCAGGAGTTGGACTCCTTGCACCAAAGACCAATTTGAGCTTTCTGGAGGCTGAAATGCCTCACCAGGGCACTGCAGTTTGCTGCCTTCCCTCAAGCCAATCCTCCTTCCTGGGGATCCACTGCAGATGTTGCTCACAGCTTCCCCCTTTTCCCCACCTCCCATCATTGTCACCACTCTAACGAGAGCTTCAGAGAGTTTCAGCCACCAGGAGATGGCTGTTGCCCTGGAAGCTTGGCTGTGGTGTCTGTGGTGTCTGTGGGGTTGGGTTGTGGGAGTTAATGGCTCCCAGGGAGCTGAAATCCAGCCGGGAGGTGTCAGAACCTACGTTAGGTCACACGCAGGGGGAAGGTGGGACAGGGAAAGACAGGTTTGCTGGATGGCAACCACATTTCCCAAGAACATCACAAACCTGAAGGACTTGAAGGGCTGGACCAAGAACTTGTGGATCTGGCCTGTGGGATCACCCAAACCAACCTAATTCTGTGCCTGTAGCATCAGCTCCAGGCACAATGTGACTTCCACAGAAATCACCTTTTCTTTTGACTTTGCTCAAAACTGAAAGACAGCCCTTAATAATTTTCAATCTCACGTTCTGGGGTAATTGGATATACACAGATGACATTTTTTTTGTAGCTGACTTGGGTCGTTCATTCTGTGTGTCCGTTACTACTGCAGCTGTATTCCAAGTTTGGGAGAACACAAGAAATTCCTTTTTCCTGATAAAGAACATTATTCCATCATCTGCATTACAAATTGACTTTTATCATAGCTATGATTTAATCTGATAATAAACTTCTAAGACTCAGGCAATAGTTTCACTCACCAAGTCACATTTGATACCTTATTTCCCATGGAAACTTGAAATTCTGTTCAGTTCCTTTAATCAGTATTCAACAAATACAATCCCATTGAAATTTGTTTTTCTTTCCAAAGGGTAATGGAAAAAGGCCTCCTCGCTAGCATTCAGATGTGAGCACACCTAAAAATACCTAATATCAGGAAACAATTATACTTCTTCACTTGAATTAATAATTTGCATTTAGAAAGGAGGAAAAATATGCCCATAAATAATTTTCCCCCAGCTTCCTATAAAAAACAAGGACAATCAATGTGAATCTGTAGTTAAAAGTACCAAGAACGTGGTTGTCCTGCAAAGATGTAAATTGGTTTTAAACACTGAGAAGATAGAGCTTGGGAGAATGGGACAATTTTTGCACTGTGGTGCAAAACCCCAATATTTTGGGGAAAAAAACCCAAAAAAACCCCTTTTTTTTCTTGTCTGTGTACATTCTTTTATATTCCAAGCCAGTCAGTCCTTCCCTTTGGAATCTCCTAGGGAGCTAGAGTGTTCTGGTTTCTCCAAGGTTTACAAAAGCAGAAGGAAAACAGGAAAACAAAGAAATACTTGTCTCTTGTTTGCCTTTTCTTAAAAAGAGGAAAACAATCACTTGGGTTTGAACGAAACCTAACAGGTTAAGTAAAATTCTTTATTTGGTCCCTGAGTCTGTCAAGCCCTTGGTGAGACTTCCAGAGAAATGCACGTGGGATTCGATATATTTTCCTTAGGAAAGCTGAACAGAGGGCATTAAGGTAAAGCAGGATTTTTGGGGGAGTACGATTTCCCTCCCACATCCCGCCCCTGAAATGAGGGAAATCTGAATGAATTTCCAAAGGTTTCAATGTAGCCAAATGTTCGGAGGGAAGGCACATCCAAAAAAAAAAATTTTTTTTAATGGCAAAGCACAATATACCTGTCTTTTGTTCATCAAGGGAGACCTGGTGGTTCCAGAATTCCTGCTGAGGCTTCCAGCTGCTGCTGAGGTGGGCACCACCGTGCAGGGAATGGGAGAGACCCAGTGGATCCAGAATTTCTGCCACCTGGCTCCCACCAGGGCTGCTCATCACTGGGCTCCCAGTAGCTGAGGACTGCCAGCTGAATTCCAGACTTTCCTCATCATCCATGGAGATCATCAGAGCAAATGCACCTCTTCAGGGCCAAACCAGGAGGACTGAAGGGAGAGGTCTCAGGCTGTGCTGCCAGGAACAGAGTTAAGACACCCTAAAAATGTGGGGAAATGGGGTTTTGTTCCCTCTAATTTTTACTGGTATTCCCCTAGCAGCATCCCTAGGCACAGCATTCTGATCCTGACACCAGCATCCCTCCAACCGATTCTTCTCCTGGTTATCTCGATCCCCTTCTCCCCCTCAGGTTCAACCCTAACGTCCCAACAATATCTGCTGTAGGAAACATGGAGAGTGGGAGGTTGGAGAGCACAAAAACAGCCCCAGCAGGCATGGGGGACATTCTGCTAATGACTGGAATAATGATGGCATTCCTGTTAGGAGCTGTGGAGATGACACGACGAACGCCGCTCACGATTATTGCAGAATGTGCAGAAGGCAATTTGGGATAATAAATGTTTTGAATGTAGAGCGAGAACAAAAGAGCCCCTTGGTGGCTGGATCTCTCCTCCTGTGGTGTTCCAGGGCCCTCCTGGGGTGCTGCAGCATGTGGAGCAACACCTCAGGTGGTGATGCTCAAGCTGAACCCCCCAGAGTCCCTCCCTCCATGCGCCAGGTCCTCTGCTTGCAAAAGGGTCTTGCAGGAATTCTGGCCAAAAAAAAACCCAACACAGGCCAAGCCAAGCTCCTGAGGAGGAAAGGAAGAAGTTCATGCTCATGGAATCACTGAGGTTGGAAAAGACCCCCCCACCCGAGATCACCAAAGTTCCTTCATTCAACCCCAGAAATCGGGAGCCCAAGGGTTGTGTTGGGCTCCTCTCCAGCGTGTGCATCCCACTGCCCCAGCAGGATGCGTGCTCTGTGCCTGGCCATGTGTGCAGCTCCAACATCCCCCAGGCCTGCTGTTGGCCAGGGATGGCTCATGGTGCTGGAATAAGGCTGGGTCCCCACACACAGGGAACACCTTCGCCCTTCCACACGCCGGCATCCGAGGGGCAGCGTGAGCCACAGCGACGGGAGGCCGGGAAAGACATCAAAGGCAGGAGGAGGAGGGGTCCAAGAGGATGAGCAAAGGGGTTGAGGAAAGCCAAGGGAAAGAAGAGGGTGCCTGGGAGGCTCTCATTTGAAAGCCGAAGGCTCCCTGCCAAAGCAAACAGTTGGACATGGAGGGCTCTCCATGGCTCTGGTTCACTTGGACCATCTGGCATTTATTGAAATCGTCTCCCTTTGTGTTTGCTCCGATGAAGTGGGTTTGTATTCCTGCTTTCTCTCCCTCCTTTCTCCTCTCCCAGGCCAACACGTAGCTTCTGTCCCGCCTTTCATCCCAGGCGTCCTCACGGCAGCTACTGAACAAAGAACCCCCTCACGGGGAATGCATCCCAGGAGGAGTCAGGGATGGGGAGAAAATGCCTGCATGTGGACAACCCCATGCATGGCCCTGCTGCCCCTTGTCTTACACTCTTCCACTGCTTCCCTTGGCCCTCGATCTGGGAAGGCAGAGAGGGAAGATGGAAAGAGAAATCGGAGCAGAAGTTGAACGGGAGAAGAGAAAAGCAGGGAGAAAAAAAATCCTTCCAAAAGGTGCAATTGCAAAGTGATGACAGGCTGGTGGAAGGGAATTAGCAGAGAGGAGGGCTCTGTTCACCTCCTCCCCTCCCTGCTCTGCTGTGTGATCAGAAAGAAGCCAAAAGAGCCGTTTTGTTGGGAACTTTGGCATCCGCCACTCTCCCGCAACAAGGGCGAGAGACTGAAATAATCAACATTTTCTGCGGCACAGAAATGCAAACAACTCAAATTCACATCTCAGCTGACAGTTTCAGTCAAAATACATCCCCCTGACGCTCTTCAGTTAGAAAAGATTCACAGACTCGTTTCACGGCAGAGCCTGCAGTCCCAGGCCACATTACACAGCCGTGCTGCCAGAGTTTGGATTTCCTGTAAGTCAGCAAGAAGCCTCTGAGGCTCGGGATGTGCTCCCAAGCCTATTGCACGGAGGAGCCTTTCCAGTGGTTTTTCAGGAAGCCTGAAATGCAGCAGAAAAGGGAAAAAAACAGAGCAAAGGACACAAGCACGAGGGTGGGGAGAGGTTTCCTTTGCCCTGCTCAACCCCTGGATGCTCCAGAGCCAGGACATCATTCAGCAAAGGATCCCACCCAGCAAATTCCCGTCCCTGTCGCTGCCACGTCCCTGCTGGGAGCTCTGTGTGGACTCCAAGGACTACAGAAAAGGGCTCGGTGCATCTGCTGGCACAAATTAGTGGAGCTGAAACTTTAGATCAGTGACAGAGCCTCTTCCTCCTGGGAGCAGTAAATTGCGATGCCGGTCCCTAAAGACCCTCCTTGCCATTAAGTGATTAATGAATTCATTAACACCTCTAGGAACATGGGAAATATGACACGGACAGCCTGCCTAGGCTTTGCAAAGTATTTTTCCTAAGGAACAGCAAGAGAAGGGTGGCTAATTAAGCTATATGGCCCGTGGCAGCACTACTACATTTATCCAGAGGGGTTGAGCAGAGGGATGAGATTCTGTCTCCTGCTCCTGACCAGCTTTTATTTGACCCATAACGAGATGCTAAAATCAAGGGTTTATTGCTATTATAAACCTTTCATTTGAAGGGGGGAAGGAGAAGGCTTTTTACTGTAATGACTTTAATGACTTTCCCAGCGTTCCCAGTCCAGAGGTGGAATGGTCCCAGGGTATCTGGAGGTAAGGAGAGGGGAAGGAACTGCACAATGGCCTCTTCAAATCCTACAGAGAGGCTTAATTCCTGCCCTAAAGCCACGGTCACATGCTCCAGCCCATTTCCTTGACAGTTTTATTTACCAACTGTAACATAACCAACAGAGCAAACACTTGGGATGAAGTGTGAGCCGGGCTCAGGCTGTGACATCAGCACTAAATCACAGCCTGGGATCAGCAGGACCCAGCTCCCAGGGCTCATCCCAGGGAGACAATCCATCCCTGCCACGGGAATGACAGTGCCACTGCCCCATGTGTGCCTTGGATCCGTGTCCCAGTTCTGGCTTCCCGTGAAGCCTGGCTGAAGGCTTCCATCAGAGCCCCAGGGGCAGCCAGGCAGGGGCAGCTCGGGAAGGGATGCCCACATTCCCTATCCACATTGAAGGGATAAATAGCTGCTACATGTAGATCATTTCCCTTCATTCTGGGCTTCTTTGTCCTTATGTCACATATTTCACAGAATCCCAGAATGGTTTGGGCTTGAAGGGACCTCAGAGCTCATCCAGTCCCACCTCCTGCCAGGGACAGGGACACCTCCCACTGTCCCAGGTTGGTCCAAGTCCCATCCAACCTGGCCTTGGACACTTCCAGGTGGAAGTGGGGCAGCCACGGCTTCCCTGGGCATTTGCTGTGTTGTTACAGACCACGCTGAGTTCATCTCTGCAGCCACCAACAACTGCAGGAATTCCTTCCCATAACCCAAGTGGGACAACTTCCCTTCATCCCAGAATGGCACGGAGAGATGAGACTGGCTTGTGCCTTTCCCAGTTGCTTGGAAGCATGAGCTCGGGGTTCTTCATTTCCAGAACAAGCTGAGGAAGATCCACAGCAATCCAAGGGGACAAGAGATGCTCTGCACAAAGCACTTTTACCACTTGAAGGCTGTGGAGGTGGCAGGGAGCCACCAGGATTTCCTGCAAGTGTGGGGGCTTCAGGAAATTTGAAAATTGGGGAGAATCAGGCTGGAAAGACAACTTGATTTTAAAGACAGTAAATTGGAGAGAGCTCAGAGAAAGCCCCTACAAAGATAAAAGGACAGCAGGTATTGATTTAGGTAGGAAGATCAAAAGAGCTATATTTGTATATAGTAGTTCAGCTAAGTGATGACTAAGTGTTTAACGGGAAGGGTTTGAAGGACACAAACCCAGAGAGGGTTTGTGCACTGAAGGAGCAGCAAAGGAGCAGTGGGGTGGGAGAAGAGACTGGGAAAAGAGGCGGATCCCTGCTGCCTGCAGATGTTTTCCTGACAGGGGGGATGTGAGCAGCCCTGCCGACATTCAGCCCCAAGACACACATGGCAAACGGGTGTCCCAAATCTTCCCAGACCCCATCGTGCACCGTGCTCACTGCAAGTCCCCCTCCCCTCAGCTCACGCCGTGCCACGGCATCCAGGAGCACAGGGAAGGTCCTGGAGGGGGCCCGGGGTGCCCACACAGCCCACACAGAGGGTGAAACCAAGGTGGCTGCACCCATGATTGCCCTAACTCACACAATACCCCAGGACAGAAACAGAAACAACCCTGCATCTCAAATCCACCTCTGAGGACCTCGCTGGCCTTCTCCATCCACTCCAAGGCCTAAGGAATTCATCCCCAGTCTTCGAACTTACTTAAATATGACTGGAGCTATCTCTTCTTTCCTGGAAGCAGCGTTTGAAAAGATTAACCTGAGTATGGCACAGGACCTACAACCACCCTGGGTTGTGCAGGGCTGCGCAGGGAAGCATCTGGGGGCCACAAGCTTCATTGAACAGCTGAATTTTTAAGTTACCTCATAGTTCGGAATCTGCTTACGCTGCTGAAGGCTGAGCTGCCCACCTGAGCAATGCCAATCCAGAGAGGAGACGGAGAAGGGAAAGGGGAAGACAAGCACGGCAGAGAGAATCTGATAAGAGAGCCTGATTGAACCACTCTGTCATTACCTGGGACACCCTGAAAACTTTATGGTCTCACTTCACCGCCTGAAAACACCCGGAAAAAAAAAAGCTTTCGCTCCAGAATCTGGAGGGACATCCAGGCAGTTTAGATCAATTCCAGTGCTCTGCTCTCTGTCCACACCATTCAGCATTTTATCCACCATTTGCTGCAGTGATTCTCTTTGCTGGGAATGTTTATAGACAGCAGAAAGGGAGGTCACAAGTAAGTAACGATGAGAACAGGGCAGGTCACCGTGTGGGTTAAGTGAGCCCACGTACAAGGGGCAAGATTCATGGCCCCTTGCAGAGCCACTAAATACATTTTTCTCACCTTTTCCTATCAAATGTCAACAAGATCTACCCCAATCGAGGGCCCCTTGATCCCTGTGGCCAGGCAGGGATTCAGGAGGATAAACATCCATCCACACGTGGTTGGAAAGGGTGAACACACACGGGGTGCTCTGCCCACGCCCTCTTCAGTGCTGAGGTGCATCACTGTGGAAAAAAAAATGCAGTCTGATGCAAGGCAGTGCAAGATAACACCTCTGGGAACCAGGAATGCAAATGACAGCTACTTCCAATGTGAGAGATTACCTCAGAAAGCACCAACTGCAGCAGGACTAAAGATGCTGTCCCTGGAGTAAGTGAATATTCATCCAAGCAGGGACAGGAACCAGGCTTTCACTGGACATTTGCATTTTCTTCTTCTCTCACCCTCCATTTTCCCCTATTTCACCCACATTTGCATGACTTTATGTGAAAAGAAACCCACCCCCTTCCATCATTTTAGAGGTTGTGAGAGCCCTTGTGCAGAGCATAACACAGCTCTGGATTTTTAGAGCTTTTCCAGGAGAAGCAGGTGTGGATGCTGTGGCTGTCCACACAGGGAGGGGAGGCCTTGGAGAGCATTTAAAAGGATTCCATGCACACAGCTGAGAGTTGGAGAAATTCTGAACTCAGCTCAACTTCCTCAGTTTGCCAAAGCATTGCTTAAAAAAAAAATTAAATATCCCAAAATGCCTAGGCATCGACATGGAAATGTCCCGGCTTGCAGGGAACTTCCCAGGATTTTGACAGCACCACGATGAGATTCAATGCCTGGAAGCTCAGGTCAGATAAATCCCAAAATATTGTGCAATTTCCCAGCAGGGAGGGACACTGGACACTGGAGGACCTCACGAGGGTGTGGGTCCTCCTCCTTGGGCTCTGCTGTAGTAGATAACTCCTTTACAGCCAGGCTTTAATCCAGCTCCTGGGAGACAGGAGCAGAAGGAGCGGGGCTGGATGGCTCAGGGCATCCCTCCGTGCCCCTGATAAGTTCCTTGTCCCCTCAGCCATGACAAGAACAGGAAATTCTGGGCAATCTGCTGCTCAGCCTTGCACTCCCCATGAAGCTGTAGTCCAATCTCTCTCCCCGAGACCTCAGGAAGGAATTGGTTGATTTGTTTTCCTCACCCAGGCTCATCTGGCCCGGCAGATGTCGCTTGCTTGTTCTTTTTGTTATCTCCTCACCTTCCTCTGAATGGTCAGAGATGAGGCTGGAGCCACCGCAGCCAGGGTTTGTGGGCATGCCAGGAGTGGGGGTCACCTCGTTCTGTGCCCTTTGGGATCAGTTGGTGCCACCTCACCCAGTCCCACGGAGTTCCTGTGGCATTTAGTGATGACGGTGGGTGCCAGACACAGAGTTCATAACCTGGACAGCACATCCTTTAGTCTGTCAAGTGATCCCACTACTCAGAACCTTCCAGGCCTGCCCAAATAAACATATGTAAGAGCTGAAATTCAACCTCTCCCCTGCCCTGTCCCCTGGAAAACTCTTTGATGACTAAGCCCATTAGGGGAGGAGCAAATCTCCTGGAAATGTCACAGCTGATCTCTGCTGACCTTATCAAAGTGCAGGATCAATACACTGACCTGTTCGGAGCAAGAAACCTTAAGCAAAAGCCAAAGAGAAGCAATTAAAGCAGAATTTCAAGAATGGGAGTGGAGGGGGGGGGATGGAAAAAACCCCTATTCTTGCTCTGGAGAGTGAAAAACAAATGAGCCAAAAGGAACCGTGATGCTGAGAATTATCATCTACATAATTAGTATTTGATAAAGCAGGAAATAAAACACAACATCCATTCATCATGCTGACAGCTGCAGGACCATGGTGCCAGGCTCTCAGGAGATGGGAGTTGTGCCTTCAGCAGTGCAGGTACCAATCCTCACCCCCAACTCAGGGTCCAGCATGCCCTGGGCCATCCCAGGGACTGGTTTGGAACATGCTAGGCGTGATCCTCTGCTCCGTACTGCCTGGATTTGAAGGGTGGAGAACTATCAGTCTTGGGGACAGCTAAGGAGCTTCCAGTGAGTCTGGGACCTCAGGCAGCCTAGAAAGATAAACTGACTTTCCTGACGCCTGGAACTCAACCAACTCTCCCCCTCATGGCTGCAGCAGTCCCTGCCCTGGCTTTGAACTGCACAAACCATCACCATTTTGAACACCTCGTCCCATCCTGGGAGGTGGCAAAGCCATTTCAAACAGCCTGGAGCCAGCCTGCCTTGCAGGAAAAGTGTGGACAGTGGCAAGGAATGGGCCTGGGTACCCAGGGAGATGCAGCTAAAGGATTTCTGGTCAAACACAACCCATCTCAGCTCCTACAGACCAAAAAGCAGGACCTCTGTGGGTCCTCTGATTTTCCATTAGATGCAAGAGTATTTTCAGACAAACTCGTTATTAGCCCTCCCATGAAATGGGCAATCCACAGTGAAGAGGCTCCAGAGTGCAAAGAGGAGCTGTGGTTCCCACAGAGGACAATTCAAAGGAGCAGGTGACAGAAAGAATGCCAAACAAAATCAAAGAGAGGGACATTAAAAGGTAAATCACTTGTAGGACATCTAGGGCAGCTCTCTCTCCAGGGCCTTGCCCAAAGGAGAGATGTTTTCCCTTCTCTTTATACCAATTTTTGAGATTTACCTTTCCTCACGAGGGTGAGCAGGAGGCCTTTGAAGGCTGCTCAGCAGAAGCCAGCTTTGCCTTTCCTGACACAGAGAGCCAAGTCCCTGCTGGCAGCACCACCACACCCATCCCCGCTGTGCCCAGCTCCAGACTGCCCACTCAGGATTGATCTGTCTGCTGAGGCAGAGCATTTCACTGCAAAACCACTAAAAAATCCCCGTGGGTACTGCAGCTGCCCCCACTCCCACGTGAATCAACTCCCCATTAACCACAGGCTGCTGTGAGGAACAGGAAGGGCCCAGCCCTTCCTCCTTCCCTGCCTTGTTGTTTGCCATCCCCTTTAATTCCATCCACTTCTTTTGCTGCCTGGTTCTTCATAACCTCACCTCATTAACCCACGACAAGGCAGGATCTCAGCTCTCCAGCTGACCACCTCTTCCCAGCAACATCTCCGGGACGTGTTTCAAAAAAAGGAAAAAAAAATTTTTAAAGCAATCAAAGCAAGGCTCTGCTGTCCTGGGGAATTCTCTGTGCAACTGAGAGACTCATCAAACCAGGGGAAAGAAAACAACAGCAAATTTAACAGTGCCATCCCTAGCAGCCACAGATGGCTGTAGTTCCTAAATAAGCATTACATTAGTGGGAAGGAGAAGGGGGAAAAAATTAAAGGAAGAAAGGAAAATATAACAGCTGTATCTTAAGCCTGGAGGCTGATGCTAAATCTACGTTTGTAGATGCTTTCAGCACTGGCAGTAAAAGTCAAGTTGCTTCCACCTTAAAGGGGCACTGCTGAGTGTTTTATGCAGCATCCTCGACCTGCTGATCATCTGGTGGGAACATCCTCCAGCTGTCCAGCAGGATGGGGACCTGGGAAAACAGAGGGAGATGTGTCCACAGAGGAAAGAAGTGGGGGGAAAGCATTCATATTTAATGGAGTGTTTTACACTGCTTTGAATGGAGTGTTCTGCAACAAAAAACACCAACAAAAACCAAACAAATACAAAAATCAATAGTGCACAATGGCCTTCAGTGAACTGACAGAAACATCATTCGCCCTCTCGTCACTGCTGTCATGTTAAAACCCCAGCTCAAACAATTTCCCCAGCCTGGAATTCTGCTGGGTGGGCAAAAGAGAGGAAAAAGAATTGGGGGCCTTGACTTGAAATCTTGACCCACTCTAAAGCAGAGGAAATCTCACTCTGGAAGCAGGAGCTCAGGTGGGGTTCATGGAATGAATCAGAGAATTACGGAATTAATCACAGGATCCCAGAAGTGTTTGGGTTGGGAAGGACCTTAAAGCTCCCCCCATTCCACCCCCTGCCATGGGCAGGGACACCTTCAACCAGCCCAGGTTGCTCCATGCCCGTCCACCCTGGCCTTGGACACTGCCAGGGATCCAGGGGAAGCCAGAGCTTCTCTGGGCACCCTGTGCCGGGGCCTCAGCACCCTCACAGAGAATAATTTCTTCTTTCTATCCAAGGTAAATTTCCCCTCTTCCAGTCTGAATCCATTCCCCCTCTGTCCTGTCCCTCCATCCCTTGTCCCCAGTCCCTCTCCAGCTCTCCTGGAGCCCCTTTGAGTTCTGGAAGGGGCTCTGAGCTCTCCCTGGATCCTTCTCCTCTCCAGGTGAGCACCCCCAGCTCTCCCAGCCTGGCTCCAGAGCAGCCCTCAGAGCAGCTGAGGGGATGTTGGAGATTCTCCCCCACCATCTGGGAAGGAAACCGTGAGTTTGCTGCCAGCAAAGAACACAGTTGACACAAATACTGGAGGAGAACTACACGGTGCCAGGACTGGGCCTCCAACATGGTGCAAGGGCAGCACCACGGTCCTGAGCCACCTCCCCGCTCATGGCTGTGCCCAACCTGCAGCCAGTTGAGCCCAGCACTGAGAGCAGCATTTTCCTGAGGCAGATTCTCTCCGTGGAGAGCTGAGGATGCTGGGGATCAGCCCAGGCAGCGCCCCAGAAATGCACCTTCATGAACGGAGACAACTCAAACCACTCCCGACCCCAAATCACCGAGCTCAAGTGACACACACGTGCGTGTGCTGTCAGGGATGAGGTCCCTTGCCATCTCACACATCCCTTTTCCTCTCCTTTGCTTTTTAAAGGCTTCATTTCTCTCACATTTCCATCACTCTGTGGCAGAAAGCAAAATCACCTCCACCATGTTCGAGCTGTGGAACCCTCTGCCTCCTCTTGACCTGTGTTCAGCATTTTTACCACCATGAATTTTAAATTTTGCTTATTTTTATCACACTGTTAGAACAATGATGCCCTCCAAGCTACTTGGGTTCTTCAGCAGCCCATGGCTACTCCCTCCCTCACAAACATTGCAGATTATTCCTGGTTTGCTGTCATATTCCCTCTCCATTCCTCAATTAGCTACGCCAATTAATTACCAGCCCCTGGGACTGCTCTTAGAACACAAGCCCTGAGGCTGAGGAGTGAAAGGGATGTTATTACACAAGTGAGCAAGGTTTGGCTGCTCTTACCTGAGCTCCCTTGGGATTTTCCATCAGAACGTTGATTTCCTGCAAAAGGAACAACTCACCTGGGCTTATCAATGCCAACGCATTCTTGTTTCTAAACAAAAAATTACCTGAGTGTTTTGACAACATCAAAACATCATGTTTCATTATTTTGAGGGCATGGAATACTTTGATATTAATTCTAAAGCATCTTTTCACTTAGAAGCTTCTTTTATAATACAATTGCTTTAAATGCCAAAATCAGCTCAGAATATGTAAACAATTTTTAATGGTTTCACAGGGACATGTCAGAACAAAAAAATACATTTAAATTAAACTCCACAATTTTTCCCTGAAATGGGAAATGCTCTTCTTGCTCAGGTCTAGACATCAGTACAACATCTTGGTGGACTCTTATGTTACTGAGAGAACCCACCCAGGAGAGATGGACAATGGGGCTAACAGGGAATGCTGGAGGGCATGGAAAAATCCAGGCTGAGCCAGGAGAGGAAAGAGGCAGAAGGATGAGCTGGGAACAATGCTGCAGGCCAGGAAAACATGGATTTGTGGTGCCAGGTGCAGTATTTGCTCCTGGGCCAGCTTTCAGGGAGTTTGGGATGGGAATGGAGAAGCTGCCAAAGGAGGCCATTTCAGAGCACTCATTTCAAGGACAATCCATTGAGTCCTTTAAAATCCCATCAATTAGTGAAAAACCCACCCTGGAACTTCCTTCCCTCTAGAGCAAACTCCCTGCTGTGCCAGGGCAGAGCTCCATCCTGGTGGCATCAAGGGGAGATGTGGAAACGTCATCTCCATCATCCCCAGCTGCCCCGAGCCTGGATCACCAGAGAAAGCGGATCAGTCCGAGTGCCTGGCTGGGAGAAAAGCTGGAGCCATGCTCTGAAGCACATTAATTGCTTATTAATTACCCCATTCATCACAGTGACACCCTTGTCTGCATTCCCAGTGGCACCCTTGCCGTTGGCTGGGGCTGTGACACTGCTTTGGGGAAACCGAGACACTTCTGCTGCCTCACCTCAGGCCCTCCCGCCTCCCAAAGGGTGGGAAATAAACCCAAAAAACCTCACGCCTCCATGAGAATCCAAACCACAGCGTGGCAGGTTGGAAACTTGCCCCTCAATGGCAGCAGGGAAATGCAGATGAGAGAGGACTCCCAGGAGAAGGGTGCTCCCAAGCCCTTTAAAGAGTTTGGGACTCGTGGTACAATTTGCAATGTACCTGAGCCCATCCAGGGCTTCACTGCAGCTTCCCACAGGCAACTGCGAGTTCCCATTAAATCACAGAGAGCTGTAAACCAATCACCGGGGAAAATTTCTGTTCCATCACCGGTGCTTTTTCTTTATTTCATTATTTATGGCACTCTCTGATTTCCAGCAACTTTTTTATTATAAAAAAAAAAATTATTTTCTTTGTCTGAAAATTGATATAAAAAGAAATCCATCTCTCAGCCGTCATTTCTCTTAATGATGTTTACATCAGCAGATGGGGAAAAAATCACTTTTTAAACAGAATTTATTACCCGCTGACCCAAAGCTTTCCCATACATCACTGTGCTTTCACAAAGTTAGTTTCCACAGCAACATGATGTAACTCTCCAGCGTGTCTGGGAGCTGCTGATGTTAACTCTTCCATTCCTATCCATGTTTCTTTGTGATGGGATACCTTGGCCACATGGACACCTCAAAACTGGATGACAGAGTCAATCTCCTGAGTTGGAAGGGACCCACAAGCATTATCTAGCCCTCAACTCCTGGCCTGGCACTGATACCCCAAAAATCCTGTCCTGTCCCTGAGAGGATATATTTAAAATGCATTTCAAATGTTTTGGGATGGTTTTTTTTTGTTTGTTTGTTTGTTTGTTTTTTGTCCAAACGCTCCTGGAGCTCTGGCTCAGGAAGAGTTCTGGCTCTGGGAAAGCTCGGGCTCAGGAATGCTCTGCAGATGGGACATCTTGGAGCTCTCTCATTTAATGAGACACCAAGTAACAGTTTCGAGCAAGAGGAAAAGGCTGCAGGTGTCTGTCCCAGGGAAAGGGACCAGGCGGGCAGGGCCCGCACAGGAGGAAGAAGATGGATGTCTGGAGATTCTCATCCCAAAATCATGGAAAGGCTTGGCTTGGAAAGGTCCTTAAAGATCATCCAATTCCCAAGGGCAGGAACACCTTCCACTAGACCAGGTTGCTCCAAGCTGGCCTGTTCACCAGGGCAGCTGAAAGCAAGTTTATCAGCAGTCACAGCAGGAGCACCTAACCCCTGTGAGAGATCTTCCTCCAGGCCCACCTTGTCCAGCACCAAGGCTGGGTGCCAAGAGGATCTGGGACCAAAATATAATACCATATAATATAATACCATATAATATAATACCATATAATACAGTAAAATATAATATAATACAAGGTTCTTCAGCAAAAGGCTTAGTCAAGATGGACAGACACTTCAGTCTTCAAAATAAGGATGGATTCCTCTGGGGTGAGCACTTTGCGCTGTGGTGAAAGTGGGTGTAGAAACACCCAGAGAGCAGAGCCTCCGTGGCTCTGAGGGTCTGTGAGCAGCTCCAGAGCTCTCCCCAGAAGCACAGTCCACAGGGAATGAGCACGGGAGCAACCAGCACCAGCATCCTGAGGAGGGGAAAGGCTCAGGAAACTCTTCACGGATCTGCCTCCAGGCTTTGGCCCCGCAGCTCCAGCCCAGCTTCAGGCCCAGGTGGATTTAGCAAATCTGGCCTCTCAGCAATCAAAGTGCAGCTCCAATAGAGACAGTTGCACCTATCACTGCATTTATTGATTGCCGGGATGTTGATAAACAATTGATTTTTTTTCCGGCAAAAATCACCTGGATGGAGTTTTATGCCTCTCTCTACCAGGAGTGAGCGATAGCAGGAGCCTAACGAGCGCAGAGAACACAAACTATCTCCT
Organism: Regulus satrapa; assembly: GCA_013396955.1. Lineage (NCBI taxonomy): Eukaryota > Metazoa > Chordata > Aves > Passeriformes > Regulidae > Regulus > Regulus satrapa. The sequence goes on along the minus strand of VWZN01006585.1, from coordinate 1,194,863 downwards.
GCTAGGGAAGATAATTCCTGCTAGCAAAGGGCTGAGTAATAGAAAGAAGTTGCTTCTACTGGGATTTGGGAGTTTACCATGGCGGGAGATGGGAAAAGCATTTACTCAGTGCTTTGGCTCAGATATCGGCGCGTCACTTTGGCACCTTATCAAAGGAACCCAATATCTCCAGCCCCTTGGCTTGAGCCAGTTACAGAGCAATAAGTGATCCACCTGAGGAGAGATGGCAATCAGCTCTCAGCACAGGCCTGCCAGAGATCAGAGGCCAAAGAGAAAAAGGCTTTGGGACCGTGGGAGGCGTGTGACAACCCCCAGAGACAAATTGTGCCGAGGGGAAAGCAGCCCCGCGTGAGCCTTGTTAGGAGAATGTCACACAGAGAGCTCTGGAGTGAAAAGAAAACAAGCAGGCGTTTCAAGGGGAAAGGAGAAACGCAAGTTCCCTGCATCTGTGGCTTCCTGAGAATTGGTGCCATGTATTAGATTAGAAACCAGAAATCTGGGAGCAAAACCTAATCCAGGCATTGGGGTCCTTCAGGAAAACAGGACCACGTAATTAACTTATCCCTAATTTGGGTAAACTTTAAGTAGCATTCACAGGAGACAGTGAAGCAAAAGGGCACACTGGAAACCAGGCCCTGGCAGCTCTGATCTCCCCAGACATCCTTGGAAACTGCAGAGCTGTGCTCTGAGAGCCCTCCAAGGAGCTCCAAGGGTACTGTGGATCTGTGTTTATCTCTGGACATCAGCCCCATGTGTGCTGTGCCAACAGATCACTGACACAGCACTGCCAGGGTCTACAGAGGCAGGACTTCCTCCCAAACAATCTTCTGCTCTTCCTTCAGCACTTCAAAAAAAAACCACACAATGGCCAGGAAACATCTCCAACACAAAATGTTCATCTCCAGCATGAAATGTGCTTCAATATTGGCTCCCCACAGCCTGGCAGGATGGAAGGAATCCCTGTGCTAAACCATTTCTCACCTTTCCTGAAGCACAGAGCCTTCCCAACCTCACAGCTTCCTCAGTCGCACCAAAAAAAAAAAAAAAAAAAAAGGTAGTTCTAGTCCTGGTCTGCCTGAATAAAAGGATTTGTGGAATTTAAAGGTGTTTTCTGAAATTAGTTTCCTCCCACAACTGCACTTTGGCTGGTGTGTCAGCTGTGTGCTCATCACCACAATAATTCATCAGCAAACACCAACAGCTTTGGGAAAGCTGACTCAGGAGACTGAGACCTTGTTTAGCCAAAAACACTTGCTCTAATTGATTTTTTTCCCTAAAAAAAATTTAAGCTTCCTTTTCTGCATTCTGTGTGGCAGCTCTTGCACAAGTTGAAGTCTCCAGCAAAGCCACTCTGTGCTAAGAGGCATTCTTAGTTCTGCCAAAAATGATCTGAGCTCCATTTGCAGTGATACCAGCATACACTGACGGGGTTACCATCATTATCAGAGATCAGACACTGGATTAGAATCATTATCAAATCAGTCTACCCATGCCATTTCCTCCACTTATCTTAAAATCCCAGAGTCTACCAGACGAGGTTGACCTTTATATCAAAAAATGTCGAGCAGCCTATTTATTGGAAAGCCCCAAATTAGATGACCAAGAAGGAGAAAGCTTTTCCAGCAGCAGCTCCCACGTGCATCAGCAGGATCCAGGAGCTCCAAAATGCAGGGGACTGGCTGCAGGCTCCTCACAATAGTCTGCTTGATTGAAGAAGATGTGCTGATTGACTGGGCAGCCAGTCAGGGGGTGTTGTCCAATTCCTGCCCAGGACTGAGAGATCCATCATCCGTCCATCCGTCCATCCATCCCCGGAGCTGGCTGTGCCAGGCAGGAACAGCACAGGCAGTGGGCTTTAAAATCCTGGCCTTTCCAACAATCCCGACCCATGGAATGAGGGGAGCTTGGGATTGAGCTGGCAATGGGAAGCCTCAGCAAAACCACACCCAGTGGAGGACCAGGGCATGGGGGCTGGAAATGGCCACAGCCCTGCTCCTGCTCAGGGATCCTGTAAGAGAAACTCCAGTGGGTGCAGGAATCTGGGGAGGGATGAGGATGTGTGTCCCACATCAAGGACAATCCTTTCCCAAAGCCTCCCGTATCCGTTGTGTGGGTCAGGCTAAAGCTCAGCTTCAGGTCCAGCAATAACACAGGACAGGGAAAACTACTCTCTTGGAAAGAGAAAACCAGGATAACAACCCATGACTGTGCCTGGAGCTCTGGGGGTGAGCAGTAGGAACAGCCCCATGCGCGCTCCTGAGGCTTTGGGATGCCAGCACCCATCCACCACAACAGGGCAGGGTTTTCCCGGGATCACCTGTCCATCCTCAGACTCAGCATCTCGTTTCCCGCGATCCTGAGGTCTTACACCTCACCCACACTGCCACAGGGCTGGGGCCACTCGAGACCTTGCCACCCACACTCTCTATCCCAGGCTGCTCCTGCTCCTTTCCAGCCTTTCCACAAGATATTTCTGCTGGAAGGATCAGCCATTGAACTCAGCCCCAAAGTCCCTCCCTGCTCGTGCAGAAGTCCCCCCGGAGTCCGGAGGAACATAAACCAAACGCAGCTGCTCTCTGCTGTCACAGCCTAAGTGCATTAATGTCTTTTTATCTCCATGGGGGCACCGTGGCCGCCCCCTGTTTCCATGCAATTGGTGTTAATAAAATCTCTCTCTGCAGAAGTGACAAGGGAAGGATCCACTTCACTTGGCAGATTTTATCTGCATTGAAATTGAAGTGCAAGCCTTGTGTTCCATAAACCCCTCTGTTGATAGCTCTCATCTGCGACCCTCCTCCGGGACCGGCTTCGGGCTGATTATTCCCAAAGAAAACATCTCTATAAGGCAGCCCTCAGCTCTGGCTTGCAATCAACAAGTCAGCTCTGAAACACTTCTTTCAGCCAGCTTAGGTAATTTTCACTGCAAAATTAAAAGGAAAAATCGTCCAGAGACAAAACATTACACAGAGCACATGGGAAATAAGATCCGGAATAGATTTGGAGTTGTGGCCAAAAACTTTTTCATTTGGATTGAGGTGGGAGCCCTTGGAGCTGTGAGGCAGTGGCTGAAGGGAGATCTGAGGAAATTAAAGCAGCTGTTACAGCCTCCCTTCCTCCTCAGCACACATGGGCAAGGGAGGACAGGAGCTCTGAGCTGTGGCTGAGCCCAGCTGTCCAAGCTCCACGAGGACTCCTAAGAAAACAGGTGAGAAAGAAGAGAAGAGCCAGCTGAGCAAGGAACACACCTGAGTGGAAAACCAGCAAGGCTCTGTGCCTACCTCCAGAAGAAGGAGGTGGGAGGAGCAGCTCCAGTCTTAAAAGATCCTGAGGTGCGCAGAAAGTCGACAGAGTGGGAGGCAGGAAAAGGGATGAGGAGCAGAGCCAGGCAGCAGCATCCTCTCAGGATGCCGTGGAAATCAGTCTGTATTCCCTGCCATCCCCAGAGATGCGGATCAAACACGTGTGTGTGTGTGCCCATTGGGGTGCTGGGGGTGACGCTGTACCCCACGTGCCACCTTAGCTAAGCCTAGATGGCCAAGTGAAGCCATTAAACCACCTGGAAATTCTCCCAGGGGTATTTAACTGGAGCTTTGAGGGTCGAAAGACCAAGGAAAGACACGCTCCCACTGGCTTCTCCCATCTCCCAACATCTTCCTTTTCCTATCTACAGAAAAGCTTCACCATGCTCGGATTTTCCTCCGTGCTCTTGAAATCCCAGATTCGTCTGGTGTGTCTTTGGTTTCACGCGGCCTCTCCCCCATAAATCGCTCTCTCCGTTCTAGATTGATATTAACCATTTTGCCAGAAGCTCCTTATCTGTGCAAGCTGCTGCTGAGCCCAACTGGATCTGTCCACACCAAATGGAGAGAAATTATGAATGTGCTTCATCAGTCAAGGCAGGGAAAGTGATAGCAGTGAGGAGAGGCACTAAATAAGGAAAGCATCCACCGAGTATTTCCAAAGTAAATCAAGTTATGGGAACAATTAGGGGAAATAGAGATTTTGTCTGCAATTACAGTCCTGTTGCTTCTCCCATCCACACAGACAGTTATGCAGCATCAAAATGAAGAACTGACTTCCATTTTTAAAGTTTTTGTCTTGGTTCTTTTTTTCCCAACTGGAACAACAGGTTTGAATCCATCCCTCTCCTCCCTCATACAGCCATCACTACTGAACTCAGCTGTAACTTGAATATTCAACCCAAAATCAGGGCAGAACTAAGGGTACTGATGAAACCCAGCCAAGATCCCCACCGCCCACAGCTTCAGCAAAGCTTTTTGCAGGAGGATTTGGCCAGAGAGCAAATGAATGCAGCCCTAAAGCCCCTTGTGCTCAGCAAAGCACAACTGGAGGAACTCATTAACCATTTTCCTGGGGTATTTTTCCTAAGTACAGGTTGTAGCAGGTAAGCCCAACTCTGACCAGTCTGCATTTGAGCAGTGAAAACAATTATTTCTTGATATTGGAAAAGGATAAAACCTTAACTGGCCCCATCTAATTGGTCATGGAAGGCAAATGATTATAGACTGGGATACAGAAGGTGGAGATTCACGGATGTTTCACAATTAATCTAATTCATAATCTTCAATTAATTTCAATTAAGAATCTTCAATTAATGCATCTCTTAAGAGGTAAAAAGGAGAGGTGTGACTGATGTGGATGGAGATGCAGCCCAGCAGCTCTGCCCACCACAGGGTGACAGCTCAGCCTTGCAAGTGTCGCCACTTCCCAGGAATTCTGCTTCCAAATCCAAGCCCTGCTGTGAGCAGGGAGGAAGGAGCAGCCCCCCTCGGAGATCAGAAGTGACCAGAAGTGTCCGATGTGCTGGGACATGTGGGGACAAGCCAGCAGAGAAGGACACGTCTCCCTGCGAGGCGCTGGAGCGGAGCAGCTCAGCGGGGTCTTGCCTTCAGCCAGGACAATGCCCTTGGAATGCTCTCCTGCCTGTTAAAATCCCGTCTGCTCCGAGCTGCCTGCAGCCCTTTCCATCCTGGCCAAAGTCAGACCCTGGGCAGAGATACACAAAGTGCAATAAACGTCCATTTCACCCTCGGCATGGACTCTGTGCCGGGCTCACTGGACCTTTCCATCCCTGAGCGTGGATTTCTTGCTCGTTGTGGGTCTGAGATGGAGACTCCTCACCTAACCCAGCTTGCAGGAAGGGTCTGACTCCCCACAAGACCCCAGTCCTCACTGTCAGGGCTGAATCTGAAGGAATAAACTGAGTTTCTTTCATTGCAGCCAGAAAGAAACAGCCTGCACAAGGTGTTCTGCCTCGAGAGGATCCCAAATCCTGGCCCAGGTAAGGCTTTCCCTCCTCAGCCTGGGCTTGCGTCCTCCAATCCCCTGTGCCTTGCTCTGAATCCCAGTGGGACAACACAGGATCCCACACCAGTGCCTCATTATCCTAATTATTCCAGTCACCTTATTAGGCACCTCAGGGCTACTCCAGCAGGAGTTTGCTTGAGGACAGGGCTGAGCTTGCCTTTCCCACCATCAAGCTCATCCTGAGAGCAGGAGAGGGACAATCCCTCTGGATATGCAGAGAGCCTCGAGAAGGCAGAAAAAGTGGCTAAAAATCAGGGATATTGCAGTAAATAATGCAGGGCATGGCAGTTCCAGCCTCTACCCTATCAGAGCTTTCTTTCCTAATAAATGTGTCCAGTTAAAACAGGGACGAAAATTAAAATGGAATTGCTGTCCTGCAAAAGGTCAGCAATTCCTAAAATCTGTAAAACATACGGGGAAAAAAAACAAACAAAAAACAAACAAAAAAAACCCTAACAAACCAACCAAGAAAAAAACCCAAGTAAAAAAACAAACAAACCAACAAAAAGACACAGAAATGAAAGGAAAAAAAAAAAAAGGAAAAAAGAAAAAAAAAAGAGAGAGAGACAAAGACAAAATTTGATCATGATGCTCCAATCCAAACAAGGGCAAACTGAAAGTCCCACACAGAAACTGAGGCTTCTAATTTGAAAAGAATATTTTAAACAGTTCAAGAGAGAGAGACTTCTTTTTTTTCTTTCTTTTCTTTCTTTTTTTTTTTTTTAATCAAATGAGAAAATTAATTTTTAAAAATCCTCCCTGGAAAAAAGTAGGTTTTCAGTGGAAAGCAGCCAAGATGAAAAAATCTTTTGCAGGTTTTCTCTGAAGAGGAAAAGACATTTTTCCCTGAAATGGATGGAATCTGTTCTCTTTCCTGATGAAAGGGAATGATGCTTTGGGACAAATCCCTGCAAAGAGGACAGTCCATGCCAGGGCACAGAGCATCTCCAGGCTTTTCCCCAACACCAGCCCTGGCAGAAACTCTCCAGTGCTGCATTGGCTCCTAAGCGCAGGTTTCATTTAAAGCAAAGAATTCGACTCAACTCAAAACAAAGCTCTTCAATTTGGATTTTTCCCAGTGGTTTTGTTGTGGTTTTGAAAGTGAAGCTAAAATCAACAATTACAGAAATTGCTATGCCTGTGTAATGAGCACAGCAGTGGAAAATTCCCATGCCACTCTGGACTTAAACTCAGAGCAGATCCTGCTCACAGGACTGGCTTTGAAGAGCCAAATGAATTTTCATCTAAGTTACCAAGAAGCACTGCTTAAATATCCCCTCCTGGAATGAAAGCCACCCTGATAACTTCCAGCAAAATCCCAGCTTTAAAAGGGATCATGATTTACCCTCCCAAACAAAGCAGTGGTGCCCTACCAGTACAGAGCCTCGTCCCTGGAAGTGCTTAATTCCATATGCTTCAGAGGACAGAAGAGGAAAAGAAATAATTAAAAGGCCCTTAATGCATCTGGCCAATTAAATAAAGCTGTAAATGGCAAGGAAATAATTCCTTGCTGACCCCTGCAGCAATCAGCTCCTGACCTGCAGCATGAGAATTGATTAGCCCTATCTTAGCATGGCTTGTATAACTACAAATGTTATTATTGGCCATAAAATCAGCCAGCCCTTTATGCAGCCCATTGGTGGCATTTGGCTCCCTGACCTCCCCAGCCGTGAATTTTGCCGGCTGGAAGGAGCAGCCCTGGGCTGACAAAAGCCTTTCTGAGCACCCCTGTGGGACTGGGAGGTGGTTTCCAATGGTGGGCAGCACTGTCCCAGTTTGCCCAGCCCGCAGTAAATTTGATGCAGTGAGGGGTTAAGTGCCCAGAATAAGCTCAACCTTAGGGCTCTGAGCTGTGCTCTTCACCATGGCCTGGCCTTGGGGGCAGGGAGAGAGCCCAGGCTTCCCTCGATGCCTCTCACTCTGTTAATAGCACGGCTGTCAGCACCAGGCTGAGTGAAATCCTCCCCTTTTCCTCTTCCTGAAATCCTCTTCCACAGCTAGGGCGGGATCTGCCCTTGCCTCCCTCCTTAAGAAAATCCCATTTTCCTGGCGCAAGTGTTCACTCAGCACCTGCCCTGGAGCAGAGCCCCCCCGGCCAAAAGCTGTTTCCAAACACCTTTGGAGCTGATCAATAAGGAATTGCTGCCTCTCTCACAGCTCAGAGACATCTCTCTGTATGTCATCCCTCTTTCCTCTTCCTCCCTCGGCCTTTCCATGCTGTGCTGGATGCACAGGAAACCGCACTTGGTCCCCAGGAGCTCTGGGAAGCAAAGGTGACACCAGGAATGGGGAGCGAATTCTCTCTGGGCAGAGCTGGAGCTGTGTGATCTGGAGACCTGAGCTAGTGCTGACAGAGCTGATCTGGCTGCCTGGTACATTCCAAAAATCCGGATGAATCCAATTACTTTGGTACCTAAAAGGTGGGGAGGGTATCGCAGTAAGGAGCTGGAGCCCAAAATTTGAAATCTGTGGTGGTTTTTTTATCCAGTTCAACCCCTCAAGTCCATCAGGGAGTGGATATTTTCTATGTCCCAGACAAACCTTGAAGACAGGGGTGTCTGGAAAGGGGTTGCTCAGGACACAGAATCCCATCATCTCAACAATCACTACAGTTCTGGAAAGGAAGGGAAGGAGGAACAGAAAGTCCTAGCTGACAGTCATCCAGGTTAGCTATCAAAAGCCAAAATTCTATTTTTTTGGGATAAAAAATGGCCTGCATTTTGCTGGCTGCATCTCTCCTACCCAGCACCCAGTGTCCCCAGCTTGGGCAGGGGCACTTCCCACTGTGGCTCCACAATCAGGATGGCAGGTGCCAGGAAAGGAAAGGGAATAAAGACAGCAAAGGAATGGCAGTGAAGGGAGAGGGAGGGAAATAAAGAGGTGAATGGACACAAGAGCACAAGGCGGGGGGGACTGAGTGAATCCATCAGAGGAACAACTCAGCAGCTGCTCCTGCGTTCACCCCGAGCTTTGCCAGAGCTTTGGCTAAGTCCAACAACAAATACCCACTGTACCGGGGAGATTATCCACATTTAAACAAGCAGGGGGGGAGCAAGGCCTGAACAGAGGAACAAATGGCATTCCTGAGGACTGAGCAGGGCATGCCAGATCCTGGATGCTGGTGCCGGCTGCACATCCCATTGCTCAACTCGTCATAGGCCGCACCAGTTCAAGGCTCTCCCCTCTCCAAGTCTTGAGGTCAGGACTAGGATGGTGCAATATCTGATGAAATGTTTTTAATCACATCCACACACTCTCTCTTTCAGCTTGTTTTAACCACAGACGTCTGCACAAGTGAGAGCTTTAAGGTGTTGGCCACGTTGGGGTGAAAAGGAGCAGAACTTTTGTTCACATACACACAGAATCCCAGAATATCTGGAAGGGACCTTACACTCATCCCATTCCAGCCCCTGTCACTGGCAGGGACACCTTCAACTATCCCAGGGTGCTCCAAGCCCTGTCCAGCCTGATCTTGGACACTTCCAGGGACCCAGGGGCAGCCACAGCTGCTCTGGGCAACCTGTGCCAGGGCCTCACCTCACTCGTAGGAACAATTCCTCCCCAATCTCCCACCTAAATCTACTCTCTGGAAGCCATTCCCCCTTGTCCTGTCCCAGACCTGCAGACCCTTGTCCCAAATCCCTCCAGCTCTCCTTCAGGCACTCTCAGCTCTCTCAGAGCCTCTCTTCTCCAGGCTCCAGCTCTCCCAGCCCATCAGTGCCCAGATGAATGCAGCAGAAATGCCTTTGCCTGCCTGCAAGAGGCCCCTGGAAGAGCAGTACACGTAGAAAAGCAGAAGATTCAGTAATGAGGGGGTGCTGAAAACTCCCTGAACAAGTCAAGGCAACAAATGAGATGCTGCAGTCAGGTTTAAACCTCCTAAACAACCTTAACTCTGCCTTCCCTTTCCAGGCCGAAGTCAAACCTCAAGACAAGCCTACAAGCACAGCGAGATGTTTGCAGGAAGACGTGGGTTTTGAAAAGTGGCATATGGATAACAGTACCTTGAATAAAAAATATTGGATTGCCCTTATTAAAATCTCTGCCTGCAAAATCTATTGTGCAAAACACGAGGTCAGCTCTTCTTGTTCTGCCTCCCCTCAGCTTAAATGCATCATCCGTACCAAGGCAAGGTTCCAGGACAGAGATTTCAAATAAATGTAAGAGTTTAGGGAGTTTCCCAGCCAAGCAGCTTTCAGGATTCAGAATTACAAACCAAATTAGAAATATTTCCCAGAGATTATTTTAGATCCTTTACTAGATCCCTTAAAAATATGCACCTTAAAACAAAGCCAAGCAAACAAACAAACAAAAAAAAAAATACCATTGCTGCATAAGCAGGTAGAACTGAAATGGATTAATTTCATTTACAGTATTCAATTACAGTAATTATTTAAAGTTCTGCTCATCTTTCCATGTCTGTTCATCCTCACTGATGCCATGAGAGCATCAAAGAACTCAACAAACACATGTCACACACATGGTGCCTTCTCTTGTCACCTCTCGCTCACACAGAGAAGGACAGTTGTGCACTGCAGTGGTTTTTTTCAGTGTGATTTTGATTTAGAGGGGTTATTCTTCCACTCTCTATTCCTCTAATCTGACACTTGACTCAAAAGAGGGGCAAGGTATCCCACTCCTGCTGGAGGAAAAGCCAAAATGTAGCACTCTTGTGCTGAACACTGAATTTTTTGCATGGTGCCACCTTGAGTCATTTTCTTCTCATCCTTTCAGTAAATACCCTGAAGGAATAAAAACACCTGAGGCTGAACACAAGGGCTCAAAACTAACACATAACAACCTGCTTTTTAGGAGAGTTGTGTGAGTCCTTGAAAAAAAATCCAATAGTCTCTTGACTTAATGCTGGAATCCACTAGAGCAGGTTTTTATCTACTTGTGCACGTTCCCGTCAGGAAGGTGAAAATACAAACATGGGCACAGGGAAGCACTGACAGGCATCATGGATGGAATTGTCAGTTCTGTCACAGTGCCCTTTGTATGGGACGCAAGGTGCTGGCCCAGTTCAGGCCCAAATCTGCTCAGATCCCATCAGGACAGGTTTTATGTTGGGCTGGCTCCTTGTCCTCAGCCAATATCAACTATTCCATGAGATCTGGACAATTCAGCAGAGCTGGAACAACATTCCAGCAGCTGATCTGAAGCCGGTGCTTGTGACAGGGTTAACCAGAGGTTGCCCAGTCATGAAACCTCTGCTTCCAAAACCAAATCCTGCTGAGCCTTTACCTCTTGAGCTTTGCGGGACTTCCAAGAGGCATAGAGGCACACCACGGAATTATTAAGGTTGGAAAGGCCTCCAAGACAATCAGGTCCAACCTGTGCCTGATCCCCACCTTGCCATCCAGCCCAGAGCACTGAGGGCCACATCCATTCCTTGGACACCTGCAGGGATGGGGACTCCAAACCTCCCCAGGCAGCCCCTTCCAAGGCCTGACCACCCTTTCCATGGAGAAATTCCTCCTGATGTCCCACTTGAGCCTCTCCTGGCTCAGCTTGAGGCTGTTTCCCCTTGTGCTGTCCCTGCTCCCTGGAGCAGAGCCTGCCCCCTCCCCGGGCTGTCCCCTCCTGTCAGGAGTTGTGCAGAGCCAGAAGGTTCCCCCTGAGCCTCCTTTTCTCAAGGCTGAGCCCCTTTCCCAGCTCCCTCAGCCCCTCCTGGTGATCCAGTCCCTTCCCCAGCTCTTTTCCCTTCCCTGGACAGGCTCCAGCCCCTCGATGTTGCTGTGAGGAGCCCAGAACTGGACACAGCTCTGCCCACAGGACCTCATCAACCCATCTGAACTAAATTATCTCTGTAAACATTGGATGTTCTGAGCAGTTTCAGGAGATTCTCCAGAGCAAACCCAGCCCTTCCATCTCAAAGGCCACCAAAGATACCCCAGGTCATTTTGGGCACAGCTGAACTCACAGAGGAGCTCCAGGCACCACATCCAGACATTTTGGTGATGCTGCCATGGACCAGCACACAGCACATTTTCATTTCAACTCATTGCTTCAAAGCAGGAAGCATTTTTAATTTCCTCCAGCATTAGGGATAATGTTACACTACAGATGAAATGAAAGACACCTCCCAAAATGCATTTTCAAACAGTAAACATCATTCAAGTCAGATGCAGCCAGGATTGTAGCTGGAAGCTGCAGAGAGGGCTCTTTCAGGATTCATAAAAACTGGCATGTTGCTGAAAAGGTTCATGTAATAAAAACATTCACAAGGGTAAGGGCCAGCTCCTCCAAAACATGCAGCTCATGCAAGCAACACAAATTACCCCAAAACTCTCCAGGTGAGCTATGTGGATGTGTCCCTGCATGGCTCCAGCAGTGCAAAGCAGGAGGAATCCCACAGGACAGGTTCCTGGAAGGACAGCAAGAACTTCGTAAGATCTGGAATGGCTTTTCCATGAAGAGCAACCCAATGAGTTGGGATGCTGCAGCCTAGAAAAGAGGCAGGTGAGGGGAATTCAAAAATCCTGAATCAGTGGAGGAGTGGGGGAGGATCACAGGATCACTGAGGCTGGAAAACACCTCCAAGCCCGTTGAGTCCAAGCTGTGCTGGATGCCCACTTGTCACCCAGCCCAGAGCTCTCAGTGCCACGTTCCAGGAGCTCCTTGGACACCTCCAGGCGTGGGGACACCAAACCTCCCTGGGAAGTCCCTTCCAATGTTTAACAAACTGTTCCATGAAGAAATTCCTCCTGGTGTCCAACCTGGGACAGCTCAAAGCCGTTTCCTCTTTTCCTGTCGCTGCCTGGGAGCAGAGCCCGACCTCACCTTGCCACAACCTCCCTTCAGGTACACAATTGCTCTCCTCAACCATCTTGTCCAGCCCCAGAACAAGGAGCATTGGAGGGAAGCAATCCAAGAGATCCACGGCAGATCAGGGAAGATGGTTATGAGGAAAGGGGGTCGGAAAGTTTACACGAGGCTCAAGGCAGGGCTGGGCAACTACTTGGAAGCGAAATCCAGCAAGGATTATTAGACAGATGAGTCTTCCCTGACACAGAAAATATCCTAAGCTGAAAATAATTAGGGCCCAAGAGAGTATTCAAGGAAAGTGTCAGAACTGTTTGCCTCTCCCTCCTGTTCTCCAGGAAAGCAATTATGGTCAGTGGGTCTGTGCAGAGGGTGGGGTTTTATCACTGCCCTGAGCAGAGGAGCCCTCCATGCCCTCCTGGGGCCGGGCAGAGCGGTGCAGAGAGAAAAGAATGCAGGGAAAAGAGGTGAGGGGATGGGAAATGGGAAAAGGGGACAGAGTAGGACAAGCACAGATGGTCGTGGCTCTGCAGGCGGCGCTGAGGACTAATCCTGTTCTTACTGACTTCAAGGGAGAGGGAGGAGAGACTGAGCTGCTGTAATGGGGCTGTTGCAGCTGTGATGGTTTAAGGAGAAGAGGAAAGGAAAAATTACAGGGGAAAGCAGCATCTCCAAGAAAAGCAGGAGCTCAGGAGGGGAGAGCAGTCGGCACTCGGGAAATGCAGTGGATCAAACCTGCAGTGGTGCATCCCCAAACTCACCTCCCACCCAACTACAGCACCCTGAAAGCAAGGAAAGGAGCTCCTCTCCCTCCCAGGGGTGGCTCCCCGAGCTCACTAAGACAGATGAGCCCCAAATAAGGATCAATAACCGGGCTGTGAATAAGGCAAGATGGACGAGGGAGGGAATGGGCACTGAAAAGAGCAAGTTCCAGGCAGGATTAATGATGGAGAGGGAGTTGCACTGGAGCAGAGGATGTCGCACTGCTCAGCTCTTTGTGCCTTCAGGAGGGGAAGGGTTTGGAAGGAGTGATGTGTCCTAAGGAATCCAGATGCCAGTGACAACTCAGTGGCACCTCCAGAGTGTTTCTGTCTCAGTGTTATGGGGTTTAGGTGGCACCAGAGACAGATCCAGGAACAAGGGAAGGAGCTGGAAAGCCATAGGGAAGTCTCACAAAGGCACAAGCTTGGGCTGCTGACAGCTCAGGAAGGGATTGGGGAAAAAAATAAATAAAAACCAAACAAATCTGTTCACCTCAAAGCCCCTCTCTCCCTCTCCTACTCTCCCATTCCACTCTTATTTCCTTCAGCTCTCATCTTCCAGGCCACAGCCCTGTGCCCAGCCAGGCTGCTGTCACAATCAAAACCATTCCTCCAGTCTTGTGTCTCCATCAGGATGTGGGGGGAGGCAATAAACACCCCTTCTCCAGCAGCAGCTGCACAGCTTGCTCCAGGCACAGGGTGCTTGGAGGAATGTTACCTCGGAGGAAATCATTAAAGGAATCCGGCTAATTTTGTAATTCACACCTGGACTGCAAATGTTAAAGAGCCTGCAATAATCTCTAATGAAATATCACATTGTTTAAAGAGTTCCCAGTGAAATTCGCCCTTAATTGATTTTTGATCTGTGAAAAAACACCGTGGAGAGAGAGAGAAGATAGCAGTCAGACTCCTGTTTTATCCCTCCTGTGAGCGTTTTCCTGCCTTTGTTTCCTTTGTCCCCAAGGAATCAACACTACACCGAAGAAAGCAGCCTGGAAGACACTACAAAACTAATAAATAACACTCGAGTGGGAATCCTGAACAGCACATCCTCTTAAATCATCCTGAAAAAGGTGAAGCAGTCTCCTAGGACAGCTCGAAAATCACAGAATGTGGATTCGTAGCAAGAGCCATGGCAGACAAACCCCGTGGGCTGGACCTTCTCCAACCCTCAGGAACCTCCCCAACAGCATCGAGGCTGATCCCTCGTGCAGTGACACATCTCATCTTGCCCCCAGGATATCACAGGGGAGCTTAATCCAGACACGAACGACACAGAGCAGTGGCCAAAAATATTGACAGCAAAAACCTGGCAGAAAAATTTCTGTCAGCGGCAGGGACGTGCCAGGGCAGCTGCTGGAGCCAAGGAAGCAGGTCAGGATTAACTCACAAGATAATGCACTGCAAAGCTCTTCCAACACCCAGCAGCAAACTGTCATCAAGCAAATGAGCAAACAGTAAAATATAGCTGGGAGAGATGAGAGGAAATGCATCTCTGAACATCAGCGGAGACCCAAATAAACTGCTGAACCAGGCGGCTGGAAAACACCGGGCATCAATAAGGCTTTAACTAACATTTACAGCTGCCACAGAGCCTGCTGCAAATAGCCAAAGCTACAAGGAAAGAGGGAGGAAAAAGAAGGAAAGTATGTTGGAAGGTTCTCTTAAGAGCTGCTGGAAGGAGCCACATCCCAGGCTGGCCAACTAAACCAGCAGGGGAACACCTTCCCTGGCAAAAATATTGTGATGGGATTGATGGCAGGGTGAAATGTGGGAGGCTGCCAAGGGAACGGGAAACCCCTGGACATGCTGAACATCTTCAACAAGAAAGCCTCTGATAGAATAAAGAGACCATTAATTAAGGAATTAAGGGGAGAAGAATTCTCACAACTGCCACGTTCAGATCAGTGCTGCTCAGTAACAGGTCCATGAGGCTAAACCAGAGCTAAGGATGGATAACCTGCAAAAACAGGGGATGCCTTTCCCTCAATTACACAGCACCAATATCAGGTTTATTATATGGCCCTGGCACAGGCTGCTCACAGAAGCTGTGGCTGCCCCTGGAAGTGCCCAAGGCCAGGCTGGACAGGGCTTGGAGCAACCTGGGCCAGTGGAAGGTGTCCCTGTCCATGGCAGGGGGTGGAACATGCTGTGCTTTAAGGTTCCTTCCAACCCAAACCACTCCCTGATTTTATGATCCCATGGTTCTTGTGGGAATGATCAGATCAATTTTACATATTGTAAAGCATGTGTTGGCTCACACCCCCAGCAAAGGTGGTGCTTTTCAGGGGTGCTTTTCAGCCCCTGCTGGAGAACTTTCCTTATCATTCCATTCATATGTCTCTGTGAGATTCCAGAAATTTCCACCTCAGCTGGAATGGGGGAATCACCCAGATGGGATTCCAGTGGAATGGCTCCTCTGTGGCCATGAATTTTATCCATGAGCAGGACTGAGCTGGGACCAGTCTCTGCAGGAGTGTCCAGGCAGAAGCAGCAAGGGGAGCTCTGTGTGGAGTTGTCCATCCTGAGGGCTTTTCTTTCCTGTAGCAATCCAAGGAACTTCCTTCAGCATCTCTCTCTCAGTTGCCTTGTCTAGAC
Organism: Regulus satrapa; assembly: GCA_013396955.1. Lineage (NCBI taxonomy): Eukaryota > Metazoa > Chordata > Aves > Passeriformes > Regulidae > Regulus > Regulus satrapa. The sequence continues at coordinate 1,179,411 of VWZN01006585.1, read as the reverse complement.
TATCACGCTGAGCATCTGGGGCATTTCATAATCTTCTTAAGAATTGTGACCTTCAGTTCTGTGTTACAGTGACCTGAAAGTTTGTCCAAGAAAAACATGAGCTTCATTTTTAAAATACACAAATTCCTCCAGCTCAGCTGTTCCCGGGCAGGTCCAAGCCATGCCACATTTTCTCACATCTGTAAAGATCTGCTGTATGTGAAGTGTGTTTCTTCTGCCCAACTTCCTTGGATATAATCATGCACAGTTAATTTTTTAAAATTCAAGAACTCAGTAGTTTCTCCCCTTGTATATCCCTTCACCTTCGGGGG
>VWZN01006585.1:1143853-1173383 GCA_013396955.1 Regulus satrapa | reverse complement strand
TTTAAAGTGCTTTTTTCCCCCCTCCCCCAAAACACTCATATAAATCTTACAGCTCAGGAGCACACAGTCCAAGCATGTCCAGCCCTAGTGCTTTTTACAAACACTTTTTGAGTTTACTCTGGCCACAGTAACAAGCTCCTCTCCTCGTCTGATTCGTATGGATCCAAACATTCAGAGTTGCAGACCCTGAGCTGATGGGGAAAGAGGCTCAGCTGGGTGCTTGTGCTGTGAAGGCTGCTCAAAAACCACTGGCAGACTGTCACAAAATGGCTCCCTGGATAAACTGAAAAGCCAGAGGATTAAAAGTTAAGGTAGCAACAGTGTCACAGTTCTCCCAGGAAGGTCAGCTCCAAGGTCCAGCTTCTCCTGTGGGAGACCAGCACTGAGCCATGGAGCCATAGGATAGCCTGGGATGGACACATCATCCAATTGCATCCACCTACCATGGGCAGGGACACCTTCCACTAACCTCCAGGCCCCGTCCAACCTGGCCTGGAACACTTCCAGGGATCCAGGGGCAGCCACAGCTTCTCTGGGTAATCCGTGCCAGGCCTCACCTCCCTCACAGGGAAGAGTTTCTTTCTAATATTTAACCTAAACCTACTCTCCATCAGTTTGAAGCCATTCTCCCTTGTCCTGTCACTCCAGGGCCTAGGAAATAGTCTCCATTTTTCTTGCACCTTCAGGCACTGCAAGGCCACAATTTGGTCACCCCAGAGCTTCTCCTCTCCAGGCTGAACAATCCCAGCTCTGCCAGCCCTTCCTCCCAGCAGAGCTGCTCCATCCCTCTGCTCATCCTGGTGCCTCCTCTGGGCTCTCTCCAGCAGCTCCACGTCCTTCCCGTGCTGGGCCCCAGGGCTGGGGCAGCTCTGCAGGTGGGGTCTCACCTGAGCACAGGGGCAGAATCCCAATCCCTTCCCTGCTGCCCATTCTGCTCTCGATCCATAGGAAGGTTTAAATCCCTTTGTCCCCACACTCCAAGCCAACACAAACCAGGCACTGATGTTTCCTGAGAACAGTCAGTGCTTCCAGCAGCAGAGCAGTTCAAAGCACCTGAGGACAATGCAGGCAAAGGGTTGAGAAGCTGAACAGAAAATTCTTCTCCATGGCAAACGCTTTCCTAGGGGAGATAAAAAATACCTAGTGTTTGTGCCTCAGTATAACCAATGCTTTATAAGCTCTCACAGACCCATACACAGCCCTGGCACTTGAGGAGCATGGGACTAAATCCAGAGCTCTTTCCTGTGCTCACTCACTCCTCCATGGGGAATTCAAACACTTACCAGACTGAGGAATATCTACTTCTGCCCTGTCACACTCCCTTGCTCTTTCCTCACCCTTCCCCTCATCACCCACACAGTCACTTGGTATTTATTCTGCTCTATTTTATTTGGATTTCCTCTAAGCAGACTCATTAATCTTCCCTGCAGATGCACAGCTCTGACAGCCGGGGTCTTGACACCTCCAGAGCCAGCGAAGGACATTCTCATACTCTTCTCTTCTTTTTCCCTGCTCCTTTCTCCTTTTAAAGAAACCCTTCATACCTCACCAGGCACCAGGGTTTTTTGATGAGAAGGTCATGTGAACTAGAGACAAGGGGGCTGTGGGGGAGGAAGGCAGGGGAAGAGGATGCAACTCCCACAAGGAACTCCCAAAATCCCACTGAAAAGGTCAGGATGCTTTTGAGTCCTCTGCACTGCTCCCCGACACAAAAAAATATACTCAGCCCAGCGCAGAGATACTTGATAAAGAGTCTAATGAAGTGGAAAGAGTGTTGTAGGGGAAGAATAGTCCTCTCTCATCTCGACATCCCATGATGCTCCATCCAGTTGCTATGGAGACTTTAAAAGAGAAGGGGTTTTGTTGTCTTGAAGGGCCTTCTCCCTTCCCAGTAACCTTGACCTTTTCCAGGTTTGTGTGTTTGTGTGTGCAAATGTATGTATTTGTAAAAAAAAAAAGAGATAAGGAATTCCATTTCTTCTTATCTGGTCATGGCTCACTGGCTGGCACTGATGCATGCGGGGGGCCGTCAGCTTGGCTCAGCGCGGAGATTTGGAGAGGATAAGAGCAGGAAAATACAGAGGGGAGCAGTTAATTAAGGCCGATATTGCAAAGGACATTGTTTGCTGGATAATGAATTCCGTCGGCCCCAGAAACATACGTGCAATTAAAGGTGTGAGAGATGAAGGGCAGGAGGGAGCAGTGGGTCACTGTCACCTTAAAAACAGCCCCAGGGGCCCTCCAAAGATGGGGTTTCACGCAAAAAAAAAACCACCACCAGAGATTATTTCTTATGAACAAGGCGTGGGAGCTGCTGCCTTGCTTTCCCCCCAGGTGAGGAAAAGCTCCCTGTGGTGTGAGTCCTTGGAGGGATGTGAGAGTCACTCTGGCTGAAAATGGGTTGGTTTAGGAAGTCCTCAGAGCAGGAGGAATATGGAGTTAAGCAGACAGGCCCATGCACAGTAATGCTGCCCACAAGTTCATGTTCATTCCCTCCCCTTTCCAGGAGTTTACTGGTAATTACCAAGCAGGAATTTACTTCTCATTTTTAGCCAGGCCAACAGAGATGCTCAGATGTCACTAGGAGCCCACTGTTTTCATCCTCCACCAGCCCTCACAATGCCCAGCCCACATCTCCACTCCCTCTACCCTTCCCATCTCCTTCTCAAAGGAGAGAGGGAGCCTTGGTGCTGGAATTTGTGCTCCAGCTTGGGTCCCCTCCTGCCCAGAGGTCACCACAGACCCTCTGCTCATTCTCCATATGAGGATGTAAACCTCTGAGAGCCATCGCCTCACAGGACAGACAAACAAGAGAGGAAAGACGGTGGAAAATCATCTTTTTTGAGGGATAGGAGCCCCAAAGCTTGGCTTGGAGAGCGATAGCATCAAGAGGAAGGAAGACATGGAATGTGCCTGCCATATCCTCTATACCAGCAGAGAAACCCAGGCAGCCCATGCTAGCCAAGAGCACAACAACATCCAGGAGTCAGGCCTGGATTTGGATGGAGCGTTGCACAACCAACCCCGTTTTTAATTACTGAGGATTATTCATGTTAGATAAACAACCTGACACCGTTTGGCACCTGGTTTGCTCCCGCTGTAGGTTAATGAGGATCTGATGTCTGGGATGTCTTTGAACTCCTCTCAATTACCAGCAGCAGAAGCATCCCAGGGTCATTCCTAAGCCCTTTAGGGATTCCTAAATCCTTTAGGGATTTAGCTTCCCTGTCCCTAAAGAGATCACGGGTAAGGTTTATGGTCACCACTAACCCTGTGTCTGCGCACTCTCTAAATTAACACAGCACTGACCCAGGCAAGATAAGGAATTAATCGAAATGAACTCCCTGAGCAGTGGCCTTGGCAGTTCTGTGCTCTCCTCCCTCCAAGCCTGGCTAAGCTTCCTCAGATCCCGACTGCCTTAAAGCTACTCTACTCCGCTCGCTGGTCCTGACAGCTTTCTGTATCACATTCCAAGAGAGTACAGAAAGAAAAAAAAACAAAACAAAACAAACAAACAAACAAAAAAAACCAAAAAAAACCCCATAAAAGTTTTATTGGAAAATATTTCTATTGTAGCCAAGACTGCTGTTGATACAATCACTTTTCCGTTTTCTGCAGGAGTTTGAGTGTGAGCCTCTCCCCGAGCCCATCTCTCAAGCTTATGATCTGAATTTGTTTGTCCATTCCCAGCCTGCCAAACCATTTTCAATAAGAAGATCCATCTCCTCCTGCTCAAGGCTGCATTGTCTTCATATCCTTGGAGATCAGATGTCTGTTCTCCCTTTTATCACTTGAGCTGCACGTGTTTTGATTGTAAACACCCTGATAACACTCCAGTTAGCCCCTCACAAGTGAAATAATAAAGGAGAGATAACATTTCTAGACGTGACACTTAGACTGTCATCCTACCCTGAGATAACAAGGAGCAGACAGCCTGGGAGTCTGTCTTACCCCGATAAAGATCTTGTCACCATAGATACAAAAGAGATAAACTTTCTAAAATAATATCCCTGCTCGTGTCACTTTGCTCAAGTTGGAGAAGTGCAATTCCTCTCCCTTCTCCCACCGGGTGTGTTTACAGCTCCTGCCATGCCCATCCCTGTGGGACGAGCCCCTGGCATGTCACCAGACAGGGATTTGTGTTTCTCACCCAGGAGGAGCAGCTGACAGGGACCATCTCCCAGCACCAGGTTTTGGGCGCCACCAGCTCTGGCAGAGCAGAGAACTCACCAAACACTTGTTGGAAGTGGAGGGTGATAACCACACAGCCCAACCAAGCGCCAGTTATCCCCACGTGCTGCACCTCCCTGCTCCCAAAAAATCCCCCACATCCAAGGCCGTGGGGTCCATCGCAGCAGGATGCTGCTCCCTGCGCCAGCATTCTGAGCTGCCTTTCTCCATGCTGACTACAAGAGATGCTTGACATTTCTGAGTCGAGGCATTTCAGAAATGACAAACGGGCTTGCAATCAAAATGAAAACGTGTGCAGAAACATCTCTGATGGGGCTGGGAGTTGCCAGGCTTGGAAGCTGAAAGCCGAGCATTCCTCTAATAAAGCAAAATAAAATGCAATAAAATTATTATCATTTATTCAAGAAATACATCTGGCAATCCAAAACTACTGCGACCCTTGGGAGCTGTTTTTATTGTTTGGTAGTTTTTTTTTTTAAAGAAAGTACTTTTAAATACTTTATAAGGTGTTTTGAAGGACAAAAACATCCAAAGGGAATGTTTCTAAATTGACTTTTTTTTCTAAGGAAACAAGGTGGAGTGCCTGTTGGAAGTCTACCACCTTTAGTAGTCTCACTGAAGAAGCAACTACCAACACCAAAGTGTTCTGGTGACACCAGCGTGTGTGGTCTCGCCATTGTAGAAAATGCAAGAATTTATTCTCCTCCTGGTGAATATTGACCCTGGCTTTGCTTCACTGCATATTTGCCTCTCGGGTCAATAAATCATCATGTTCATCTCAATAGAAGTCAGTATCTGCTTATTATTATATTAACCTTTCCCGGGCAGATAACAGTTGGTTTTCCCCTCTAATAAGATATTGCACAAATTGAATAACCAAGAAAGATTCCTTTGTGATTGGACTTTTTCACTGCCAGAATTCTTGCTCGGTTTGAGGCATGTGAAACAACACCCATTGAATGCACCACATGGAGCTGTCTTTCTCCTACAAGCAGCTTTCAGAGCACACACTGAGCCCCAGGAAAAGCCCTGGAATATCTGGGAGATACACATCCATGGAGTCTGTCCTCTGGCCAACAATGGAAAAAAGGGAAAAAAAAAATCTGGCATCATTTGGTCCTGCAGGAGGTTGGGTTTTCATCCTGGCCAGGTATAAGCACGAGCCTTCACAAAGCACCCAACACAAAGACAGGGAGGCTCAGCCAAAATCTGGGAAGAAAAGATTTGTGAATTCGTGAGGAAGGATGGCTAGGCAGAAGGACAGATGGAAAGCATGAGGATGAAGGCAGAAGGAAAGAAGCCTGGCACGCAGGAATTAAAAAGTGACTCTTCATTATGGAGAGAATAGGGCACGTGCAGAAGTGGAGCCCAGCCTCGGTTCCCCCATGCAGGGCACAGAGAACAGGAGATACCTGGTGGGGCTGTGCCTGCTGCCCTCCTGCCACCAGCCTTTGGGGATTGCAGACAGCATGGCACTTCTTCAAAAGTGCAGAAGACAGCCTTGACATCCTGGCAAGTTCCTGCCTTCAATAAAAAGCAATGACTTGCAAGGCTGCGTGTGAGATATGGCGACACATATGGCTGGCACAGTGTCCTACATACTGCCTGAGCTGCCACCAGCCACCTCGCTGCCTGCAAAGCTCCTCAGCTATTAAAGTCACACTATAAAATGTAATTTGCCTTTATATCTTAAGCTCAAAAGTGCCTTTAAATTTGATATATGCACTCCTTCCCTGAAATTTAGATTTTAACGGTGCTTCTTTCACATGCAAGTGCTGCCCACAGGTGCCAGCCAGACTTTCTGTAGAGGGGAAACAGAGTGCTGGTAAAACTTAGGATAAAACATTTATCATGTTTCATCAGACTGGACTGGAATAGAATGAAATATGTGCCATTAACCCGTTGGTCTGTGTATATCTGCCCAGTGGTTCGCCTTGGGTACCTGCTGGGAGTGAGACCGGAGAGAGCTGAAGAGGAGGGGAAGGCTTGAGCTTTGTGGAAAAGACTGAATGAGAAGGATGCTGGGCCAGAGGGCAGGGAAGAAACAGCACAAAGTCATCCCCATAATCTGTATAAAATACCCCCGGAGTCTGCTGCTGGATCCAAATGTGGTCCCAAACATCCCTCTGTTTATAAACACTCACTTCCAAAAGCTTCTGAGCTGCTGAACAAAAACAAACACCAGCCATGATATGAGATAAAGAGGAAACGAGCCAGAGTAAACCCTGCTGTGGGAACAAAGCCTGGGAGAGCAAATACAGAGCCCCAGGGGACAGGGGCTGTGGAAAACACAGGGAAAGGATGCTCGCAGGCGTGGCAGGAACACCTATGGCTCCATGTAGGAGGAAGAGCTCCACCGGGTTTTCCAGCATCGTGGAGAATCAGGATGAGCTTTACAGCTTGGCAGAAACCCTCCCCCCGAAAGACTCTGGGTTTTTCACCTCCAAAATCCACCAGAACTGTAATGCCAAGCACTTGGGCTAAATGGCTGCTGCCCACCATGAAATCCAGATTAATCCAGGCAGATGCTGAAGCCCTGGCAGAAAATGGCCAAGCAGCAACTAACTGTTCCTCCTTGCCCATGCTAGAAAAGAGCTTGGCTCTGAGACATCCCACTTCACCCAAGGCACCCAACTTCTGCAGCCAGGAAAACCCTTCCAGATTCCCGGGTGCCTGGCTCCCTTCACCAGGGGAAGGAACGGGCTACAGCCAGCTCAGATAACCTGGGAACAACAGTGATTCACCCACAGGGAGGGAGAAAGCAGCATCAGACACCACAGAAAACCACAGTGGGGGGGACAAGGTGCCACGCACCATGCTGTGCCAGCCCAGGCTTGCTCCTTGGAAAAACGTTGCTAGACATGCCCAGGGACAGGAAGAATTCCCACACAGGGAATGGTAGCATTTCACCAGCTTCCAGCCTTTGGGATGCACCCATCCTACCGCCCAAATCCAGGCCCTAGCAGGTCAGAGGACGAGGGACACCACTGATCCAGGGCAGGTTTTGGCATGGCCAGGAGGAGCCCAAGCCCCCAGCCCAGGGACAGGAGGCTTCCCCCTGCAAAAGGAAGGAAATGGCAGCCCATGCACCATGGCACAAACACCACACGGGATGATGGGCGTGTATCCAACCCAAAAANTTTTTGTCTTGTTTTCCATGTGATGGAATTGAAGGGCTTCCTGCTGTGCTCTGAAAAGGGCAGAAACAATAACCTTTGCAATTAGCACTTGGCAGAACAAGCTCCTGTCCACAATAAATTAACGGAACCAATTAGGGAGGAGGGAAAATCATCAGATGCCATAAGGTAAATCCTGGCTCTGCCAGAGTACAAGCAGAGGCCGTTTCGGAGCACAGCCACTCTGGGACATCCTGCTGGCCCTGAGGAGGAACAGACAAAGGCTTCCTCCCTGTGCCCAAGCTCTGTCCCAGCCAAAGGAGGGGTGGAAAGCCAAGCCACACTTATATTTGAGACCTGTCAGATGAAATTTATTGCCATGATCTCACCTTGCTGGTGGCAACCACATCCCAAAGGGGCCTTTCAAGGCGAGGGGGTGGGGGGTCACAGACCAGTCCCTCAAGGGGTGAAGTTCTCAGCTGGGATATGATGGGTGGATGAACTCTGTTAGAACATTTTCTCTTAGCTTTGTTTGCCCCAAGACCCTCAGCTCCTCCCTGTTGTAGCTTGTGTCTGTAGGACAGAGGTTCCTCGCCTGCCACTCCCCTGGGACAGCCACTCCCTGCAAGGGGGACACTGCAGGGCGTCCCTGTCCAACCTCACCAGCTGCTTGTGGCCAAGAGCTGCAGCCCACGCCCCTGTGGAGAGCAGAGACCTCCAGGATGGGGACAAGTACCAGAGAGGGTTCCCAAGGCTGAGCCATCCTCAACAAACGTGGCCTGAAATCATCAGAACACTGATTTTTTTTTCAGCTCCTACCTGGTCCAGCATGCTCCATTCTTCTATCCAACTGAAGCAGAAAACTGTATTTCAGCTTTAGAAACACATTCGAGCCAGCATCCCTGGAAAGATCACTCTGATGCTCTGTTCAAATTGACTTGGACATGAGAAAAGGCGTGTGCTTCGGGAAGGGAGGAAGGAGCCATAAACCAGGCAAAGTGACAAACAGCAGCATGTCAGGAAGGGGAGATGTGCCTGGTGGGCTCAGCAGAGATCGCTCCCAGACCCATCTGTTGTCACCTCTTCATTAACGAGCTGGAAAAAAAGAAGTAAAGAGCAAATAACAGAATTGGCAGAGCCCGCTATATTAGGAGGTGATGCCATCCTGCAGTGAAGGACGGGGACATAAAACAAATGAGAAGGCAGGTCAGAAATCAGGGTAGGAAATAACGGTGAGAAAAATGTCTCTCCACACAGATTTACAGAGGGGATCAAAACCATTCAAGCAACCAGAAATTCCCCTCTGCGAAGCGTTCTGGTCTTTTGGATTTGTAGATGCTGTTAAACAAAAGCCAAAACCGTCTCCAGAGGAAAGTGAGTGTCCCTGGTTCCACATATCAGACTATTATTTACTGTTTGCTGGGATTTTCTCTCTGAAAGGAAGTTCATTATTATTTCAGTCAGCAGGGACATGAAGATCTGCCCCCATGAACATCTCTACAGTCACCCCATGGGGAGTCAGTCCCATCACTCACTGTCCAAAAAGCCTGGGGATGGGCACTTGGTCTGATTTCATAACCTCAGAGTACATCCAGCTTCAGCTCCCAGGCTTTTCTTCTTCCTGTCTCCTCAGAATCCCTTTTTTCTTTAATATGAGTTACATAAACACCCAACTCCCAGAAGCACTGCTGTAGGAAACAGGAATATTCACATCAGCCTCCAGCATCCCTCTCCAGCCAGCAAAGCTCAAAGGACACAAGCAACGAACTCATGCATCCAGAAAAAGTCTCAAAAATTCTTAAGGAGACTCCATTGGCTGCATGCAAAAGAAAACCCCAACGAGGAGGGATTTGGAGTGTTGTTTTTAAAGCCACATTCAAGCTGTAAGAGCAAGAGGTGCCTCGGATGTGGACACCAGAACAAGTTTTAGACAAGACAGATGCACACACAGACAGCCAAGAGGGGTAGGAGGGCTGAATAAACACCCAGCTCTGAGGTTTCAGTGGCTATATACAGATGAATCTAATTTTTTTTAGGTATATATACAATATCAGGTGGATGCAGAGATGCTCAGAAATCTTTGAATGTGATCTGGTGAGGTCTCGGTGTGAAAAATCACCCTTCCCAGAATTTTTTCCTCTTCTTCCTTGCTTTCTCCTCTTGGATTAGAGAGCCAACATACTGGACTATAAATGAACACTCTGCAACACTGGCCTTCTCCCAAGCCTTAAATTGTTTATAGCCCATTCGATCTGCACTTACAGCCTTGGATCTGCTAATCTAATTGCATCTCCTTTCTATGGCTGGGCTTTTTTCCTTTTAAACACCATCTTATCTAATCAGCACCATTTGCATTGTGTGAAGTCTATACATGCTCCAGGAATCCAGTCAATCAGATTTAATACATCAAAGAGCTTTTTTTTTTCCTGAAGCTCAGGATTTTTCTTTCTTTTTTTTTTTTTTTTTTTTTAACTATTATTATGATTATTTCAGCGCTCTAGAACAGGCCATGGGACAGAACAGCAGCGTGGTGGCTATCCCAGGAAAGCTCTGCACATTCCCTGAATGCTGGGGCAGAGCGATGGGAGCGGCGCCACTGAGGCACAAGTGGCCTGGTGGACCTCAACTATCTCCTCACTTTCCCTCAGCCACTTGGATTTCCTGAGAGGCCAAAGACACATCATCCCACAGGTCACTGGAAGGAGGAAGCATTCCAGGCTGCTGCAATTTGCTGGTTCCTGATTTAAATCCGCTCTTCCCCTTCTGGCGCTGATTCATGCAGCAGGGAATGTTCCTTCTCCCCTCTGTGCAACTACTGAGCACAAACATTGGCTTTTAATTACAAGAATAAAAGAAAAAAAAATTATACAAAAATGAAATCAATTTAATTATCATTAAAGATGAAATTCTTAGAAGTTTAATAACTAAATTTTTAGGGAGGGACTGTGATCCTACTTGCAAAGACCGACTACAGAGGCGCCTTTATCTTGGCAGATCAAACTGGGCACACATTTGCTCTCATTCTCCAGAGTGCTTCCTCCATGCCTGCAATCTCTGCTCAGATTTGATCTCGAGTTTCCTGAGACTGCAGTCACTGCTGCAGAAATGCAGCTGAATTCTACGGACTGTTCTCCAGCCCAATTCTGAAACCTGGTGGGAAAGCAGCTGTGTCACCTCAGCTCCTTCTGCCACTTTCCAGCTATGGCAGACATCAAAAGAGGGGGTTTGTCCAGTACTCACACAGGATTTGACAAATTTACCCAAATCTGTGTGATAAAGCAGATTTCTGCTGTTTAGTTATGGCCTGACCAGCCCAGGGCTCTCTTTTGTTCTAGACGTACTCCTGAAGGGTTTGATTTAGGAGCAGTGGCACCACAGCTTTTGCCTCTTGGATCTGCCCTGAATGGAGAATCTCAGCTGCCCCATGCCACGAGGCTCTGAGTGGGATCCAGTTAGAGTCAGGATGAGGCCACAACACTGATCTGGGTCTGTTGGGTGTTATTTTAGCTCTGTCAATAAACAACAATTACAATTAATTGTTTAAACAATTAAACAATTAAACAATTACCAAAAAAAAGAGAAAATTCCCACATCTATGACTTATCCACCAATTCATTCACTCCTCCCTGACCACGGCTAAAATAAGGACATCCCAAAGACATCCCAACCCCACTGCTAAAATAAGGACACCCTAAAGGCATCCCAACCCCACTGCTAAAATAAGGACACCCTAAAGACATCCCAACCCCACTGCTAAAATAACAACACCCCAAAGACATCCCAACCCCACTGCTAAAATAACAACACCCCAAAGACATCCCAACCCCACTGCTAAAATAACAACACCCCAAAGACATCCCAACCCCACTGCTAAAATAACAACACCCCAAAGACATCCCAACCCCACTGCTAAAATAACAACACCCCAAAGACATCCCAACCCCACTGCTAAAATAACAACACCCCAAAGACATCCCAACCCCACTGCTAAAATAACAACACCCCAAAGACATCCCAACCCCACTGCTAAAATAACAACACCCCAAAGACATCCCAACCCCACTGCTAAAATAACAACACCCCAAAGACATCCCAACCCCACTGCTAAAATAACAACACCCCAAAGACATCCCAACCCCACTGCTAAAATAACAACACCCCAAAGACATCCCAACCCCACTGCTAAAATAACAACACCCCAAAGACATCCCAACCCCACTGCTAAAATAACAACACCCCAAAGACATCCCAACCCCACTGCTAAAATAACAACACCCCAAAGACATCCCAACCCCACTGCTAAAATAACAACACCCCAAAGACTTCACAGCCTTCTCCTGCCTGACCAGCTGAGTCCCACCCTGGTGACGGACAGGTGTCCTTCTTTACCTGGGAGAGCTGATCCTGAGCTACAATTAAAGTGGATTTCAATAGACTGGAATCCAACAGACTTCCAAATTATTCCCTTTTTCTTTCTGGGCGTGTTTGGTCACCAAGTCTTGTTTCTCTCCACAGGGAAGCCCCTCGCTAAACCTGCCTGCTCCTTTAAACCTCTGCAGCCTCAATCCACTACCATTTTGCCACCTGAGACCAAAAACCTGGAGTCCCTGAGTCATTGAAAGCAAGATGCAATTAGCACCAGTTCTGCTTGGCTCACTCCCTCCTATTCCATGCCCATGTCTGAAGCTCCTTCCTTTGTGAGTTCTAATGCGTGTTTAATGTGCAACTTAATTATTTGATTACAACAGCATAATTGTGTAATTGTAATGTATTGTGCAAGTTGGCTGGAAGGAGAGGGGAGGCATTTGCTGAGTGACGAGGAATCCACAGAACAACAACAACAGCATCGAGGAAACGGAGGAAATCCAATGAGGCGATTATTTGGGGGAATAGTTAAGAAAATGGGCACTTTGGAAAATGAAAAGTAGCTGGATGTATTTTTAATCTTTATAATGAATTTATTCTTCCCTCTCATTGCGTTGGGATCAGTGAAAAATTCCCTGCTCATTGCCAAAGCACGAGCTGTGCTGGAAGTGTGGGGCTGGGCAGCCCGTCCTGTCCCTGCCACATTCCCCCAGGGAAAACCCCAGATGAGCCCAAATTGTTCTGAGCTGGCCCTCGAAAAATGGTAGCGGAGCAAACACACAGAGGTTTTACCGGATCAAAGGCACCCACAGCTCAGCCACGTGTGAGCCAACGGAGCCAAACAACCTCTTATGGGATAACCTTGCCACGGAAATGGGAAGAGATGGAGCTCATGGGAATTAATCACAGAGTAGTGATTCAACTACCTGGATGAGCCCTCTGGGCCGTCTCAGTGCGACACTTTTGCTCTCCAACATTTGGACTTTGGATCAGAACGCTCCTGTCCGTGGACTGAACATGGACAAAAATGAGGGGGAAAACCCTGGAAGACTTTGATCAAGGTAAGCAACAGACATGGGAGCTCACTGCAAACCACATCTTGGAGATCAATTCTGAGCCCAGCTCCATGAGCTCTCCAGTTTCTCCTGCTCTGCTTCAAAGGACTTTAATGACTCCCTGTTCTCCAGCAGCAAGGAGAGCCACATTCCCAAGGAGAGCCACGTTCCCAAGGACACCACTTCAATAAAAAAAGAGGAGCAGCAGCCGAGACAGCCAGCTCAGCCTCCTCATCCCACATCTGGTGAGGCACAGTCTTGCCTGCACCATCCCCAGTTTCTGTGGGTGACACGAGCCCACAGGAATTACTTTAGGGGGATCGCTGAACCTGTTTCTCATCAGCAGCTGCCGGATAAGCGACGAGGGCTCGTGCCAGTAACACTTTCCACAGGGAGGGTTTCTCCCGGCGCGGCACAGCTCCCGGACACGAGCCCCCACAGACAGATCTGTCCCCAAATCCCGGTGGCTTCACAGGTGACATTTCCACACAGCTGGCAGTGCGCTCGTGGCCGTTTCAGCCGAGTCTCTCTCCCCTGAGAAGCAGCCATGCCAGGCCAAGCTTTGGCAAGCAAACTGTGGGATCCCCACCCATTTCAAAGCCTGTCCTGGTCTGAGCTCTGCTCAAAGCACAAACTTGGGAGCAAGGAGCACCGGGACTGTCCTGGTGCCAGTGACAGCCTGTCCATCTGCCAGCTATCCAAATAAGATTAAGGAGCAAGTTTTGAGATGTGGAAGTGGTCTCTCTGCCAGTAACAGCTCTTCTAGCAATGCCAGCCAGGGAGGGATAGTGAACGGAACCAAATAATTGCAGTTATGCCCAGACTAAATTTGCTACAGTTCTGATTCATACTCTTAGATGAGACCGAATTTCAGTCCAAAGGGACTTGGGGTCTTTCTCTGTGTTCACACCAGGGTTTAACAGCACAGCACAATTACGATATAAAGCTTCCTTCCCCAGTTTGCCCATGGAAAGAGCAGCAGGAATACCGGGAGGCTCCACCCTTTCCCAGAAACAGACATTTTGGGATTTGAATCGTACACCACAACCCTCAAAAGTTTTGTCATCTCCAAGCTTGCAGTGAGACGAGGAAATATTTTCCACCAAAACAAGAAGCCAGCACTCAGAGATGATGCTTCGGGATAACAGTGTTTGTTTGGTGGAGTTTACTTTTTAAAGAATGCCATCTGAAGCCAGAGTAAAAACATTTTTGGTTTACAATTAGAGAAAATAAAGATTTGTATGCACGCTCAGCTTAAAATAAAAAGGAAAAAAGAAAAAAAAATATTTTATGGAATCCTAACAGAGCAGACTTGGCATGTCCCACACATTCCATTGCTTTAGAATAAAAATGACAAGCAAACTTTCCATGCTGAAGCTTTCTTGCTGTTTGGATGACTGCAAGGCAAAAAGAGGCTGCAGACTGGCCTGGGCCATCAAGATTTCCAGAGCATCTCTCTCAGAAGCAATCAGGGCTATCAGCTTTAAAACCCACCACTGATTTCTCTGCCATTCCAGAAGAATTCATTAACATTTTGCTCCCAGACAAAAGAGGAGAGGCCTTCTCCTGTGGATGTGGGCAGCTGCTGGGCCCCCCAGCAGCATCCATCACCCAGCATGTGAGGTCTGGAGCTCCTGCCAGTGCACCAGAGTGTTTGTGTGCATTTCTGAGTGCCTGAGAGTTATGATGTTGTGCCAAGGCTTGTCTGACTCTTCGGGGAGGTCACTCAGACATGTTGTAATTCAACAGACGTGCAAGAAACACAATTTAGCGCCATCTTTCCACCTTCCAACTACTCTCGCTCCGAGGAGAAGGAAAACAAAACAAAATGTTTGTAATGCATCAGTGGCAGGTTCCCGATCTCACCGCACAGCTGCTGCCCGTGCTGCCCAACACAGACAAAATCTGGGATGGGAGGAGATTTGGAGTTGTTTTCCAGAGGAGTGAGCCTCAGGCTCATCCACTGGCAGTGGTCCCTCACAGCTTCCCCGCAATGAGGGCTGGAAACCTCTGTCGGGGAAGGAAATCTGGATGAATGCTGCTAATTAAAAGGGACAGAGGATACGGTGGGCAGGACCAAAAGTCTTCTCTTTAGTGGAGGAGATGCATACAGGAGGTCAGAGAATCATGGATTTGGAAGGGACCTTAAAGTTAATCCAGTTCCATCCCCTGCCACAGGCAGGGACAACTTCCACCATCCCAGGTTGCTTCAAGCCCCATCCAGCCTGGCCTGGAACACTTCCAGGAATCCAGAGGCAGCCACAGCTGCTCTGGGCACCCTGTGCCCGGGCCTCACCTCCCTCACAAGGAAGAATTTCCTTCCCAACATCCAGTCTAAACCTACTCTCTAGCAGTGGGAAGCCATTCCCCACATCCTGGTGCTCCAGACTCTTGTAACAGTCTCTCTCCATTTTTCTTGTCAACTCCTTCAGGTACTGGAATGCCCCAGAAGTCTAAGATCAAATAACTCAGTATGAGCTACAAGCTAAAACTGGGTGTGTGGACACTTGACATGCTCTGTACCTCCATCATATCTCTTCACGTCCTTCACTGCTGCCAAAAAAACACTAAAATGGGCACAGAGCCTGTCCCAGATTTTGGACCAGGTCTCTTTCACATGAGCACAGGCCACACACACTGCCAGAGAAGCCACAAGGCAAAGGGCGCAGGGCACAAGGACAAGAGGCAATGAGCACAAAAGGATGCCCGGGAAGTTCCAGTAAAGAGGAAGAAGAACTTTTCCTGTGCAGTGACTGAGCAGTGAACAGATTGTCCAGAGAGAGTGGGGAGTTTCCCTCGCTGAGGATATTCCTTTGAAGCTTGGACTCATCATACCTCTGTTCTCAGAAGAAAACCCACCATCTCTCCTGCTTATAGACTCCAATCCATCTGTTTTGTCCTGTGCATGGCTCAGAAACATGGAAGTTTTCCCATTTCTCTAGGAATGCCCCAACCAGTTGCATTCCATCCTCTTCTTCCTCCTTCTCCATTGTTTATGAGCCCCTTGGCCTCTCTGCTGCCCAACCCACAGGTGCTTAATTGAAAAAAAAAATTACAACCCAACCCTGTTCTCTATAGAAAAGCAGCTTTCCATGTAGGCATTAAATATCAATTACACGAGAAGCCATGCAGCGCTTTAATTACACTCATGAAAAATCATCCCATTAATCAAGTTTCTAATCAGCTAATTTCTCATAAAAAGGTGGAAACTGTTATTTTATCGATTAACTCTTTAACTCTTAACAGTCACCCAGATGAATCAATTCTTCTTTTTTTTTCTTTTTTTTTTTTTTTTTTTTAATATATCCTATTTTACAACAGGAAAATTTCTTCCTTCATCAGGGACTTGCCTGAGTGTGAAATGAGTTCCTCGCTTCTTGTTTCTGGCAGTGCTGTGCTTCCCTCTGGGGCTTGTGGTTGGAATGTGGGCTCCTTCCTCTTGCACCCCCCACCTCAGCATCCAACATCTCCACGGAAAGGGCGCTGTCATCTTTCAAAGCTCTGATTTGGGAGACTGGGTCCACTCCAGATCAAAAAGACCTGCAAAAATAGAGGGTGGTGGAAGAAACAGCTTTGCCTTTTGAGGGGAGATGAAAAGAGCTCGGCTCACTTAGTCCAGCAAAACAAAAAGCCAAGAAGGGACATGGCTGGAGTCTGGAAATACGTGGAGGGCTGGAGAAGGAAAAAGGGAGGAAAATGGGGGGGGAGAGCCATTCCAGTCGATGAACAAAGCAGCTGGCAATGAATATAAGCTGGAGTTTAGAAACACATGCTGAGACTTTCTAACAGGCTTCCCTTGGGAGCTGCTGGGCAAAACCTTAAAAAGGGTTTTTGCATAACTCGGGCTCCTGCGAGGCATTTGCAATGGTTGGGAAGGAACATCAGGCTCCACGGAGCCTGTCCTGTCTTCACAGAGGGTTTTCTGGGATACACAGCCAGCCCAGACAAGAAGACACTTGATTAATTATTGCCTCTGCTGACTTCTCCCACCTACTGCTCCGTTCAACCCCAATTATTCAGGATCAGCTCCTAACAATCTATTGAAGAGGTACAGCTTTTCATTTGCATAAGCAGTTTCAGCCAACACAGTCTGTTGAGACAGAAAATATACACTGAATATTTAGCAAGTCTGATGGCATTTCAAGAGCGTGTGACGGCACACAATTGATGACATCATGCATTTCTTCTGTTTCCTGAAGTCTAATGTGGCCCAGAACTGCACCCAAAACCAATTGGTTCAGGGTTAAAAAACAAAATAATTAAAATAAAGAAATGTATGCAGAGTGTTTTTTACAGAGTGTTTCTAGATTTAGATGCAAATCCCAGAGAACACCAGCCAGCGATATCAGATTTTATACAGAACTGCAAAATTAGATTCAAAGCCCTGGAGTAGGAATAGAGATTAGAGACAAGAATTTCTCCCCTTCTCCTGGGAGAGGTGCAACGAGCTGCTCTGTTGAGGTCCCAGGAGGGTTTGAGCCACAAACCCACTGTCAGATCATATAATCCCCAGCCTGCCTTTCCAGCCTGGCAGGTGGCTGGGGCCCAGCTCTAGGAGCATGCCCAGGTTTCGGAGAGACCAGCTCCATGCTGGGATTGGCTCTTGAGCACCCAGAGCAGAGATGTTCCCAGAGCAAGACTCTTTTTTGTTGTTGTGGCCTCCCCTCCAATACCTGAATGTCCTCCAGCTGGGATGGGGACCTGCCAGTGGAAAGGGTGCAGGATGTAAAACAGCCTCTGCTGAGGGAGGAGCAGCCTCACACACCCCCAGCTGCTCTGAGACTGATGTCAGATGGGTCCAGAAGCCTCATGCATAAATAAGTGGCACCTGCACTGAATGGTCACATCCAACAGGTCTCGGGAAAATCCAGCTGGAAAGGATTAACACCTGGCCTGGCCCTGCTGGCAGCTTATTCCATACTTTCTCAGGCACTGTGTGAGGGATGCTGGGCACTGACGAGCTCTGCTTGGGGTAAAATAGGGCTGAGAAACCCAACAAATCCCTGAGGGAGCTGCCAGCATCCCAGGCTGCTCCCGATATCCTCAGATCCGCCCTCTCGTCTTTGGGTCAGGAAAAAGTTTTGTTCCCTGTGAGGACTGATGCTGTCAGAAGTCCTGTCAGCATTGAAAAAAGCATCTCCACATCACTGCGTGCCCAGGACAACAGCCCTGGCTGCCAGTTTTAACTGACAAGACCCAGGGAAATCTTTCCTTACCAAAAAAAGGACCATATTTCTACACCTGCTTGCCCCAAAGCCCTGTCATGCCCTACAGAGCATCCCCCCCAACACACACACACACACACACACACGCCCACCCAACATCTTTCAACACCACAGTGCTGGAAGGGAAAAACCATCCCAGAGAAACCTTCCCCCAGAGAGTGCAGTCACCCGAGTTTGTAAAGAATAATAAACACCCCCTCCCTCCCTCCCACGCCGCTCCCACTGCCCGCCCTCCTTCGGGAAGCCTTGTTCAGCCCAGGGAATGCTTTCACTTGTGTGGCCTGGGACAGCATCCCCCCAGCAGGGAATTAAAGGAGGGGGCAGGCCCGCAGGCTGGCGCTGGGGTGGACAATGGGCAGCAGGAGGGCAGGGGAAGAGGCCGCGATGCCGCACGCCTGGCCGGGCATCGCTCAGCGAGGGATGAAGGGACAGTGGCCGGACAGGCTTGGTTCATTCTCCGCCGGCTGCGACTATTTACTCATAAATTAAACAGAAAGGGGAGCGAGGCCGGATGCCTGGTCGGAGGTGGCATTTGTGGGAGGAAGGGAGGTACGAGGACCCCACCCAGGGACGGCGGTCTGACACTTCTCCTCCTTCCCCAGCCGCAATCATAACCTCCGATTTAATTATCTTAATGGGAACGGGGGTGGGAAAGAAAGGGGGAAAAAAAAAGGCAGAAGGCAGGAGCAGATGCTTTTTCTCAGGCAAAGGCTTCTCCTGATGCCCAGCAGTGGTCTCAAGCTCACTCTGCCTGCTCCCTGGGCATCCCCTCATCCCACATCCCTTGGGAAAAAGGCACAGACTTAGAAGTCCCGCTATTCTTCTCCTGTCAGCACAAAGATTGCTCTGTGAAATGCTGCCCACAGGGCTGACAGAGGGATGCTCCTCTCCTCATGTCCTTCCCGGAGATATTCCCCAGCCACATCCAGCCCTGCCAGCCAGGAGACCCCACCTGGGGATCCTCTGACCAGCAAGGACAGGCTCTCGTGTCAGGGAAGGAGTGGAAACTCCCAGGGAACCAAAGAGAGAACAATTAAATGAAACAGCTCGCTACCACGAGATCAATGCCATTGAATAAGAGACTTTCAGGCCAAGCCTTGTGGGTCTCAGAGACAGCCTAAACAAGCAAGGAAGAATTTGGACAGATGATCAGTGCCAATGAACCCAAGCACAGCTTCCCAATTGCCAGGTTTTGCTCTGGGGTCTGAAAACGGCACGCCTTGGGGAGGGGTATTTGCCTGCTGGCTCTTTGCCGCTCAGGAATCTCATTTTCCAGGATGTCAACAAGGCCAGGAGGGCTAGAACTGTACATTTGCCTTTTAGTGACAGCTGAACCACACGAAATCTGGCTCCGGGGCCCTTGGAAAGCACAATAAATACCATTAAAACTTGCAATAAAACTGCTCTGCTTGGCAACAGGAGGCTTTTCTTATCCACCCACCCTTCCGTGCTCCTTCGTCTTGGCTCACCAGGAGCCAGGGTTTGGAGCCCAGCCTTCCCTCCAGAACCTCACAAGTGAGCAAATCAGCCCCCTGCCCTGGGAGAAGGAGAGAACAAGGTTCAACTGAGCCCCAGGCAACTTGACCATGCCTGGCATGGGGCAGAGGAGCCCCTTTCTGCAAGGTCTTCCCAACCCTCTGGCACTGCACGGCTGAGGAGGGGTTTCATCCCAAACCTGTGTGATCCCAATCCCAGCAGGTGCTAGCCTGGCTCCATGCTGCTATACAAACAGGCCTGTCAGTCCTAAGTGGATTTTATTTTCTCAGAGCAGGGAAGTAAGGAGGTGAAACAGACCTTGTGGGTCAGCATTCCCTGCAAGTGACATCTCCTGCAACTCCATAGGGATCCCAAACAAATGCCACCCCAGAACCACCCTTGTTCCAGCTCAGAGGACAGACTCTTGCAATTCCCAGTGGCAACGAGGAGGCTGACCCATCCCAGCACCAACAGGGCAGTTAAACCACCATGTTCTCCCACTCTGGCCATTCCAGAGCATGGGATTTAAATATTGAGCATGTTTAAATATTACACGGGGGAAATTAATAATAAGTAGAATGAAAAGTAATATTTACCCTTAAGTGGGGATGTCACGAAAATAAAAGAGGCAAGAGGAGCCAGGGCTGCAAAATGTCACAGCCTCACCTCCACTTTGTCCTTCACAGAGTCCTTCACAGAACTTCTCAGTGACTTAAACCAAGAAACACAGCAGGTGATGAGAGAAAGGTTCCCTCTCCAAAACCTCACCAGCGTGCAAACCCTCCCTTCCAAGCCCAAAAACTCCTTCGCCCAAAACTGCACCCCAAATCTGGTCCTTGTGCAAGGAGGAGCCAGGCAAGATGGGTTCCCCAAGCTCTCCACCCACGTAAAACCAATCCATACCAGCTAGTGGAGCAAGAGATGTGTTTCCATGTCCTTAGGATGGCACAAAATGTCTCTGAGTCATCCTGAGACGTTCCTGAAAGTTATTAACATCTCCTCTTCTTGCTCCTCTGGAAGCTCCACTCCCAGCTCCTGCCACTCCCAGCTCCTGCCATGCTTCCATGGCTGAGGAGGACAAGGAGAACACATCACTCCTGAGGCTCAGACAGGATCTCACACACACAGAGTGAAATGCAGCTTTCAGCCCACCTCTGAAGCCCAGCAGAGGCGGGAGCAGGCAGCCCTGCCTTTCCTAGAAGGATCTCTCCCCAAAGCTCCTGCAAACGGCTCCACACGCTTTCGTGACAGCATAATTGTACATTATCTCCTACAATTTCGCTCTGACAATTTAGGGGACAATACAAAGAGCAGAGAGACTGTAATATTCCTATTGACATTCCCCCCAAAAGCCGCCTTTCCTGGTAAAGCCCTTGTCTTATGAATATGGAAAGCTGCCTGGAGGCTTTGCTTAAACACAGTGTGTTGGTGTTTAATCAGAGGAGGTGGAGCGGGAGCAGCTCCCGCACAACAACAGCCCGGCACTTTTTGGGATGTGCAAGACATTCTCCATTTTCATGGACAATTCTGTTTACAATCCCTCCTTTAAAACAGCGTATAAAAGATTCACTCCGCCTCAGTGTTTGGAACAAGAGTTAGTCAGAGAACAGGATTCCGTCTGCTGTTCCTTCCCCGTGGGAATTTCTAATGAAAACCATTTTTTGTCTCAACTTTTCCATAAGAAACAAAAAGATTTATATTTTTTTTCTTCCTTGGTAAAAAAAAGATTTAAATACTTCAGCCACAGCCCAACATTCCTGGAATTGGAATGACTTCCAGAGTGCCTACAGAGAAGAAGAAGCAAGGGAAGACTTGCAAGGGAAGAGCTGGAGGAGGGAAGCGCTGTATTTTATGGACTGAGTGACCACCAAAAGTGAGCCAAGTTTTTGTCGGAAATCCAGTTCCTATGACTTTCACTAAGGATAAGAATTCCTAAAGCTGTTTGTGTCTTTAGGTGCACATCTCCCAGGAGCAGACAAACTGGAACTCCAAGGGCATCTTCCACTAAGTTGACTTGGGCCAAACAGCAGAGCAGAACATTCCCTTTTCCTTTTGAAAATGTGAAATCTGTGGAATCGTGTTGGATTTCTGTTCAAGAGTTCAGCCGAGTCACGACTTCCCCCATGTGGTTTTTCTCCACAGTCTTTGGATGTGTCTCCACACCCTTGATGGATGCCCAGCCCCAGGCTGCCAGGCCCCACCCTGACAGCACGAGGAGGATATTCCCCCCAGTTCCCTCGCTTCCCTCTCTGGATGCAGATCCTGGCAATCGATTGTTTCCCTTCAACGTTGCTGCAGAGAAGGAAGAGTCTGATTTTGACAGATTTATATTTAGACTCACTTTCTTTCAATTTTTTTTTCATTTATTTAAGGATTTCTGTTTACCTTCTGGGTAGAACTCCAAGTTCACCCACAGAAGCAGCCACTGAACCATGGAAAACAACAAAAAGCAAAGGATGCACTAAAAAAAAAAATCAATCTATAGTATCTGTAATACCTCAATTAAGGGAGCATAAGTATTGAAGCCTGAAGTATCTTGATAATCTGAACCATCAATTCTGACAGCAGAAGGTGCCACTACTGGAGCTGGGAATAAAATCTTTGCCTTTCAGCTCACAAGCAGGAAATCTCTCTCACCCTGAAAACACGAAAATAATAACTACATAAAAATATTATTTTATGTTCTGTCAAATTCTAAATTTTTTGTTTGACATTCTACCTTTTGGTTTCCTACTGGTAAAACTGTTTTTTCCCGATCCCATGAGCATTCTGATTTGTCAATATTGCTGGAAAGGTTTAAAAGACAAAGTTTTTCCACTTCCCTGAGCTGGGCAGTTGTCAGGGAATCAAGGAGTATAAAAGGGGTAAGCAAACTTCTGGTCATGGGCCAAATCTCAGAGGGTAGGGCAAAAAAATCTGTTCACAGATGACACCAGTGAACTAGAAAACATCTTCAAAGATGGTCAAACACTTCCTCAAAGAGGCTGGGAATGGGGATTCTGGGAAATAGCCGTGGTTCAGGGAGCATTTTGCTGTCAGGTGCTCTTTCACTCCAGTTCCTCCCTCTGAGGAGCAGCGGAACAGACAGCATTGGTATTTGGAAAGCTTTTTTGGTTCTGCACCCATGAGTTCCTTGGACAGGCCCCCTCCAGAAGCTAAATCCTCCCATTTGATATCCTTCCAGGTCAGCGGCCAATCTGTCACATCCCTGGTGTGACCTGGCTTTTTTGGGAGCCAGGAAGCCACAGGGAAGCCGTGCTTTAATCCCTGCAAAGGGCAGAGCAGCAAAGCCCGACCCTCGAGGCAGCGGCTGAAGGGCATCGCTCCTACCCCAGCCACCTGAACTTTTGTCCCAGTGATTCCAGGCAGGAGAAGGGGTTTTCTTCCCCGGCATGAGAAGAGGTTCAGCAGGGTGCAGTGGGGCATCTTGCTCACAGCTTCAAAGCCAGGACAGAGACAGATCCTCCTGGGAAAGGGCAATGAGTGTCACCAAGAGCACGGAAACGCTTCCAGCCTCCCAGGCTCCAAGGCTTCCCTCCTGCAGGCTCCAAGGCTTGGCAAGGCTGCCCAAACCTGGCTGAGTCCTGCCAGGTTCCCCACAGTTCTCACCGCCTGCTCCAGCCCCTGACTTCAGCCCGTTGTCCTATGGCTGGGCTGGACCTGCAGGGACCTTTCCCCAGGCCACGCTGGACTATTGCTCTTCCCAAGGAAAAGTGAGGGATTTTGCCTCTTCCCATGCTGAGCTGGATATTGGGACCATCCACCCAAGCGCAAAGCACCAGCTGGGCCTGCCCAAGAGCCATATGTCAGGAATGGGAAGAGCATTCCAACCCACTCACCATGGAAATTGTCACTCTGCCTCCCGGGCACCAATCACGCTCATCCAGCACAGGGCTCCCTGGGGCATCAGCTGCCAGCCAAGGACACAGGCTCCACTCATCCACTGCTCTCCCTCGAGGCGAGCTGGAAGGGTGGAACCAAACAACCACCAGGAATTCACGTCAGATGTTTCTGCCTCTCTCCAGCCTTGACGCGGGGCACTTGATGGGCACTGCGGGGTCTCCCGTGGGAAGCAGCAGCAGCATCTGACCCCTGGCCTTCCCCAGAGGGTTCCATTGGGTCCCCAGCACAGGGGACAAATCCCTCATTCTGGGCCACCTGCTCTGCTGGGTTCCCAGCACGGGGTGAGAGATCCCTCAATCTTTTGTCCCACAAAGGGCGAGTGCTTCCAGAGGGGCGCTGAGACCTGTCAGCCCCAGGCAGCCACCCACCCCTCCATCCCAGCAGCAGGTTTTCCCAGAGCTGCTCCCGGCAGCTGAGCCTGTCAGCAGCACCTGGCCTCGAGCCACCCGGGTTAGTGCTGCGTGCTGGAGGATGAACTCGGGAGCCCGAAGCACGGCTTCATTTTATTGCAATAAAAGGAATCAAGTAATGACAAGGCGAGGGGTGAGCGATGGGGTAATGGGAGAGCTGCCACAGAGCAGAGCCAAAGGACACCAGCTCCTCCTGCTCTTTGCCTTCACCTACTGATTGGAATTGCCTGTGGAAGCGCCAGACTTTGAGGAGAAAACTGTCACTGAAGAACTAAATCATAGACAATTTATGCTCAGCCTGTGAGCCCAGCAGCTTTCTCCAGCCATGGAATAAATGAGAGCCCCTGGCCCTGCCTGCTCCCCACCTGCCAGCTAAGCTGCACCCCTGCTTTGAAATCTCCCCACCATCAAGATTTGCACTACCAGGACTTGCTGGAACTGCCACCGAGGATTATTGCCAAGCACAGGGCAATAATCATGTAATTCCCTTTTATCACAAGGGAAAAGTGGCCCTGCACACGCAGACAAAACTCTGCTCCGAGGGGAGGCTTGCAAAGGAATGGGTGAAGCCCTGAGGTTTCCTGGCAGGGTGAAGGGGTCCCCCAAGGCAGGTTTGGTTTTGCAATTCCTCAGCCAAGCAGATTTTCATGGTACCACGCTCTTGGCCCTACTAAGATCCCAGGCAAGCTCAGCTGACCATTTACCCTAAATTAGGGCCATCTCCTGGCCCTCTCAACAGCAGGCCCCTTTAGCAGAGCTGACAGTTATCCCAGTATGTCACAAAGTACCCGCAGGAACACAAGAGCACTGCCAGATTCCAGGGTAAAAATCCAGCTCCACTCCCTCCAAGATTGTTTTAGCTGGGATGCTCCTTGAACTGGAACCACAGAAATAATTTGCCAGTGAGAAACCCAGACCTTCAGGTGCAATCCAGGTATCCATCCTAATTCAATTTTCCCGAAGAAGCAGAGTGTACCAGGACAATCAGAAAAGCAATCTGTAGTTTTCCTCGGATGCCTCACAGCAGCCCTAATGGAAGAACCACAAATGAGATGTCCTCCCCCACATCAAAATGAGATTTTTAGCAAAGCCCACCTCCACAACAGATTAATAAATATGCAGGCAGCTTGTGCCAATAAAACCCAGATCCAAATTGCCTTAGAGATGGGGGAGGAGGGGGTGAGAACCCGCTTTGTAACCTCTGTGACCGATACCAGTCCCCACAAACAGCCAAGTGCACCAAACTCCAAAAGGGTTGAGAGAGGACTCGACCCTCTCTTCCCTATCGTTTTTGGGCACTTCGGATTTCGCTCCCACTGAGGCGCCCACGGTGCCCAGCTGTCTGAACAGGAAGCTGGTAAGCTCGGGGTATCACTAGTTTAATGTGATAATCACAGTAGGCATGGCCTAGCAAGGAGAAGGACCACAGGGAAACCAGCATCATCCACCATGGACCCTGTGATGGAGCCCCCTCCTCTCGTCTGTAGCGTTCCTTCTGAAGGGGATAACGGCACTGCCTGGCTTCTGTGGACCCTGGGAGGAAGGAGAAGCACACTCAGCTGCTCAGGCACTGTGCTCACAGGAGCCAGGCAGGCCTTTCACCCAAGCAGCACATTAAATATAAAAGAGAAGTCACCATGGATGTTAATGTATGGCATCGGGATTTATTCCCCCCTCCTGTTCTCAGCACCACGTGACAACATTAATTAAATGTGTTTCTGACCCTGCTGCGCTTCTTTAAATATTTGCCATTCTCCACAAGCAGTGTTTGGTTAATGAAATGAAATTAATGAGCTCATTAGATTGTGCAGTAATCTTTCAGATGCGAGCCCAGCGCTCGGAATCACTGCTCCCTTTCTCCGTTCCCGCGCTTCAACTTGGTGCATTCAGCTCCACAAGCAAGGGCTGAACGGGGGAATAATCAATTAACAGGGCAGCAGGCAGAGGAAGGGGAAGGGGGAGACACCAAGGCCAACGAGAGGCAGCTCGGTGACTTTCCCACGGGAGCTGATCCCACAGTTCCGGGCGGTCCCTGGCACACATAGCTTCACTTGGAGCATGCTTCTCCAAGGTGAGGACCAGCTACAGGAGTGGGATGTGGCAGGAGCCAAATCCATGCCTACATCCACTCCGATCTGTATGGGAAAGCCAGCAAGCCTTGGGAAAGAGGAGCTGGGCTTAAAAACTTCCAGACATGCCTCTAACAGCAGCCCAGGCTCTGGCTGAGACACAGCAAGGGCCTAAACCAGCCGAGGCCACGGGGTTGTCTCTCACCAGTGATCCCTAAACCTCTTCCTGGAGCAGGGAAAGCCCACGGGGCCCATGTCCCTCCACGCTGTCTTTGGTTATTACTCCCCCTGACCCCCCCCCTCCCCGCTGATCCAAGCAACCCTCTGGCATCCAGCCTTTCCCACATTTCCCCCCAGCTCAGAGCAGATTCTGCATCCTGGTGTCCACCACTGAACTGCAGCCCCAGGAGCAGCAAGGGAGGCTCTTTGCCTTTGGGCTGCACCAACAACTCACCAAGCCAGCACGATTCCCACCTTTTTCTTTTTGAGCAGGAAGGATTGTCCCCAGAGCAGTGCTCTGTTTTCCTTTTGTCTTGTGAAGCTTCTTCAAAGAATTAACTCAGATCAAAGAGTCTCCACAGCAGCACGAAATGCCCCGATGGGCAAGGAAAGGAGGAGGGGGGTGGACAATGAGACAAAAAAACGCTCCAGTAAATCTCTTTCCAAGAAAGCAAGTGGGGGTAACTTCTGCATGCACACAAACCCCACAGCTCAGCGCCTGTGTTAGCTATGGTGACTCCCAACAGCTCCAGAGGAATTCCGGGTAGGAAATGTATGCAAATCGAATTCTCTCCATGGCTGTACTCGCCAACAGATTGTATCACAAAGCTTTATCGGGCTCCCATCCCTGGGTTTTTGTCATTTATCTTTTAACCCAGAAGTCACATGATGGTGAGCCAGGCCTTCTGGGATAAAGCAAGAGGGTGGTGAGCCGGGAGGGAGCAAGAGGAATGTTGATCCACTGAAAAATCTCCAGATCCGAAAATTACATTCCAAGTCCCCACCAAAGCATCAAAGAAAGCAATGGCCCAACCACTATCGCAGAGTATTAGAAAAGGAAAACATCTTTGGTGGCAGGACCAAAGATGGAAAACCCAAACTAACAGCATTCCCACACTCATCAATTGCGCCAACCTCCTGCACCCAAAAGATGATCTCAGAGGACTCTTGAACTGTTCCCCCTGTGCATCTCACAGGATTCCCCCATGTTAGCTCGGGCAATCCAGAATTGCCTCTATCTGCTTGTCCAGGTGGATGTCACAACCCCCAAAATGCCAGGCTGAGTTCAAACATCTCAAGGTTTGCCAGGTCTTTCACAACCCTTCACATCCTACCAGCCCACCCAGCCAGGTTTGACTTTCCTGTGCTTTAAAGGGTCCGAACATCCCTGCTTTGATGATTAAACAGAGAGAAAAGCACAGCTATCATTCATCCATGGCCTCGAAAGGGCTGCAAATAACGCTGGCTGGCTGACAGCAGGTCCCCCGGCCACAGCGTGGAGCAAGTGGCTCTCAAGGGCAGCAGGGAGAATAAACCCAGAGGCCAGGCTGGCAGCTCCACCCCTCTCTGCTGCAGAGAGGAGCTGCACCCACCTGGCAGGTGGGAGAGATCAGCTGAGGCAGTGGGTGCCACAGAGGAGATGATGCACAGAGGATGAACAGGGGTGGAGAGTTGCCACAACTCCTGGACAAGGCTGAAAACAGCAGTTCTGGATCTCCAAGGGGCTTTCCACCAGCAAACTCAGCAGTAAAGGTGTGGGAGACTCAACGAGGGCACACAGGCAGCCACTAATTTCACCAAGATGGTGTTTGCTGGGAATGAGTTATTCCAAAAGGGCCAGGAGGTGAGTCTTTCCACCCCAGGGCAGCACAAAGAGAATTTGTCACCTACTTTCATATCATATCCCTGAGTTTACAGCTGGATCCTGCCTTCCATCTCCCTCCAGAGGCAGCCACAGCAGAAAAATCAGGCACCCATCAGCTAACGGAGCTGATCTTGCTCTTTGCAGAATCCATGGGCAGGGAGGCAGAGCATGGCCAAGCACACCAGCAGGCTGGTTTGTGCACCTGGGAGGGTTCAGTGCCAGGAACCCATTTTCCAGAAGCCAACACCACCCTTCCCATAGGTTTGGGGTCCCAGCCCACTGTTCCCCGAGCAGCCGTGCCTCTTGTCTTCACCCTGGTTTAGCTGTGTAGGCAACACTGCTTCCACAGCCTCACTTTGTTTCAAGCGGGTGAACAAATCTTCAATCTTTTTTAAAATCAAATCAAAATTCAAATTTCGGCTCAAGTACCTGCAGCCTGCTTATGCTTCAGCCTGGCTCCAACAGCCAGAGTGAATTAATGCCCACATCCCTGTGAGGATCTCCTGGCAGGTGACTTTGCCCTGGCCCCTTTTGCCCTTTGTTTTTCCCCCACGGATGGGGATGCACAGCAGCCCAAGCAGGAGATGCCTTTGTGGCAGCTGGAAGCAGAGCTGGAATCCACGGGGCGGGTTCGGTACAGATCCTTACAAATGCAACTGCTCTTGCGAAGTGTATTTATATCTTATCTGTGCTGTTTACCCATATGTTCAATAAATCATTATTCATTATCTGATAAGGTGCTTGCAGGGAATTTCTAAGCCAGGCTTACAGTTAGCACAGTGCGGGACACGCTGGGAATACAAATGGAAAAAAATAAACAGAGCATCTGTCTCCAGCGAGGCCGCTGTGCTGCCAGGGGACTGTGGTGACATTGCCAGCCAGGAGACCAAAGGCTGGGTCACCCGGCCTGCTGGGCTGGGGACAACAGGCCTGTGTTATGTAGAGCAGCCTCCTCTTCAGCTAATTACACATCCCAGATCCCTCCCGGTGACAGAAGTGACACTACAAAGTGAGCCATGTTTCCTCTCTTCTGCTCCTCATTCATCTCTGCCCTGGCAGGCCCTCACCACAGCCAGGCAGAGACGGGCTGTGCTCCTCAGCGTCCACAGGAACCCTGCAGCAGCTTCAGCCTGGGAGCAAGGAGGGGAAAACCGGGAGTGGAGAGCTGAGACAGCTTGAACAGGCAGGAAAACTCTTCAGTGTGCCGTCTGTGGCCCAGACGTAAAACCATAGGAGAAATACCAGAGCAAACCCAGAGCCATCTGTGACCCTGTCCGCTCCTTCTGCCGGTTCCAGCATGGAAGGGGAATATGGGAAGCACCTGGAGTTGTTGCTCTGTGGCACATCCCAACTCCTGCTCTCTCCTCTCTGATGCTCCCTCCAACACCAGGAACCCAAATCGGCCCCGTTTAGGCCTGGCAAGGTCTTACCCTGGCCTTCAGTCCACCCATGGCCTCTCACATCACAGCTAATTCAAGGATTAGCTGCCCTGGATGGGTATTTCCATGTGGAACAGGGGAAGGAAAGTGGAGGGAGGGAGTCGGGAGTCAGGTTCGAGTCATGTGAACACCAGCCCCAGCACGTCTTCAAAACAGGCTACAAGGAAGTGTGACATCCAATTTCTTGGGAAGGGGAGGCAGAACGGTAATTAAATTTCTGATCTTGTTAGCCAATTTCTCCAATCACTGCCCCTGAACTGGAGAAGGGGAAGGGAGAGGGGAGACGTTTGCGTCAGCGACGCTTGTGAGGGAAATTAGGTTTTCACGGATTATTGGGTTAGTTCCACTTCTCCCACTTTTTAATTTATTTGTCTGTATGTGCTGCAGAGCTGAAAGGCCGAGGAATATTCCCCCCCC
>VWZN01006585.1:1106501-1143470 GCA_013396955.1 Regulus satrapa | reverse complement strand
TTTTTTTTTTTAATTTTCCCTTAATGCTACAAAAGAAATTCCAGAATTGCTGCCTGTGCAACCCTGGGCCTCTATTATTTCTCAAAAGACAGTAACACTGCCCGTCTTTCCAATTTCTTTAGAAATAGAGAGAAGACTAAAATGTGCCTATGGGCAGTGTTCAAGTAAATTATCTGTATGATTATTTCCAACTGCCTGCTGAGTGGTTTCCTAGGAACAATGCCAAGGGGCTATTTTGTTTAAGGTTTCTGAATTTGGGATAAAAGAGAAGCAGTGTAGTCCACACAGCGCCCAGTCTTCCACTTTGATGAAAGGTTTGGAAAGTAGGAATGGCTCAGCCTTAGCTGGAGGAGGCTTGCAAAGGTATCTGGGCAGCCACCAAAGGCTGGAAAGAACAACTTCTGGAAAACAAAGTAGCACAGCTGCAGTGTGAAAGAGCTGGGAAAAGAGAAACTTTGGCCAGAGAATCTTTGAATCATTAAGGGTTGGAAAAACCTTCAAGATCATCCAATGCAACCTTCCTCCGAATCCCACCATGCCCAAGTATTTCCAAGTGCCACACCTACTTCATTTTTTGACATCTTCAGGCAGCCTGTTCCAGTGCCTGACCACCCTTCCAGTGAAGAAATTTCCCCCAATATCCAACCTGAACTTCCTGCGGTGCAGCCTGTGGCCCCTTCCCTTTTTCCCAGCTCTTGCATCCCACAATAACCAAGGACGGTGTGTCAATGCTGGGATCAGGACCAATGTGGGACCATTTCACACTTCGAGGCAGTGCTGGCCAAGCTCTTGGAACTGACCCATCCACAGATATTTGGGAAGCACAGTAGGGCTGGTTCTTTCTCCTCCGCCCACTCAGCAGTGTGGGTCACATCCACCCGTGAGGAAAATCCACACCCATCTCACACTGGGATCCCTACAGACAAAATCACAAATTCATTCAAAATTCACGTTCACGTCCCTTTTACAGGGACAGGTCCAAGGATGAGACCCATCAGGAAAGAGCCCAAGCCAAGATCCCACCAAAGCCCAGATTTATCCCACCCAGCTTCAGCTACACCAAGTCTGGACTATTCTCCATAGAGAATGGAGGTGACACCTCCAGGCAGTGGGAGAGCTGGCCAAAGGTAACTTCAAGAAAGGCTTGAAACAAAAGCCAAACACACACAAAAGCAGCACCCTGTTCTTCCTTCGCAATCGGGGTGAAAATTGTGCCTGAAGCCCTGATTAACATCCTCATCATGGCCAAGCTCCGAGCTGACCCACCCTCATCAGGCTCTGCACTTTGGAAAAAGCTAATTCCGATGGCAGCGAAGAGGAAGGGAATTTACGCTGCTCTGCCATGACCCAGACTTCACAGCCATTCAAAGTGAGCAGCCACGGCCGTTAAAAACTTCACTTGGTGCACTGAAGAGGCTCATAAAGAGAGTGTGAATTCACAGAGCACTGGCTCAGAACGCCCATTCCCTGGCTGTCCCACAGCCTGCCTTTGTCTGAAATATGGAATAAAAGGGAGCTTCATATTTTACTTTGGACTTGTTTCACTCTCCCCTTGTTTTCTCTGCAGTCTGACTAAAGAGGAAGTGATTTATAAGGGGAAAACAAGGGGAAGTGGCTCTAATTAATTGGCCATAACCATTACAGCTGTACTGGCATCCAGCAAACAGAGGGCAACAGTGCCGAGACGGAGATGCAGTACCCTGAAAGATTCCACAGTTATCCTGCTCCAAGCCAGAATAAAATTAATTTTTCCCCCATGGTTCTGGTACAGACCCCTTCTCCAAGGCTCCTGGCACCTGAGCTGTCATTTTCCACACAGAGTCAGCAAGAGAGGGGAACTGAAAGGGGTCTCCAGCTTGAACCTCTCCTTGCAGGCCCTCCTTTCCCTTTCCAGAGAGGGCTCAGAGTTCATTTTCAAGTCAACTCAAGTTCAAGGTGTAAGGGGAGAGTCTAGCTAAAGAAATCTCCATTCCAAGCCTAGGATGAGAAGCTTTACCAAAAGTCTCCATCAGCCCCTTCCATCTCCCAGCTGGGAGCAGAACAGGGCACTCCTGGGGCACTGCAGAGCCGGGGGAAACAGAAAGGCTATTTTGTGTGCAGAAACAAATGTGTTTGTTCTGCTTTCAGCAGCGTTATGGCCAGGAGAACTGGCCTCGGGGGAGCCGTACATCACACATTGCAGGTGCCTGGCTTCAGGAGGGGGAAACTCTCCAGCTTTCCTGACTGCGAGTGCCAAAAGTTCCGTATCCAAAGTTCATCCTGACCTCAGAGGGTTGGCCCGCTCCATGGGAGGAAACAAAGCCTGGGCATAATGGGAACAAGCTCATAATTAAAAGTGCTCTCGCCTTTATGAGCTCCCAGGTCGCAAAGCTGACGCGGGAGAAGCTGTTTCCATTTTCCCTCCTTGCACAGGGAGCAGCACAAGGGGAAGGAGCAGCCTGGCAGCTGCCAGAGCCCTGTGTTTGCAGAGGGCAGCCCCACTGTAACCCCACCTGGGAGTATCTGCACAGGGATTTTTATGGGTGGAAGCTGTGGGGAGCACTCAACCAGGACAGCTCTTAATAGGGAAATCCAGTAATAGCAGGGAAAAGAGTGCAAAATTCAAATAACGCTGGGCATTCCCATTTACCAGAGGCATTGTGTCCTCAGGAAGAAAGCCAGGCTCCCACCAGCTGTCCCACAGGAGCAGACACTGCAGCTCAGAGATCACGATAAGCTCCAGCTTCTGTAACAAGTTCAAATAAAAAAAAACAAACCAGACACCATTATTTGCCCAGCACTTTGCTGGGGCTGAGCTCGATTATGCTGTGCCGTGAGAGATTAACACAACCAGATTGCTTTGTGGACTCACTGCTTCCCCTTGGCCCCAGGCAGATTTTCCTCTTCAAGCTTTGGAAAAGGTCTCAGGACGTGAAGTCGCATTCAGCAGGGAGCCTGAGCAGCTCCAGGGGGCTGCTATTTCCTCTCCACCTGGGGTCCGGGCAAGGCAGCCCCTTTCCCAGGGATCTGGCTGATCATCTGCTCTGTTTGGGACAAGGACAGCCACAGGCAGCACTCTGTGTCTCCGGCTCCCAGGGCAGCCCCACGTCCTTGGGATGTGGTGGGCCTTTTTTCCAGGCAAGAAACTCCACCAAAGCCAGAGTTCCCAGGAGGAGCAGCAGATCCCAGCAGCTACAGGGAAGGAAAAGCAATTTCTGTGCCTTCTTGGTAGATCCTGCTGTGCCAGCTGGAAATGAAAAAGCCAACCAAAAAAGAAAAGGCCACTGTTCCTGGCTGGTGTGACGGGATGCTTCTGCAGGGAGGCTGGTGCAGCAGGATCTGAGGGGAAGAGGGGAAATGTCTCCAAAGGGAAGGACTGAGGACACTGGCACAACCACCAAAGCCTGTGCTGTGCCACCTTGAGAAAGGAGATTCTAAAACAGCTGACAGGGATTGGGAGGGGGAGGGGGGGGAAGAAAAATAATTTTAAAAGAATTAATCACTGCAACTCTTCAGGGACAGCCCATGTGTCCTTGCAGCAGCTCAACAAAAACAACTCCTGGGACACCAGAGTGGCACACAGGGACAAAGGACAA
Source organism: Regulus satrapa (assembly GCA_013396955.1). Lineage (NCBI taxonomy): Eukaryota > Metazoa > Chordata > Aves > Passeriformes > Regulidae > Regulus > Regulus satrapa. The sequence goes on along the minus strand of VWZN01006585.1, from coordinate 1,139,895 downwards.
AGAGATGTTCAGGGAAGGGTCAGGATGGAGTTGTCCTGGTGTTAAGAAAACAATGGTTTTATTCCAGAACTCAAATTCGTCCGAGAACAGCATAAAACAAACTGAAGGACAAGCACTTCCCTAGGAGTGAAACAGCTCCCTACCATCAGCTCAGGATAAGGGACAGAGCCCTTGTCTAGGCAAGAGCAGTGGAATGTGACATTAATCAGAAGTCAGAAAAAACCCTGGTGCTTTTGGCTGTAGCAAACACATCGCTGGCAGGTGCAGGGGGGAAAGTGCTTCCTCCCGCTTTCAGCAGAAAACTCAAACCCAGCGCCTCTGCCGACCCCCCCCCGGAGAAGAGAGGCTGGCCTGTTACCAAACTCCAAGTATCCAAGTCGTGCATCAAGGATCTGGAGGGACCAGGGCTGAGCAGAAGGCATGGACACGGTGGCTGGCTGCCCCCAGCCCCTACGGCACGATGATGGGCAGGGGCAGCCTCTGGAGGGACAGTCCCCCCAGCTGGACACCTCTGGCCACAGGCAAAGGCTGTTTGGGGTCGAAGTCGGCAGCACTTTAGAGGCTCAGAGATGTCCAGGGATGGAGGGGACATTCCAGGGAAGGAGAAGGGCCAAGGAACGTGTGAGCAGCTGCTCCTGTGTTTGCTCAGCTGCTCCCACCATGCTGCTAAAGCGCTGCCGGGGAAGAGGAGAGGTTTTAGCCTGGGATAGCCATTCCTCATGTGTCACGCTTGAGACAGCACCTGGGGAAGACTCATCCCATGCAAGGCAAGCTTTGCCAAGATCTTGTTCCTGCTCCTCTAACAAACAATGCAGTTTACTCACATTGTGTCGACTGTTAGTGAGGAAGGGTGAGTGATCCATGACCAGCAGCAGAGCCAAGGGCGTGAAAATTATTGGGGAGGGGGGGGTGAGTAGGTTTTGAACCCACCACCATGTAGGTTTTGAGCCATCACCAGATGATGGTGGCATTCACCATCAGCTCCCATCACTTAGCCCTGCCCTTCACAAGACTGGAATTTGGAACAAGCAAATCCCAAATCCAGCACACGGGTCCCTTACACAGAGGGCAGGTTTGGGTTCAAGAGCCACGCTATGGAAATGCAGAGCAGTTTCTTGCATCCCATCCCTGGCTGCAGCTCCAGGATGCACAACCCTTCCCCTCAAGGGTCCTCTGGAACAGGGCAGCCCCCATCTGTCCCCAAAGAAATCAGGTTTGGAAAGGCTGGGAGGTTATTCTCCTGCTGGAAAACAGCCATGAGCTGTGGGGTGGTGGGGTGAGGACGTGTCAAGATGTGAAGGCTCCTGCTCCCAAGGCAGCAGGCAAGGTTGGACCGTGGACATTCATCCAGCTCTCTGCTCACACCAGGCTGCTCTTGAGCATCTAAGAAGCCCAACAGGGTCAGCCACAGGTACACACACTCCTGAGAAGCAACTGCAAGCCATGCAAGGCTCTGCCAGGCCAAAACTGAACCACTGGGGCTCAAACTTCCACCAAAAAAAGGTTCAAATGTGAGAAACCCCTGGGTAACAAAGTCCTCGACCTGCACATCCCTCACTCCAACAGAGCCTATGCTGAACAACACATGACTGCTGTCATGGCCTGCATGGCACATTGCATGAGAAGCCATCCTCGTATGGAGCAAGGGGCCGGCTTGCATGATACAAGCAAGAAAAGGGTGTTCCCAAGCTCAAGAAGCACAAGAACAGGCAGCAAATTAGTGCCAGACCTCCAGGATCTTGTGTTTGAAAGGAATCATCCTCTGCTCCTCTCCATCAGTTCCTGCTGAGTGCTCCCACTGATTGTGCTCCTCAGAGAACCTGGAAGAGTGGCTCAATCAAATCTCACCCTACATCGCTTATTTTTCGAAAGATTTTTGGACATATAATCAAATGTTTGACACACGTCCACACCCACGCATCCTTCAAGCATTTTCCAAAATTCCTGGAGGCTTTAACTTTACTACCCCAGAAGAAAGGGACATTTCCACCTGCCAAAAGCCAAGCAACCCTTCGTACAGGATTTTGTAGATAGGAAGCAGGGAGGGGCAGGATCACCCACTCTGATGCCCATTTATAACTTTCTAAAACACCTTTTCAAGCCCTTCTTATATCAACCCAACTGTGACAAAACACACAAGGCAAAAACACACCAGGCAAAATCAAGGGGAAATACATTTAACAGGAATTATCTGGGAAGCCAATGAGTGCACATAGCAGATGCACTTTGTCTAGGGAATCTCACAGTCCACAGAGATTAGATACTCAAAACATGAAACCCAGAAACAGCTTAATCCCACCTATAATGAGGAAAGAGGATTCACCCTGTGCTCAGATTTCTGTTCCTTGCTCTACCACCAGTGCCAGCAGAATTATCCTCCAGCAAAGCCCCGTCCTTACCAGACTCTTCTTTCTGCGGCCACCGAGGTGGAGCAAAGAACAGCTCAGCTGGAGGGAACCTACAACCATCACCTCATCCAAGATCCACTTCAGGGCTGGCCAAATCTTAAAATGTGTTACTGACGACATTGCCCAAACTTCTCTTAACCACTGGCAGACCCGGAGCAGCAGGCACCTCTCTGAGAAGGCTCTTCCAAACACAGAAAGGTTGTTCCAGTGCTTGACCACCCATATTCATGTCCCTGAACATCCTTTTCCAATGATGGAGCCCAGAACTGGACACAGCACTCGAGCACCACCTCTAAACACAGAGGGACACTCATCTTTTTTTTTTTTTTTCTTTTTGGACCATCTGTGTTTTCCCTGTCCAGGATGAGGTTTGCCCTCATGGCTCCACTGGCTCCTGTGGAGCTGCTGCCACACAGCACCCCCAAACCTTTCTTGCAGGGCTGCTCTCCAACCATTCCCCTCCCAGTTTATTATTAGGACTGCCAGTTCTCTTGTCCCTCACAACAAACAGCAGTACCTACCAGTTTTTTACCAGCAGCAAACTCGCTCATAGTGCATTCAGCTCCTGTATCCAGATCACTGATAAAAATATTGAACAGCACTGGGCAGGGATGTGAATCCATGCTGTGTGCACCTAATGATTTCATTGTCCTTTAAATGCCTTTAATAGTGCCCAGTGTGATCCTCTCCATTTTGTTCTTCCTGGGCACTGAGCTTAGACTAACAGAGCCGTAGGCTCCTGGATCTTCCCCCATGCCCTCCTTGTAAACTGGGATAATTCAGTCGGCTGGGACCTCCCCAGACTGCCAAGGCCTTTGCGGAGGACATGCTCCAGCTCCTTCAGTGCTCTGGGATGAATTCCATCCAGCCAGGTCAATTTATGGATGTGCAGCTGATAGTAACGTGCCGCTGTTTCTCGTTAATCTTCATGCAGCTCTTGGTGGGAGGGCTCGCTTGAGCTGACCTTGCTGAGGCTGCTTGCACAGATCCCTCCTCCTGTACCACACCAGGCCAGCTCCAGGAAGAGCAGCTCATCCCCCTGAGCGCACACACAGGGAAGAGCTGGGCTCCCAGCACGTGGAATTCCTGCGGTTTGTGCGCTCACAGCTCGGCCCCAACGGGCAGGACACAGCTCCACACCCCAGCACGCGCGGAGCAAACGCTGACCCACACCGCCGGTTCTCCTTCCGGTAAAACCTGGGAGCTTTCCTACCCTGACACCAAACAGGCAGCAGAACAGCGTCCCTAAAAAGGTGGGTTAGAGCACCTGTTTTAAAATAAAACCATGGAACTCGTCCCTGAGGAATCGACAGCAGTCCCAGCAGGACAGAGCCAGAGTCTGTGGGCACGGAGCGCTGTGAAGAGCAAAGCCCTGCTTCTGCAAGGTGTCCTTGGAGCCCCATTATTTGTGATTAATAAGGCGTGATGCAAACACTTAGTTAAATCAGATTAGATCAATAGTACGCCATTAATCACTTCTATAGGTTTTCTATAATATTTATATAGAGTGCAGTTATCAGCAAGAATCTCCTGTAAAATTGTCTGTGCTGAAATTTATTTGAAAAAGTACCTTTTATACTCTATTAAAAAAAGCAAGCTGACTTTTTTATTCTCTCATAGAGCCGAACTTCCCAGGCAAAAGCTCGGGGAACAGCATGTGGCTTTGCAAAACAAACATTTTGAGGCTGCTGCCTGTTTTACCACCTCCTGGAATGGGAATTCCACCTCCATTGCTGTTCCTCCTCAGCCTCTTACACACATGCGGTGAAAAAGAAATGTTTTAGCTATCTCTGCTCACTGCTGGGAGGGCACAAGCAGGAGTGTGACAGAGCCAGCAAGGGATGGGAAAGCCAGCACATTTCCACACTGGTCCAGCAATGACAAAAAAAAACAAAAAACAAACCACCATGGCAAAGATTTTCATGGGGTTTCAGAAACTCCTTGTGCACTAAATCAAGGCAGCGAATTTACGGCAAATTAATGAAACTAATTTTCTGACTAGAATCATCATCTGTGAATTATTGTGTCTTTACTCATTAAATAAATTATCTGTGTCTTCCAAGACATTAAGAATGCATCGTAAATTACAGCCCTTCATAAATAATTTGCTTTTTGCCTGGGCTTAAATATAGAGGGAGAATAAAGCAAGGGGAAGAGAAGAATACAAGAGATAAAGGAAGCAGAGAGGCAGAAAAAAAAAAAGCACAAAGAGGGGGAAAGAGAGCAAAACTGAGAACAAAATGAGTGAAGAGAGGGGAAAAAAAAAACAGGTGAAAATGGAGACATATGTCCAGCTCAGAAAGGAAGGAAATGAGGAAGGAAAAAAGGAAGCAAGGGATGAAAGAGGAGAGACAGGACAAATAGCCCTGTGCAATATTTCAGGTCGGTGTTAATTGCGACTCGGTGAACGTGGCAGGAAATGAAGCGCCAATATCCAAAGGCTCTCGTGACTTTTATAAATGATTTCATTCCCATTGAGCTTGTTCCATGTCAATGAGTACAAACATTCTGTCTAAGAGATCTCTGCAAAGGGATGCCAGCAAGGGAAACACACTTTGTCACGGAGCAGTGACAGCAGTTACTGAGACGGCCCCAGATTTGTAAAAGACAACGGAAATATCCATCTTTTATTGTCAAAGAGGGGCAAAGCAACAGCCCCTGGATTTGTGCTGCGGGATCCTGCTCCAGGCTGGGCCAGAGCAGGCAGAGCCAGATCCCATCCCTGCCCTGCCTCCAGCCTGGCTCAGCTCAGGGACGTGGTGCTGACGAACACAGCACCTGCACACAGGTGAAACCTCCTTGGGACACCAAGGGGACTCAGGTGCACACCTGGGCCATGATCCTGCAGGATTTCTGTCCAGATACCATCGATGACACCGGTGCCCATCCCTTAATGCTAAAGCTTTGCCAAGGATCACAAAAGAACCTGAGCTGGAAGGGACCCACAAGGTGCAGAGCCCAGCTCCTAGCCCTGCCCAGGACACTCCAAGAACAATTACAGCTTTTAAGACTCACCAGAAGCTGCCAAAGTACCAACCAAACCACTGCCTGCAGAGTGGCCAGAACAGCTTCTTTCTCAGTCCAGCCCTTGGCTCCTTCCAGGCTTCCCCTCAGTTTGAGGGCCACCAGGACAGAGCTGGGCAGCAGCGGTGGCATCCCCTCCCTGCACGGCAAGAAACGGAGCCATGCCAGTGAGGAACAGCTCTGGGGCACGTTTGCCTCTGTGAGAGCCTCTCTGCATGGAGAGCACTCCCACTGAGCAGGACCCTTATCCTAAAACAGTCAAGAGCTGCAGTTTAGGGAGATTTCTGATGAGAAGTGGAATGGAGTTAATGCTCACGATGCTGGGGAAGAGGCCCACGGGACACAGCACAGCCATATGACTTTTCACCAGCAGATCTGAGCTCGTTTCTGATGACCAGGAAAACTAGAGGAGCTGCAAGCCAAGTGTTTTGCTCCTCAGTGGAACCCCTTAGCTCAGCACCAGAGAACCGTGGCCACAATGACCTTTTTGTGGCTGGCTCAGAGCACAGGCAAACATCTGCCATCAAAACCTGACGAGGCCATTCCCTCGCTGAGATGCCCAAGCCAGATGTGGTTCACAGCCTGGCCTGGTGACACTGAGTGTCCTGTCCTGCATCCTGGGGTTTGGCTGTGTCAGCGCCGCAGCCGGGCTGGGGACAGGGCAGGGTCACAGCAGCTGGCTCACCCCTGGCAGAAGGAAGCTGGAGGGTGGCCAGCCCTGGGAGCTCTTGGAGAATGAGCACAATGGCAGCTGTTTCCTATTTGGAAGTGGAAGAGCTCTGATCTCATGGTGTCATGTCACCAGTCAGGACAAAAGGAGTGTTTTCCTTCTTCTTTCGAGCCCAAACCCAGCCCAGGGCACATGGAGCCTCAGAAAGTCTGCTCTGCAGCCATCAGATCTGCTGGGTAACAGGTAACAGCAACACCAAGGCAGCAGTGAAAGTGAAGCTGCGGCAGGGTAAGTCCCAGAAGACAACAACGATCCAAGAAAGCATCTCTGGGAAACTCCTGGCCAGGTGACAGCACAGCTTTACCACAGAGTCACACAATGGGTTAAAAATCATCTCGTTCCAACCCCCTGCCCTGGGCAGGGACACCTCTCACTAGAGCAGGTTGCTCAGAGCCCCATCCAAGTCACAGGGCTTGGGCTGAAAGAGTGCATCTGAAGGATTTGGGTTTGAGAGTCCACCAGTAGTATTTGAAGTGACTCCAAAGAGATGGAGGAGCGGGGCTTTTGGTACAAAAGGGCCTCCTTGCTGCAAACGTCAGAGCCAAATACGTTTCTGTACAACTTTCACAGCACTAGAAAGCTGCCTGCTGACCCAGGTGTCTTCTGCCCTAAATTCCAGGTTCTGAACTCCCTGTGCCACGCACAGAACATCCCTAAGCTTGAACTGCTCGAGCACAGCCCTTCCCACTGTCTGGATTTACCCAATCTGAGGCTGAAAATGGTTTCCCCAGCTCCTCTGACCATTAGCACAGCAGCCAGGTTCACCCCCTTGAGTCAGCACCTGGGGGATCCTGGATGCTGAATCAAACCTTTTGGGTGCTCAAGAGATCCTGAGCAATCCATCCAGGAGGCAGGAGAGAAGGGAAAGAAGAGGCATACAAACACCTAGCAGGAAAAAAGGAAAGAATTCCACTTCATCTCTTTTTGGGGGGAGTTTAGCTGGGTAAGTGACCTCCACACGCTTCCCCCAGCTCCCCACCATGCCTGCTCACAGGGCTGAGCAGAGGGGTGGCTACGGAGTGACACTCACCTGGAGCACCCATCTCTTCCCTGACCTCCAGCCAGCCTCTCCCAGAAGTACCGTGGTCACACAGCACCACATGAGGTTTTCTTGGAAAAAAACCCTTTCCTCTTTTCTCTGCCCGAGACATCCACAGGGTCACATCACACAGGCTTTTCACACCTCTTAAACGGCACAATTCCCTCCCGCTTCCGCCTTGGCTGCTTCTCAAAGAAATGACCCCAAATCCCGTGCAAGCTGCAATATAACCTGAGCCTGCCCTTTCCATCCTTCCCATCCCTGATGCCAGCAGAGCACCTCCACTCCAGCTGCTCTTCCCACACAAGTCCAGCTCGAACTCCCACATCCTCCTTCCCCACACTGCTCTGATGTTCCTGCAGCACTCAGCCAGCCCCTCGAGGGAGGTAACATTTCACCAACTCAAACAGCTGGGGATGGAGATCAGCTGGTAATGGAAAAGCCTTTCCCAGAACAGTCTCCAGCTGATTTTGGAAAGGATCAGAGCAGCCAGCCTAGATCCCACCACCTCCATGCAGTCAGCATCATCCCTGGAAATATTTACCTCCCTTTTCCTTGGGTAAAGGCCTCTGCTCTGCTCTCTGTACCCAAGGGCTCTGCCGGGGATTTTTTTTTTCCCCCCACTGCCAGCTCAGACTGTTTTGAAACCCTGCTCGAAAAAGGGGGATTTTCCATCAGTTCCTGAGTCCAGCCAAGTGTGAAGAGAGCAGCTGTCCTCCTTCACAGTTTTTCACTCCGTGTGCTCCGTGTTGGGACGGTGACAAGGGCTGGCCTTGGGGACGTGGAGGAGGCGGCTGCCGCAGCCTTGGTGCTCCCTTCCCTCGCTGCCGAGCCAGCACACATCTGCCCCACAGCAGGAGCTCCATTCCTTGCTCCCCATCCAGCAGAATGGAGAGCCAGAGATTTATGTACTCCGCGATTTTTATGTGCTCTCAAGGAGGGCTGCGGAGGGAAAACTCCACCACTCACAAAAGCCTCCATCTGTGAGTTTATTTATCCGTGCTGGGAAGGCTGTTTATTCTGTTTCAGGGTGGAAACTACACTGGGATCGCAGCTTAATTGTACTGTTTGTTGAATTAATTGCTCTGTTTGATCGGCCTTTCTCCCATCATGCTTGGGAATGGAATGGCTTTGCTGCAATGTGGGAATGGAGAGGGTTGGAGCTGTTTCTCCTGGCAGCCAGCACGCAGCGAGCAAGAGGGGGCTGTTCTGGGGACAGCACGAGGTGCCTGCTGCAGATCTTGCTGCAGAGGGTGCCCAGGGAGGTCAGGCATCCTGGGAACAGGGTATAGGCCAAAGGCAGAGAAGCATGTGGATGCTTGGTTGGCCTTTTGCTTCTTTTTCCAGCTGGTCCCTGCCCAGCCAACGCCCCAGGATCCGTGTGCTCAAGGAGGGACCTTCTTTCCAGGCTTCCATGACTGGCAGCCTCTAACCACCTCTCCTGCAATGAGAGTGAACATCAGGAATTTTCCAGGTCACCTGATGAATCATGGGATGCAGAGCAAACCTCAGCATTATTTTCATATTGGAATATTTTCCCCCTCACTTTCATTCACAGTTGTTTTTTTTCTTTTCCCTTTCAGGTTTTGCCAGCAAACATCCAGCTCGAGTAAAATCCAGCTTGTTTTACATTCCTTTTTTCTGCTTTCATAATCACAGCCCTCCAATTTTTTATTTTTTTTTAAGGTTTTGTTCCTGCCTCCCCCACTTCCCACATGAGCTTCCTTCTGCCCACTGGCCTTTGGCTGAAGCCACAATGACCAGTGGCATTTCCCACACACTTTTTTTCCAGTTCCCCTCTCTCTCTGCAGAGTGAAGCAGTGTCAGGATCCCATGGGGATGTCATTGCTCTTCCGCCAGCACGGATGGGACATCTCTCCCTGAGCCACACCTGCCTGGGGAGCCTTCCCAACACAAGAACCAGGCACAAAAGGGAATTAACCCCACGGCCATGCTGGCAACAACCCAACACAGACAGCAGACTGATTTTTCCCACTAATTAGACATCCCAGCAGAGTTCATGGAGTATCCCAAGCCAGGAAGGCACAGTCCCCAGAAGACCAACCCTCCCCTCCTAATCCTGTCCCTTTCAGTGGAATCTGCAGGCTCTGGGAATCTGCCTTCCATGACAGAGAGTGAGCTGCTGGAGACAGCAAGATGTTTCAATCAGCAGATCTCTGGTGTCTGAGGCAAACCCATTCCTTGCTGATAAGGAATGAATACTGTCTGTGTCTGTCCGGGTACGTGTTTCTCTCTCTCTCTATTTCTCTTTTCTCCTTCATAAAGCTGTCAGACCAAAAATAACATATTAGTGGAAGGAAGGAATGTCAGCTGTAATACAATAACGTGGTTGGGAGGCTGGGGGATGTGCGTGCCTGGCTGCTGTGCTGAGCTACGGCTCAGGAGTGCCTTTCCCTCCTCCTCACCTTGTTCTCCCACCAGACATGGAAAATGGGATGATAAATAGGAGGGAGTGCTTATTCAGCACCGTTCCACTGCCAAAAGCCACCTGTGTTTGACACTGTGGGAAGATCACACATCCCCAGGACAGAGACTGAGGAATATCAGTCCACTGATAATTCACCCCTGGAAGCGTTCAAGGCCTAGTTGGATGGGGCCCAGAGCAACCTGCTCTCGTGGGCGGTGTCCCTGTCCATGGCAGGGGATGGGACTGGATTATCTTTAGGTTCCATTCCAGCCCGAACTGCTCTGGAATTCTGTGAGCATGGCAGGAACGGCCGGACCACGCCAGGCCCAGGCTGGGGCACTGGCACAGGGCACAGCTTGAAAATCCAGTCCCTGGTGTTGACTGGAACGAGGTCTGGGACAAAACACGTGGTAAGGGGCCCACTGCTGAGCTCACCTCTTGGTTGTAAGGCCAGGAGGGCCTTCTGGCTTCTCTCTGGCCTATCCAACCCGTTCCTGGCAAAACAACCTCCTCGGAAAACCAATGACCCTATCTTGGACATAGGTACCCAGCGCCTCAGGGATGGCTTCCAGCTGGACAAAACTGGTTGCATCTCCTGCTTACCTGTTCCAGCATCCAGAGACTTCTTCTGCAAAGGCAAAGAAAAAGAGGAAACACGTCAAGAAGGAAAAGCCTCCTGCCCCACACAGGTCCCTTATCTTCACCGTGATATGGGTGGGTCCCATTCTGGCACCTCAGTGCTCTTCTCTCACCTTCCACACCTCAGGAAGCAGCACTGCTTCTTCCAGCACTTCCCACAGAGCCACCCCGGGGCACAGCACTATCACATTTCCCAGCAGTGCAGATTTTCCAGCCCCAAGCTCTTCCTTGAGCAGAGCCATGAACTGAAATGGCTGCAGGAGCGCCAGGGCTGGGATCCAGCGCCGTGAGCCGCTCCCAGCGAGGTTCCCGCGTGGCTGGTGCAGCCCTGCTGGCTCCCAGCCCACTGCAGAGATGTTCCTCCTTCCCACTAAATGTTCTCCCGTTCCTTCCCATTTCCTCCCCCCTGCCACCACAAATGCAGGACATGGGGAGCTGACAGGCAGGAGCAGGCACATGGACATCTTGTCCAGTGTCCAATTTGGGGATGTGCCAGGCTGAAAGGATAAGATTCCTTATCAGCACATATGCAAATCAGGGCTCCTTCTGCAGTTTTTAATAGCCCAAAACTGATTTAACTCTTCAAACACAAAGACCAAAATCCCTCTCAAAATGTGTGTTACTGTTCCAAAAATTCTGGCTACTTTTGATATGCAAATACCAACCCAGCCTCCTTATAAAACTTGCCAAGTTCTTGATTTCATTTTCTTAATTCCATCCAGTAGCACTGAAGTTGCACAGAAAGATGCAGAGTGTTTCTTTTAGCAGTTCCTAATTAAATTCCAGGCCTGGTCCTTTCTGTGGGTTGTTTTCCAGCCCCCTCCTTTTCAACCTGGTCAGTTGTTGGAGGCATCTGAGGTATCCATGAAAACTAATGGGGCAGGAAAGTCACTGTGATGACTCTTCAATTAGCTGGACAGGGATGTGCAGCATCACGGAAAAATGTTTCTTCTGCTAATGAGAACTAACAACCCCCTTACCTAGGGGATTCTGTGCTCTGATCAAAGGAGTCCAATCAAAACCTCTGCAAATTTTTGATTAAACCAGACAAAAGAGAGGAGAAAGGCACCAAGTCAGATGCTGAATAGATAATAAAATTCACTTCCCTTTTTTCCTTCCCAGAAAATGGTAAATCTAATGGGCATGACTAAGCAGCTGTGAGGGAAGACGTGAACAAATTTGTAAAGCAAAGGGGAGTTTAAAGTTCATCTCATTTTCCCCTTCTGCAACATTGTCTGCAATCATATTATGATTTAAAGGCCACCTTTCCCCCAGTGGGAAGCGGGTGAGAAGGGTATGATTCAATTTTGCATGCCAAATGTGATGGGAGAAGGAGAAAGGCCAGGAGGCACAGGCAGAACAGCCACATCCCCTTGGCACTGTTAAATGTGTTGCTTTTTTCCAGTTCCTCAAGGTACAGGGGGGAAAACAGAATAATGGCACAGTGGCATTTTCTATCTCAGTTTGTACATGGGAAAACTGCACCTTTCACTACTGGGAATGAAGCCAGGACAAATCCTGATTCAACCAACACCAACCTTGGGAGAACCTGGTCCACCTTGAGAAACCCCCCGTGGAAGCCAAATGCCAACCCTGCCCTTTTCCAGGAGCTGTCACCGTTCCCTGCTGCATTTCCAGCTCACCAGAAAATGCTCCTGCTGCTGTGGGCTTACACCTTTCTCACTTGCCAGCAGGATTAATCTCAGCTCCGTGTCACTGCATCCCAGGGTGGCAGCTGGGCTGTTCCGCATTGAGGGAGTAGGAAAGGATTATCCCCGAGGCTGCAGAGGAAAGAAGCAAAGCAGCTTGTACCTGTGCCCAGGAGAGCTCTGCCCACCACTCCTGGCCCCTAATTTCTTGGTGGGTAACATTTTTCCACAGATCACGTCCAGTTCCAAAGGTTTCGTGTCAGTAAATGGCCGTGGTGATATTGAACCCCAAGAGAGGCACGAACTGAGGGCAGTAGTTGTTTGCAAGAAGGGGAAGTGCCAGGAAAAAAGATTTAGGATAGAGGTGGCCTTTCAAGAACAGAGCAGATCTGGATGCCAGGAGGTCTCCACAAGTCCCTGACAGGAGGGTGCTGCCCGGGCACGGTCAGGCTCTACTCCTGGGGAACAAGGAGCAGGATAAGAGGAAACGGCCTCAAGCTGTGCCAGGGAAGGCTCAGGCTGGCCATCAGGAGGAATTTCTTCCTGGAAAGGGTGGTCAGGCCTTGGAAAGGGCTGCCCAGGGAGGTGGCTGAGTCCCCATCCCCTCAGGATCCCAAGGAATGCCTGGACATGGCACTCAGTGCTCCGGGCTGGTGACCAGGTGGAGATCAAAGGTTGAACTCAATGATCCTGGAGGTCTTTTCCAACCTCAGTGATTCTGTGGTTCTGTCTGAACATCTTTTGTCACTTCTGTAAGTCCACAGGCAAGCCCCTTTGCTTGGCTCCAATTTTCCCTTCCCTCCCACAGTGGATTCACCTTATTAACAGCAGGGCCCTACACGGGGATCCTCCTCATGTCGAGCACACACCAGGCTGTACAGGCGAGCAGTGGTCACAACTCCCAGTGCCCACCATCCTGAGGGGCTTTCCCCTAAGGAATGCTCTGACAAGCCACCACTCCCCACCAGGAGAACAACCCCAGCATGGGAAAGAGCAGCTCACGCTCCCTGGCTGCACACACCTGCATCCCCCAGCTCAATAAAACATCATAAAAGCAGAGAAGTTCCACGATAAGCACAAATAGATCAATAGCATTAGAGCTGCTCTTAATGGCTGCCTCAGGTTTTTCATGCGACGCCTTCGAAAATGTCCAGTAGTGAGTAATTAATGACCAAACCGAGTAATTGCTTTCTTGATTTTTCTCAAAACCAGAATTCACTGAAAGAACTTAGAGCTTTACTGGTGCTACACAGTAAATTAATTCAGTAAGTGCTGATATTACAAGTCTGGGCTGCCTGTTAAAAAAACACAGCAGTGCTGTAGAGTCTGGCTTTTCTTGCTTTCTGAGGTAACCCTTTACAGGCTGCTCCAGCTGCCTGCCAGAAAGCAGCTCAGCCCTTACGCTTCTGCACATCAGCCTGCACAGATTTTTGCTCCTGGGGGAGCAGTTTGTCTTAGGGGACATGCCAGGACCTCACAAACAGGGATTAAGGCAAATTCCCCCCTTGCACTTTCCCAGTCGCAATGTGGGAGTGGAATCAGGAGCATGGGAAGGCACACCAAAGCTGGCAGTGGGACCACAATGACCTCTGAACCGTTTCCATCATGCCCATCAAGCAGGATGCCTCCCATGGTACTGGCAACTCCAGCTTAATCCAGGGACTTCTACTCCTCGAGGAGAGGTAAGAGAGAAACCGAAGAGGGTGACAAAATAGCAGAGAGTGAGGAACACAAAGGGAGCAAAGAGAAAAAGGCAGAGATCGGAGAGCCTGTCTGTCTCTCCATCACTCCTGGAGCAAGAGGATGGATGCGGCTCCGGTTTCTTACTGCACCTTCTATTCCATATGCTCAATTTCTGCTGAATGACATCTCTGAAAACAGCCTGAGGTGTCACCTCAAAGGTGATCCATCACTTGTCAGCTGTGCCTGCTGATCCACTGCAGAAACCCAGGACACAGACTCCTGGCAGCCCTGGCACACCCCTCACACAGCTGAAAGCAAAACCGTGCAAGAGACTTCCACCACGCCCATTTTTACTCCTTTGTGGTTTTACACGACTTCAGCCACCCTCTGCCCCCACAGCACAGGTGGAATTGCATGTAGAGCTCTTCACAGGCAGCGAACAGAGGCACAAACTCACACTGCCTGCCTGGGATGCTCACCCAACCTTAGGCACACGAAGAGGAAGAGGATGATGAGCAATTCATGACACCCATCGCCCGTGGCACAATCTGGAGAGAAACCCACATACAAGTGCAGGTCCTAAGAGGAGAGGATGTATACCAGTCCAGATCTTCCACTTCCTCTGGCCTTCCTCACCTGGCCTGTCCTTCTCACCACAAGACACCTCAGGCAGAGGAAGTTACCCCAACAACCCTAAATTTCTGCCATCTGCAGCACGAGGCACTCATAAAGCTAGCGTTGTGAATACATATATATGTGTGTGTGTGTGTGTGTGTGTGTGTGTGTGTGTGTGCCCACATTGAGGGAGAGCTCAAGACAATGAGCAAATTACTGAAGTAATCCTTCCATCCCCACAGTAATGAACGATTTTTTTTTTTTTTTTCCCCCTGCTCCCAGGAGCACGGTTGTAGCCTGGGAGCTTAACATTCAATCTGACATGGACCTGCAGCACGCACTGTTAATCCCTCTAAGCACAGTGACAGCTCCCAACAACCCCCTCGAGCAGAGGAAACGCCACGTTTCTTCCCCATCTTTCCATTACCATATTTTTAATTGGCTGTGAATATCCTTTTGCTTTTGTCAAAACAAGTTCTGCTAAACCACCGCTTCGGATATGAACGGGGGAGCCAGGAATCGTGAGAGAGAAGCCAAGAAAATCCCTCTGTAAATGAAGATTTGTGCCGAAGGAGGCACGGCCAGAAGGAGCAGGAGCGGCTCATCCCCGGCCATGCAAGCCGTCCTGGGATTGCAAGAGTCCACACAGAAGTTCAGAGATCTTCAGCTGAGTGAGATGGAGCTTGGAGTACAATAAGCCAATAGGCAGTGCTACAGAGAAATCAATTTTAAGAACATTGGAAGCAGAAGGCCCTGGAAGGGATATTCTGTCAGAGGGAACGTGGCGAGAGAAGAAGGAAGCAAAAGGAAAGAGCACACAAATCACGCTCGTGCACACAGGTACCTGACATGAGTTAGAGGCTTCTCCCTTGCTTCCTCTCTTCACTTCTCAAAGGAAAATGAGGTCTTGACAAAAGCTAAACTTTATGAAAAATCTTCCAATTTTCTGTTTCTTGCTTTTGGTTTTGAAAGAATTTTTTTTTTTCCCTTTTGAAAAAGGCAGGGAAAGCCAACCTCTTGCTTCTAAAGAAAAACATTTTTCAGAAGGATGGCATGGAAAACAACCCAAGCTGAAGCTTCTGGCCAGGTAGGGAGGCAGGTTTTTACCCAGCACTGTGTTCCCCGCATCCTGGATCTCCCAGGCTGACTGCCTAGCATGTCCAGCAGGAAGTGTGAACACAGCCCTGAGCAATCTCATCACATCCACCCTCACAGCAAAGCTCAGGAAGGGAAAATCCACTCAGTCTTTCAGGCAGGGAGGCTGGGACAGGGGGAGAAGTTGTTTAAATGCTCTCTCACGCAGCAAATCCCACTGCAGTCCATGACAAGCAGCATATGGAAACCTCTCCCATGCCTGAGCATCCTGCCGACCCCTTGCCCTTGGGATGGGGCAAGGAGGAGATACAGCCAGGCTTTGGGAAGAGCCAAGACAGGGAAGTCAGAGCTCATTCCAGCACAGACAGCTTTGGTTCACGTCTTGGTTTGGTTTCCATCCTTAACACATCAACCAAAAATCATCCTTACCCCTACAAAAAGGCCAGCACAGTGCCCAGGGACACAGGGGAAGTGACAGCCCTGATTTGTTTCTTGCTCTGCTGGAGGCTCTGTGGGGCAGCAGAGGCTCTTAGATCAGGTCCCAGCCACTGCTGAGAGCAGCAACTGCAGAAAAATCAACCCTGACTTTGTGCTCACACAGTGAAATGGGGAGAAAACAGCTCTGGAGAGAACCTGACAGTACAAGGGGGAGGATCTAAGGCCAGGACAGATGGGACTTTGAGCAACCTCTGCCAATGAAATCTGTCCCTGCCCATCCCCATCCAACCCTATCCCCACAGGGGGTACCTATAACCCCAGCTATCCTGTGATTACCATCAAACACACATTCCCAGAAGCTTCAGGGTCTCACTTGCAAGTCCAGGGAGGGTTGGCTTCGCCGTGTTCGAGTGGCTCTTTTTATGCTCTTGACTCCTTTAGCACAGAACGAGCTCTAAATAAATCAGCAATGCGCAGTGTGTGTACGGATGGAGCAGCAGGCCCACTCCACAGAGGCGCTGACTGGCTCCGTGTCCCTCAGCCGTGTGGGCAACAAGCTGCCTCCTTGCTTTCCCTGCCCTTTTATTCCAACAGGCAGCCCCTGTGCTCGTTTGTGGCTCACCCAAGAAGGGCTCTACCCACTGTCCTGGCTTGGAGAGCGCTCACTGTCCCTGCCCTGGCACCGGGCAGGAGTCCGGGACAGACCCGAGGATGTGACCCGAGGCCAGGCAGAGTTCGAGCCATTCCCACAGCCCGGCAGCTGCTGTGCACCAGCACCCTCACAGGAGGGCCGTAAATAATAATCCTCCTGATGTCCCCAGCATTTAAAGGCTGATTAGTGTTGCTTCTAAGAGAGCTGGGCCAGGGACTGAAGTGGTACGAGACAGCTGGGCCAGGATGTCAGTGCAGGTGTCGAAGGAGATGCTGCCAGCAGAGACCAAGCTCCATCCTCCTCCCTCGTCTCTTGGCTTCAACCCCAAGCCATCGGGAGACCCGAGGGGAATTCACACACTGGAGATGTGACTCGTGGCCCTGCAGATCAGCTCCTGACCTCCTCCTGTGCTCAGGAGAGTCCTGCTGAGGCTGTTTTGCACAAGAGCAGGTTTAACAGCCAAAAGTTCGAGCAGCTCCCATGAGGCCACGCTGATGAGCCCCTCTGTCACCCCCGCATGGGAAGGGTGGCCCTGCCACAGCAGGGAAGTGACAGCTTAGGGTAAGTCACACCTTGCCTGCTTGGGGACCAGGGGGTCTTTCCAAGCACCAGATCTGGGCCTCTGGGTGCAGAGTGAGACATGTTGGGGGTTTTCCCTTCAGATAAGCCTGGAAAGGGAGCAAAACACACAGGGCAAGGAGGACAACCCAACCTTCTCAGAGACTGCTGCAGAGCACACCTCCACCAACAGTGACAGAGAGGAACTGAATACAGAAATGGAGAATGGAAATTGGATATGGAAAACTTCCCAGCACTGAGGATAGTTGCCATCAGCTGATGGACAAAGTCACCCAGACAAAGTTCCTAATCCAGGCTGCCAGCCCCAGAATGAAAGCAGGTAAGGCAGTACGTTACTGGAGAGAAAAATAGGCAGATCTGCTTTTTTCCAGAGTTCCCTGGAATAAGGACATGACTTCATCAGCAGCTGCATTACAGAGCGGACAGCGTTTGCCCTGCAGCACAGAACTCAATATCCCCTCATCGGAACTGCAGACTTATCTTTGGAGGGTCTCTCCATCCTGGGAACATGTGCAGCCAGTGCTGGCAGCCGTCCCACCCCACACCTGCCCAAACACACATCTGCTCTGCATCACTGCAGCGCAGAGCCCCAACAGGTGGGCTTGGTTTGGATCTCAGCGACTGCCCAGGGAGAATTCCCCCTCTGGGAGTCCCTCTGCCCCCTATGGAAAGCCAAGGGGGCAGAGCTGGGGTGCTTGTCCCTCTTGGGGTGCCCCTCATGGAATAATGATGGGAACTTGGTGAACAAGAAGTTCTTGCCTGAGGTTTCTGCTGAAGTTTTTTTTTTTTTTTAAACCAAATCCAAGGCTCAGCTTCTAATTCTGAGAGTTCAGCTCCTTGGAAATTTAATCCCTCTGCTGAAGCTGAACACAAAGAAAAGGCAGCCAAGCTCGCTAACCTGAATTTTCAGAGTGAGGGAAGCAAATCCTTCCTACTCCCCTAACAGAGCCAAATTCTGATCCCACAGAACTTCTGAGCCCTCCCTGGCTTCAGCCACCACTGACCTGGAGCCTGTGTGCCCACCCCCACACAAAGCCATTCCCAAACTTCCCCACCACCACCCCAACGCTCTGCCATGGCCATGCTCGAGCAAGCCAGGAGGTAGAGTCCTGCATTTGACCAATTCCCACTCCAACAGGATCCTTCTGGGAATCCCACCGCCAGCTGCTAAAGCACACCAGCCACCCTGGGACCTCCAAAAGACGTGGCTGTCTGGAGATGCCAGTAGCAGCTCCATGGCAGCACAGCCAGACTGCTCTGCCCCTCAGGAAGACAGGTCAGGGAGCTCAGGGGATGAAACTCAATGCAGGCATCACCTACAAACAGAGCAATGACTCCCTCAGGCTTTTCTCCCTGGTGTCCAGCGGTGAGGTGAGTGGGAATGGTTCAAAGCTGCACCAGGGAGGGCTTAGACTGGACATCAGGTAGCATTTCTAAACCAAAACTGTGTTCAAAACCTGGAACAGGGCAGTTAATTTCTCAAACTTGTCTATGTTTGAGAGACATTTGCCCAATGCCTTTAACAGAATCCCAGGATGGTTTGGGTTGGAAGGGACCTTAAAAGTCATCTTGTTCCACTCCCTGCCACGGGCAGGGACACCTTCCACTAGACCAGGTTGCTCCAAGGCCAGTCCAGCCTGGCTGTAACTCTTGGTCAGCCCTGAAGTGGGCAGGAGGTTGGACTGGATGAACATCTTAGGTCCCTTCCAACTGGGACATTCTATCCCTTGCTGCCACCACTGCTCCAGGGCAGCATTGCTGGGAATTTTAGCACAAGCCCAGAAGAGGAACAGTGAGTGAGGCCAGCTGGGCACCACCCAGGACATTCCAGGTCAGGTTTAGTCTGAGGAAGTACCCCAGGGGAACCTGCACATTGATGAGCTCAGCACTCTGCATACATCAGGGAGTTGGGAACAGACCCTGGATTCACCTCGGGAAAGCTGCAACAAGTCTGAAATGGGGCACAGAGCCAGCCCAGCACATAGGCCATGGAGAGGAACACCCAGAGATAACACCTTGTGGTGTCCCACAGGAGTCCATCATTACCCTCTAAGGTGAGCAGACCCCAGTTCCTCCAGTTAAATCCAGGTAAGAGCCAAATACCAAGAGACCCAAGGAACAAAAAGAGAGGGGAGACCTGCACTTTCTAACCCACAGTTTGCACTTTGGATTTACCCCAGATATTTCTATGCCAGGCTTAGTTCCACTATGAAAGTCTGAGAGGCTTGAAAAGCATGAATTTTTCCAGGTCTGGAAGAAACTCAATTGACAGCCTCAGAGAGAAATTTTGTGGCACAGGAAGAACAAAGAAAGCCCACATTACTTTAGCCCTGCTGTAGCCCCACAGGTCTTGGAGAATAAAGATTACCCAGACAGGCCTTGGGAGCTCAGCTGAGACCCCTCCAAAGGGGATGAATCTCTTGCCCTACCTGCTGTGCTGCCTCCCCTGCAGCTAAGCTCCTTTCTGTCTCACTGCTATGTGTTCTTCCATCACTTCTTTACCTTTCCTCAACCTAAAATACAGTTTTTTTTCTTTCTTTCTTTCTTTTTTCAGCTCAGAGATTTGGCTCCTGACCTTACATCTTGCATCTCCAAACTACAGTCACCTCCTGTCTTGATCTCAGCCTCCCAAGCCATTTGGGAACTAGTCTGAGCTCTGACAACAGCAGCTTCGCACCATTTGCTTTTCTGAATTTATCTTTAAGTTTCTTCCCTGAATTCACTCTCCTGGAAATGAAATTCCTTCTTCTTTTCCTTCTTCCTTCCTTCAACAGCTACTCCAGACTGCTGCAGGGACTGCGTCCACCCCTTGTGCTCTGCTCACATCCTCAAATCCCAGCAGTTAACCCTGAGGAGCCCCTTCCTGCTCTCTGAGCTCAGCACTCCCAGAAGCTATTAAATTGATTTCTACAGTCCCTGCCTGCAAACTAAAGTGAGCCACATCTCCCCTGTCCTGCTTTAAGCACCTGGCCAAGGGTTTGCCATATATAACTGATGGAGATGGGCAGCACCTGCACAGAACCCATTTCCCCCTCAGCCATAAATCACCACAGCTGGGAGGCCCTGGAGCAATTGCCTCCTCATTTCGGGCGATGGGAGGAAGCCAGGAGATGGAGTTTGTACCCACATTTCCCAGCCTGTGCTCACATCCCAGAAGTCCTGACCTGCCTTCAGCTGCTGTTGTGAGGATGGAACCACCTGAGGGCTCCATCCACGCCGCGGGGCTGCAGCTGGATAAAGCAGAACACAATCCCTGCTGTGGGTGCAGGGAGAGAGTTCACCACGCTGGGCACAGAGATGGGCTCGCCTCCTTCCCCAGAGTGCTGGGTGCTAAATCTTCCCCTATCTGCCATGTCCATCGTGCAGGCTCTGGGCTTCAGCAGCTGGAGATCTGTTTCCTATAAATTTTCTGCACAGTGCCCACAACAGTTGTAGTCTCTCTAAAATAATGATTGGAGGGTGGATAGAGGAGAACAAACAGTTCAGCTGAACAGTTTATCTGATGAATTTAGCCTTTTCTCCTGTTCCTGCAATATCAGGTGGACAATTCCAATTTCCTCAAATGTATTTGTTGTTTGAGTTTATTTGACAAATACTTCCCCAAACAATTGCCTCTATATTCACTTAGCAAATATTTAAAATATGAAGTGTGCTGTTTGGTGAATCCCCTGGCACTACGCTAATCCCCAGTGGAGCAGAGAAGTTAGGTTTTTTTCCCCCAGTATTTGTTATTCCTGCATTTCAAATTAAATCTTTTGCCAGCTCTCATTCTGTTGCTGATAACACCAGATGAATTGGTGGTGCTTATTAGGAAAGGAGCTGGTCAGTTGTCTCCCAATGAAATTGAGTTTCCCTGGGGAAGCAATAACCCATTGAAGCAGACACATTTCATCAGAAACACCCCACAATCAAATGACTTGCAGCAGCTGAGGAAAGGTTGCCTGGCAAATCCAGATCTCAAAAATCCCTGCGGGTTGTTCTCCCAGGCTCCAACCCTGCACTGGTGTCAGACACCTGTCATCTCCACATCTCCAGCTGAAAACTGGGAAACTGGGGCTTGGCTGACCTTCTTTGAGCTGAGGGAGTCCTGTGACAAGCATGGCAATGTAAGGGATCCTGAGAAAAGGCTTTCTTTCTTTTTTTTTGCCCCAAAAGGAGGCCAAGGGAGCGGGGCTTAGGGACCCTTCACAGTCTAACTCCTACCTGGAGTGAGGGAGAAGCTGGAGCCAGAGGTTTTCCAAGAAGAGGGAGATGGGAGACAGCAGGCCTAAACTGAAACAAGCAGCTATAAACACTGGCTATAACAGCAGATGGGCAAACGTGGCACAGGTTGCCCAGAAAGCCTCTGCAGTCCCCATCCTTGGAGGCTTTCAAACCCTGCTCTGAACCCAAGACTAACCCCCGTGCAAGATGTTGGACAAAAGATTTCCTGAGTCCTTTTCCACCCAAATTATTGCAGCCTGTGGAATTCCAGATCCTGTGAAACCCTGTACAAGTACAGATCAAGTTAACAAAAACTAAGGTTACACAGAGTTGTAACAAAGGGATGTAACATCATACCTTGGCTAAGGTTTAGTTCTAGGATTGCCTGTTTATAGCAAGATTTGGGGGGAAATAATAATAACATCCAGTTTTGGTCCAAACTGGACTAAAACCAACACTTGAAGAAATGCTGAGGAACAAACATCTGCATTTCAGCAAACTCAGCTACAAAGACTCATCATTTCAGACCTAGGGAAAATCAGTTTCCAGGTCTCATGATTACAAAGAATAACTCAAGAGCCTGAAGAGTTCAACCAGAACCAGAAGGCAAATAAAAAGAAATCACAATTCATTATTCATCAAAATTTTCACCAATCTGTTTTAAGACCATGTCAGGATATTTTAGCACTGCAGGTATCAATAGTGCTAAAAAAAACCTGTGAATGTGACTTTCAAATTTGCTCTTTTTTTTGTTTTGTTTTGTTTTTTTGTTTTGTTTTCTGCCAGTGAAAATCTCGTTGCTTGAATGTTCTTGGAAAGTCACCAGGGAAAGGTTGGGAATACCGCCCAAGCAAATTCACTTAAGAATTCAAACAAACACATCAGGACACGATTTTGCTTTTGTCACCCAGCTCTGAGGCAAAGCTTTAAAAACCCAGTTAAGGAGAGGGCAGTAAAAGAACAAATGCTTCATTAAACCTGGCTTTGGGCAGAGGAACAACAGACAACCCATTACTGGAACAGCCTCTCCTGCTCTCCAGTCAGCCAGGAGCCTTTGAACACGACATTGAGTTGGACAGCAGCTCTTCATATCCCAATTATTTATTCTGCCACTCGGAGGGATGCAGCCAGGACAACCCATCCTTCTAAGCTGTGTACCTCTGTGGAAGAGGGAGGAATTTCATATTCTCATTCCACAAACTCCCACTCACTGCCAAGAGCAGCAAATGACACATGAGTACACCAGGCAGGCAGACAAAGAGAATCAAACAGGCTTTCAGAGACACCAGGAATTCCTTCTCTTACCCCGGCACACTTTTCACATTCACAGAAAAAAACAAAGAAAGGGCACTGGGTGGTGTCTCTGGAAGGGAATTTCTTTGGGGTTTCGCTGGGTTTTTTAACCTTCAGATCAGGCATGTCAAATGCTCCCAGCACTGGGGAATGGAAAAGATGAGATGAAGCACTGGGCTTTTCATTCAGAGCTCCAGGGCTCACTCCTGGATGCAAATCCTTGTTCCTTTTTTGCCTCGAGGGGACACAAAGCACCAGCAGCCTTGCTTCAAGAACCACAGAGTTTCTCTAGGCGGGCTGTCCAGCAGCTTTCCTACAGAAAGCTGTGTTGTGAGCCAGGCACGGAACAGAAACATTCCTCCAGCAAGCACCCAGACCTTGGGCTGAGGGCTCCTTGCCTCCTGGGAGATGTGAAAATGCCTCCCACCAGCCCATCTCTGGCCTCACAGAGCTAAAGTAATTGGGATCTACAGCCTGAAATGAGATTTTTTTTTCCAATTCTCCATCCCTGGGAAGTTAGTTTTTGTTAGGTCTTGGAGAAGCCATGCTTAGTTCAAAGGGGCTGCAATTGCTCCTGGATGTCCTCTAATCCCAGGCTCCATCTCTGCCTCAGCCTCTCCGGAACACTCCATAATGGACTGGCTCACTCTGGCTACATCCTTTATATCTCTTTAGCTCCGTGAGCAGATGGAGTCGAGGGACAGCAGAATTTATGCTTCTTGCTCGAGTTGCAGCTTGGCTGAGTGGAAATAAAAAACGGGGAAGGACGGGGAAATGGCATCGTAACAGCATTTACCTCCTGGGCTTTGGAGCCTCTGTCTTTACCTGGGTAGTGCTTGTATTGTCAGCATTAATCCTGTGCCTTCCTCCCCAGCTGAGGAGGAGCAGGCCCAAGGGATGGTTCTCCTCCCTAGCCCATGTGATAGATGGAAGGAGCTTCCAGGAGCATGGAATACCCTGCTGACAGAGCCTGTGCATCAGTGCTGGTTTATGCCGGCAGATAATCCAGCCCAGACCGCTTCCTTCAGGGCACGCAAAGGAAAACCAGGAAATGTTTCTGACCTCTGAGGGCTTTAAAGGGAGAGAAAAGGAGGCAGAGGCATGAGAGCAAGCAGGGAGATTGACAGGGGCTCAGGAAGGAGCAGCATAATAGGCCCCTAAACTCTTCACCTTTCTCCGTGTTTCGTACAATCGAAGGGGAGAAACAAAACGAGGAGAGGGAGGGAATTATAACGAACGTGAAAGCTTCCAGATTAATTAATTACCCCTTTTAGTTTGTGAAGAAGGAGGCTAGAAATATCCACGTCTGCTCCTCTTGGAAGGCAACCCTGGCGCTTGCTCCGAACATCCCCCCAGCCCGCCTGCGCGCGGGGATAATTAATCCATTACGGGATGGATCCTGCCGTGCTGCCGTAAAAAAGAGATCTATTTCTCCTCTGCTTTCCCCTCCTCCCCAAAGAGACATCTGAAACGGATCATGTAATAAATGTTTCTTGGATGGAAGGAGAGGTATTGTTCTCTTGCCGTGGAAACAATCCCGGCGGTGGGGCCAGCCAGGAGGGAGCGGGGCCGGATACTTCACTCGGCAGCTCTCGTGACATCCTGCATGGCAGGGCAGCCTCCTGATGTCCCGCTCTCCAAGGCAGTGCTCAGGAGGGCAGGGCGAGCTGGTTTTGACCAAGGGGGACAAACCCAGGCTGCTCACTGAGGTCTGTGGTGGCCGCAGGTGGCTTCCCTCTGCGGAGACATCCAGGCACTGCCCGGCGGGCAACGGGACGCTCTGGAGACGGGAAGGTGGCCCAGAGTCCATCACAATACACACCCAAAAGAACCACACCCTCCCAACCCTGCATCCATCCCTCTCCATCGTGCCCTCAGGTTGGGAGCAGCGGCTCCAGGCAGAGATCAGCCTTTCCACAGGCTCAGTCTTTCCACAGCCAGATTCCTTCAGTTGGACGCTTCCCTTTTGTCCAAGGGACCTGGAAAGAAGCTGCACTGGACTCACAGTGTCCAGCTTGAATAGAATAGATCCTCCTCCACCAAGTATTTTTTATTCCTGGCCAGCCATGCTCACTATCCAAGGTGAGATGTTTTGCTCACCTTTGTCCCCCCCTGCCCTACACTGGGAAGGGTAGGAGCTCTCCTTTGCTGCACACGCAGCACAACGGCTGCTGCAGCAGGATACGGATTTCCCCACCCTCTGTAATTAACAAAATCCACATGCCATGCTGTTCATTCCCTTGGCTGGTGTTTTTGTGGACCAAAACTAGTGATTCCCTGGAGGGTTTCCCAAGGAGGATGGGGTGGGCTGCCCTTTCCCTGCCCGAGACCGTTTGCTCTGGGGGGGTTTGGTGCCCTCAAAGCATGGAAATTGCCTGAGATCAGAGCTCCCCAGCTGATCCCAGCCCTGATCCCAGCATCCCATTTGCATCGAGTTTATCAGAAACATTGCCTCTTGCGCTGACATCCAAATATCCCTTGCATGGAGGAGCTGCTGACATTTATTCCTGAACTGTCACACGGCAGGAGCTTTGGCTAAGACTGGTGTTACATGGGAAAGGAGAAGGGACCCTGTTACTTGGTGAAGGTAAGTCTTCTATAGCCTATCAGTCTAGACTAGCTTTGGGTCGCTTCCTTTATTCATTTCCCTAGATGTTTTGGGGTTTTTTTAAGTCTTTTTCAAAGAAACGCTCGAGCTCAGTACAACGTTCTTGATTGCAACCAGAACTGGCTGAAAAATGCTGAACTAATTGAAAGAATTTTTTCTTTTTCATTCCTTCCTCAAAATATTTCCAGGATTTCTGGTCAGTACTTGACACTGTGAGAAATACCCCTGGGCTCTGCTGTACAACAGCAAAAGCTTTTTCCACTGCATCAGCAGCATTTCAAAATCCTGTGAGCTGATCTTAGGGCAGCAAAGCGACTTCTCTGTCTATCAAAGACACAGGGATGTCACGACACCTGTGTGTTTTCATCACAACAGCCCTCAAACAGACATCCAGGTCACGGAGAATAGTTGCCCCCACCAGTTCTCCATCACCACCTGCTCTGAGCATGTCCTGAAGCTGCCTAAGAGCACTTGGCACCATTAATCCTCTCTGTTTCAGGGGGAAACTGAGGCATGGGGTGGCAGCAGCTCCCACAGCATGGAATCATTGAATCATTCAGGTTGGAAAAGACTTACAAGACCATCAAGTCCAACCTTTGACTGAATTCCACTTTCCCCACTAAGCCACATCACAACGAGCCACATCTCCTCAGTTTTCCAAAGCTTCCAGGAATGGTGGCTCCACCACCTCCCTGGGGACCTTGCTCCAGTGCCTGACTACTCTTTCAGTGAAGAACTTTTTCCTAATATCCAGCCTGAACCTTTCCTGGAGGCAGAAATTGGCCACTTCCCAAGCCCCCGTGGGGATCTCCAGGTGCCAAACCATGGCAAGGGGGTCCTACCCCGCACAGACCTCCACGTCCCCCCCAGAACCACAGCAACACAGAGCTGTGCCTCCACCCCACAGCTTCCTCTTGGGGCTCTCACTGGCCCATTCCTCCTTCTCGGTGGCTCTCAGGAAGATGGCAAATTCAACCTCAAACAAGAAGCAAACCGAACAACCCGCACCCACAACGCCCAGGCTCTCTGGCAGAGGGGAGAGGTTTCTGCATCGCTCATTTTCTGTCAACACTGGTTGAACAATCTCCTTTCTTCCCTGTGCATTTCTTCTCCTGGTGGCTCCCCCTCCCCTTCCTTTCTTTTTCCATTTCAACCACCTCAAGCAGAAGGCCCTCCGAGGCACTGGTGACTTCAAAGACACCAGGTCCAATGTGCAGCAAGTGATAAAAACCTACACAGCATGTGTTGGGCAAATTAATATCCCCTCCAGAGCCACCAGCTCCCCAGTCCCAGCAGCCCCATAATGAGATGTTGTACTGAAGGGGAGGGGGAGCTCGGTGCAGAAGGGGAGATGTATTTAATGTATGCAAATTGACTCACATGCAAATTGCCTCTAAGTTAAAAATAACGAATTGCAGGAGGAGCTGTCTTTTAAAACACTTGTTTATTCATTAGGGTAATCTCTGGTATCAGTCACCTCTTTCCTTGCACATTAAATGCTTGGTTTGAGGGAAGTTTTTTTATTGCAGGTCTGGGGGACAGCTGTGGCTTCCTGCTCATCTCAACCACCACACAACAACTCCAGTTTTCCTCCCCTTCCATCTCCTCCCTTCTACTAATAGACTACAGGGATTAAAATCCTTTTCTCAGAGTGAATACACTCAAAGTGATGAACTTCAGGGACAAAAGTTGTCAGAGCCGCCCAGAGCAGCTCTTGACAGCCAGAGCCTTCGCCAGGACCAGACCAGAGTGTCTGTCCCAGCTGGGCACAAGGTGACCAAGCTGGCTGGATGGAAGGCACAACATCAGCCTTGCAGCTTCCCTTCCCTCTACTGACCAGGAACAGGACCCCGGGGAATGGCTGGAGCAGTGTCAGGGGGGTTTAGGTTGGAGATCAGGAAAAGGTTCTTCCCCCAGAGGGTGCTGGGGCACTGCCCAGGCTCTCGAGGGAATGGGCACGGCCCAGAGACTACCAGAGCTCCAGGAGCATTTGGAAAATGCTCTCAGGCACAGAGTGGGCTTGTTGGGGTGTCCTGGACAGGGCCAGGAGCTGGACTGGATGATCCCTGAGGGTCCATCCAGCTGAGGACATTCTGAGACTCTGTGAAAGAAGAGTGTAAATGCCTCCTGCCAGGCTGAGCTCTGCAGGGTGGCTGATCCCCCCCACGGCCAGCACAGATAATTAACATTAGATCCTGCCAGTGATGCTAAGCAGTGGATAGATGCTGGCTAATACATTCCCCACCAATTGCAAAGATCTTGATGGTGCAGAAGAGTGGCAGAAGCTCCCAAGCAAGAGAACAGTCCAGACAAAACTCTGCTTCAAGCTGTACCAAATTGTCAGGGTCAGAGCTGCTGCAGCTGGACCGTCTCCAGGTCCCAGAGGAGCATGTTCTGCCTCTCCTGTTTTGATAATTTCATATTACTCAATCCAAGCCTGATGAAGCTTCAGTGTTAGCACAACCTTCCAGCACCTGACAATGATCAGGAAGTTTCTTACTTCATTAGTTAACTCTGCTCCTCCTGGGAATCTTGTTCTTTTGTCCTGTGCATGTCAAGAGCTGTAAAAACAAACAGAGACTAAAGGGGGTCTAAGGACAGCAAAAAGCATTACTCATTTTCTTTCAGCTGGAATTCTAAATCAACATGCAGAGATTCACCCTTCCAAGAACCAGGATTCCTGCTCTGGACAGAGAGGAACAGCAGGGCTGAGCTCCCCTCTCCAAGCACTGCCCACTGGGAGCAGCCTGCTCCTCCTCTGCCTCACCAAGGGACAGACCCGAGCAGGGATGTTGATGGAAATCCCTCTTCGCAACAGCAAGGGCAGATTTAAAGTGATTGGATTAAACTGCATTAACCTCTGTGTGGACACGGTCACTCCAGATTTAAGTGGCCATTGCTCAGTTCAACAGGAGCCACTTCAGTGTGACCTAATTCACCACCTGAGTAAATAAGGCAAACCAAATAAAGGTCAATGACTGTAAAGAAGTGGTTCCCCAGAGGAGAGTGACCCACTCAGATCTTACCTATCAACACAGATTAACAGCAGACACCATCTCTCATCCCCGTGCCTGGAGCTCCAGCTTGGAAGAGCCACTGAGTCCCAGGTGGGAGCAGCACACCAAGAGTCAGGAGGTCACCCTTAATTCAGGCAGGAGCAAAGATCACAAGTCATGTCAGCAAGGTCAAACTCTCATTTCCAGGAGCTCAGCTCTTGCTTCAGCCAAGAAGTTTCATCATGCCAAGAGATGGGAACAGAGCAGGACAGAGAGGAGATGCTGGTGCAGGGCAACACACTGAGCTGCTTCCTCCAGATGCCAGGTTATGGCCCCCCCAGTTTGAGCTGGAGGAAGCTGAAGTTTGTGACCTGTCATGAAGATGCAGGTGCTGATGAAGTGGTAGGGACCACCCCGTGACACTTTCAACCTTCCCAATCTCTCTCACCGGGGAAGGCTGGGGGAGGGACCCTCCCTCCTATAGAGGTGATGGCACAACACCAAACTCAGCTGGGATGTGGGGAATGGGAAATCAGCACCAAAGCACAGCACCAGCAGGCAGCACAATGGGATTATACAGATTCATGGACTGGAGATTAAAAAACAGAGATTACAGGAACAAGACAGAGTGATAACATCTACTACTACCCCCCTTCTTCCAGGGACTGGGGACTCTGGGCACAGCTGGAATGGATGGCAAGAGGGACCATTCCTGTGTGTCCTCTTTACAGAGCACCCACTGCTGCTGCTGCTGCTGCTGGAGGCAGAGACCTGGGCTGGGTGACTTGCTGCTCTGTCCCAATCTGGCATTTCTGTCCCAAATGCAGGCTGCTCCTGCCCACACCACCCCATGGCCACAGCTCCCAGCCCCCCAGGCAGCACATCCCCACTGCTGTGGTGGGCAGGAGTCTCTCACCTGCCCATCCAGAAGAGGATGGACAACAGTAATCATTCATGCAACAGCAGCTGCATTTTCAGCTTTCCCTGAGCTCTGCCAAGTCAGATGTTTCTTCTCCCTGTGCCATCCCCCTCTCCCCACCCCGTGCTCCTTCCCCCCAGTTTGTCACTCCCAGTGACATGCCCCACTGGTGACCGAGAGCTGGTGGCCGTCTCTTTCTGTCACCGAGGGTCGAGGTGAGTGATCCTGCCAGGTGGTGCATTTTCCAGAGGATGAAGAGCGACTGAGCCTGCATCCTAATGAGCTGCCACCCCTCCACAAGGGTTCAGTGATGCTTTCCCCGTGTCAGTCAAGCACAAACAGATTATCCTGCCCGGCCTGAAGCTGGGACCACCTCCCTTTCCCGTCTGTGAAGCCCCAGCAGCTGCTTGTGAGAATAACTGCCCTCCAGAGCTACCCAAAAGGAGTTTGTAGCCAGCACAGGGTTGGTCTCTTCTCCCAGACAACAACCAGTAGGATAAGAGGAAATGGCCTCAAGTTGTGCCAGCAGAGGTTTAGGCTGGATATTCTGGAAAGTTTCTTCACAGAAAAGGTTGTCAAGCACTGGCACAGGCAGCCAAGGCAGCGGTAGGAGGGATTTCACAGACATGTGGGTGTGGCACCTGGGGACACGGATCAGTGCTGGGTTAATGCTTGGACTGGATGACCTGAAAGGGCTTTTCCTTTTTTTTTCTTTATTCTTTCTTCTCTGGTGCCAGTGATCACAGGAGGGCCCGCAATCTTGAGACTTAAGTGTCAGAGTATGGTGAATTTGAGCTCATCCCAAATCAGGAGAGTAGTGTCAGGAATTCCTGCTTTCCCCGCGGGGTCTGTTCTCTGCTAGCATTGCTGAACAGCCTGGATATGCTCCCCACCAAACGGCACAAACTGGAATGCTTCCTAATTAACTGCCTGGGAGAGGATGAAAATTCCCCACCCTTCCCGATCCCGAAGAAGTCAGGGATGTGAGGAAAGGCACCGGAGCAGCAGAGATGGAGTGGCCGTGGTTGAACTCGTACCCACCAGCATGGCAATTCCAGCTCATTAGGTGTCCATTTCCATGAGGTGGAGCACGCCCACAGAACCAAATAGCAGGGCCTGAAATTTGGAAACATCGCCGCTCGAGGCACAGGGACGTGCTCTGCGAAACTCTAATTGCAGGATGTTGGGCAGGACTGTCAAACAGCTGGCACAGCCACCCTGTCACCTCCAGGCCTGCTGCTGCCTGACCCGAGCCTGCAACCACGGCATCCCTTTCCAGATCCATTAATTCCTGCCAAACACAGCGGCTCTGAAGAGCGGCAGAGAGGAAAGAAGGCAGCTTGCTGATGCTCGTCACATCCCCAGCCCCGAAGCTGCAGCAGAGCTCTCCGCCGGCCCCACACCCAACTCTCAGCTGCTGGAGAGGATCTGATTTTTGAAAGGATCTGCCACTGCCCGACCTTTGGCTCAGGATCACGAAGGTCGCCGTTGAGGAGGCGCCGGGCTCCTCGTGGCTGTCACCACTCCTCGCTGGAGCTGTTTCATCCTGGCTGCTCTGGTGGCAGGAGCTGTGGCTGGGTTCAGCTCCCAGTTTTCCTTCCCGCTGCCCAGGCGTGGCACGTCCTGCTCTGGCAGGGAAATCAAGGCGCCGCAGCAGCAATGAATTATTGCTCACAAAAAGGGCCTGGCGCCCCTGCAGCTCCAGGGTGAAGTGACCTCCATGAATACCTGCGCACACGCTCCCTTTGAGGATTTGGTGTGCGAGCACCAAGGCTGCACAGTAAACCAGAGATTAATGCACAGCTGAGCAGAACATTCCTAGGCAAGAATATAAAGCAGAACAGAGGCCTTGTCACGCCTTCAGTTTCTTCCCCAAAGTTTTTTTTTTATTATTATTATTTTATTTATTTATTTCATTTGCTCTGGAAAAAACTTCCCGTGCACAACTTCCAGCTTACAGCCCTGGCTTTGCAAAACTCAAGCATGCAATAGGAGCCTCATTCCTTTGCAGGAAGCAATGCTCCCAGAAAGCCAAGTCCCCAGCAAACCTTTCAGACAGCCAACACTTCCAATTCTGGAAGCCTCCTGCTGCTTCCAAGGGATCTGTCCAGGCAGAGCCCACTGGGGAAATCTACCCTTTAATGCCAGTCATCTGCACCAGGGACATCTAGAGAACACCTGGTCATTCAGCAAAGCCCATTAAATTCTTGGATCCCTGGCAGGAGCCAGGGAAGGTATTTGGGGATCGCTCTTCCTCCTGGCTTCAAAGCATGGCACAGCAGAGCCAAGAGCAAGAGAGCACCGATGAGTGCAGGGCTCCACGTCACACCTTAGCAGAAGGAGATATTCAGAATCACTGAGTCATTAAGGCTGGAAAAGCCCTCTAAGTTCACCGAGTCCAACACCACCAGGCCCACCAGTGAGCCATGTCCCCACGTCCCACATCCACACTCCCTTTGTCCTTCTCGGGACAACCTCCTCCACGCCTTTACTCTGCTTGTAGAACACTATGAATGCAGTTGCTATAGAAGTTTTCCCATCAGAGAAGGTTTTCAAGATCCTCTCCTTGCATCCAAACAGCACAGAATCACAGGATGGTTTAGGTTGGAAAAGCTCTATGAGACCATTGAGTCTGACTATTCCCCCAGCACTTCCAAGGCCACCACCAGACTAACACAAGTCCCCAGGTGCCACATCTACGTCTGTTAAATCCCTCCAGGAACGGGAATTCCACCACTGCCCTGGGCAGCCTGCTCTAGTGCCTGACAACCCTTTCAGTGAAGAAATTTTTCAGAATATCCAGCATAAATACGATCCTAAGGCAGGTTTTGGGATGGCAGCTGTCTGCAGCACAGCTTGGGTGCTGGCAGGATAATCCCCTGAGAAGAGCACAGAGATACAAACACACTTGTGTCTGTTTTCCAAACAACAACAAAGGGTGGAAAGCGTTCTCCTGGATTTGGATGGTGGAGGAGCTTGATGCCAACACAACAACTGGGTCTGACCTATTGACATTTCTGCAGGCTCCCAATTCCTGCGTGGGGGCTGTCACTTTAAATTTGAATTGCCTGGGATTTTTTCTATCACAACAGCCTGATATTTTTTTGCTCATGAAGGATAAATATTTACAAACCTTCACTCTCGCCAGCAAAAGCGTTCTGCTCCAGAATTTTCTTGGGGTTTTGTTCTGTTTTTAAACACTTTCATAAATCATTGCCCAACCCTTTAATTTCTCTTATTAAAACAAGTGAGGCAGTAAAAAGATGCACAAACCACAGGCAGGATCACGACGACTCTCGGCTCACATTCAAGGGTTTTCAGCCACGTGCTGAAAAACAGTCAAGAGCATCTGTAGAAAATGCAGAGGATAACAGCACAGTAACTCCAGCCAAGGACAGGTCACCAGGCTGTAGGAAATGTGTTTTCTTGGTAAACTAGTACAACCATTTCATACAGTGTGGGGTTTGTAAACAGATTAAACAAAATGCGGGCGGCGCTCCTCCTCCAGCCAGCGGAGCCGACTCCACATTCCTCAAACATCTCAAGAGCTGCAAACAAAAGCAGAGCCCAGCAAAGCAGTGACCAGCTCACCCTTTATCCACCCCAGAGTCTGTCATCCCTAAGGACCTGACAGCCCACCCACATGCAAGGTGCCTGCCGCCCAACTCCAGTGGGACACGAGGCGCTCAGCGAGCCCCGCGTGGGGCAGCGAGGGAAGGTCAGGGTGGACACCTGGCTGACCACGAGCTTCCAGCACCCACCCACAGCCCCCCCTGCCCCATGGAGTGCAAAGGGAGTCGTGTTTCACACGGTGCTGGCAAGAACGGTGTGTCCAGCTCTTGTATTCGCACCTAAAAATAAATAAATAAATTAATAAAAGGCAACATCAGAAACAGCGAGTTCAGACAATAGCTACAACAATAAATTCTGGGTGTGAAAAAACAGCCTTGAGGTGAGAACCTGAAAGAGTTCGGCCAATTTAGTTTGCTAAGGAGAAGGTTAAAAAGCAGCTTGACTCCAGTCCAGGCATTGCTACCCAAAGCAATGTCAGTGGCTCTTTACTCTTGCTCACTGCAATCCAGCAGCCGCAGGCTGGAGTTGCAATGTCCAAACCCAGACCTCAAGGTGAAAATTGTTGCCATATGGGTCCATGAGACTCAGATGTCTTTCCAGAGAAGTTGTTCCTACTCAACTGACCACACAACCAAAATCTGGGGGTGTATCCTCCCGCCTGCATGATGCTAAAGCTAAGACAGCTCTTTTTTTATTTCCCCGAAGTCCAACCTCTCATCACTCCTGGCTCCAGAGGCGATGCTGGAGACCAGCTCAGACCCTACATGGGCTGCAAAGCCCGGGGGTCAGGAGATCACCCAGACCCCACAGCCACAGGACCCCA
>VWZN01006585.1:1080687-1093958 GCA_013396955.1 Regulus satrapa | reverse complement strand
GGACGGATGGATGGACGGACGGATGGATGGATGATCTGGGCTATCTGCTGCAGACCTGGTTTCACGCTGCTGGCCATGCAGAGAGGAGAGGAGCTGCCAGTTCAAGCTCTTTGCCAAAGCCCAGCCACAGCAGGGCTGTGTGTGTGAAGCCTGAGTGGAGCAGCCCCTGCCCCTGCCCCACTGCTGGTGGGAGCCTATGGGAATGCCCCCAAGACTCTGCTGTTCTGGGGAAAAATTAAAACCCGAGCATTCCCACCCCAACGCCACATCCCATCCCTGCTGCAGCCGTGACTTGGAGATCTCCAGGCCAAGGATGGTGCTTAAGGGAGCACTAACAACAACCCTCAGGGGAGGAGCACCCAAGGAAAAGCCATTCCCTGCTCTGCCCAGGCTCTGGGGCTGAATGAACTCAGGCTGCCCAGCCAAATTCATCTCCCTTCCCCGGCCTGCAGACAGGCAGAGGCTCAGGCACTTCCTGGACAGCATCAGTAAATGCAGTTTCACTCAGGCAGCAAGGAATTGGAATTGAATTGCCTTTGTTCTAGTTCCAATTTTCAATAATATGAACCTTCCCACAATAGGCAGCGTTATCACTAATCCCCACAGTTGAGCCTGAAATAAGCTTACAAACCATGCAGTAGCACTGTGGGAAGAACAATTATTCCAACAAAGGATGGAGAGGGGAAGAAACAGCCATGAGCTCCTTGGATTAGATGGAGGGTGAACACAATTGTTGTCAATTCGCAATAAATTAATATTTTTTATTTTTTTAAGCCACCGAAACATGAAACAAACAAACACCAAGAACAAATGCAGCGTGAAGGCCCGGTAAAATATTTACAATTATTTCAATGGAAAAAAGGTACCAGCTACAGTCAATAGGTTGTAAAACAAATTCAGATGGAAGCTATTGTTTACCCCTAAATCAGCTCTAATGCACTGGCAAATGTGATTATCAGCATTCTGCGGGGAGCGACAGCATCAGCATTCATTCCAGGTGTGCTCAGTGAAGGCTCTCTTGGCCACAGGTTCATTTGTAATTATTAAAATGCACCTTGTTAGCCATGCAGCCAGTCCCAAATTTCTGGGCAGTGGCACAAGCGGTGTTTGCTTTAATTTATTCTGTGCAATTTCTGCATTATTTTACTGTGTCAATGCCACAGTGCAAATGAGAAACCCCATCTCAAAGGCTCCGAAGGGAAGAGAGCTGAGCACTCCCTGTTTCCAGTGACTCGGAGCTGGCACGTCCTTGGTTCCTGGGGAAAGCTTTTCCATCAAGGACAAACAGCCAGAGAGCTGGCAGCCACCCTGGCTGTTCCCACTGCCAGGGGTGGGAAAGAAATCAGATTAGTGCCTGGGCGCACACCAGGGGCAAGGCAGTGATGTAGGGAAGGGAAAGATTTGGTGTCACCTGAAGGACTCACACCAGTGCGCTACTGGGCCACCCTCTTATCCAAAATAACAGCAAGTTAGAAGAGAAGTGACCAAAAAAAAAAAAACATAAAACAGGGAGAGAAGCCTTAAGATGGTTTGTGCCATGAGACATGAGATATGAGAGGTTATAAAATTGTTTGGGTCAGAAGGGACCTTAAAGCTCAGCCAGTGCCACCCCCTGCCATGGGCAAGGACACCTTCCACCATCCCTCGCTGCTCTAAGCCCTGTCCAACCCGGCCCTGGACACTCCCAGGGATGGAGCAGCCACAGCTTCTCCAGGAACCTGTGCCAGGGCCTCACCACTCTCACAGGGGACAATTTCAGCCTAATGTCCCATCTAAATTTCCCTCTGGTGGCTTAAAACCTTTTCCTCTTGTCCACCCATTCCTCCAAGTCCTTTTCCTCAGGGCTGCTCTCCATCCTTTCCCCACCCAGCCTGTGCTGGTGCCTGGGACTGCCCCGATCCAGGTGAGATGCCTCATCTCACTTACCCAAAAGGAGAGCAAGGGCAAACCCAGGTGAGAAATCCTGGAGCAGGTCTGCCTCATCTGGAACCAGGAGCTTTTGAGGAGAGGAGCGCCTGGACACAGCTGCAAGGGAAGATTGGCTCTCTTTGGTAAAGGGTTCAGCACAGGAAGACAGAGAGTCCTGGGATCCAAACACCTCCCCCAGAATGCCCATTGCATCCCCAGAGGAGAGGGCCAGGTGGAAACCTGATCCTAAGGATTTTTAAATATCAGGTAGGGAGGATGAAGAGGTTGGGATGAGGGTCCAGAATGGTGTAAAGAGCACTGCTTGGTGGCCTCACCTCCCAAGGCAGTGGCACCAGGGACGCCGCTTATCAGGGGAAGGGAATGGGATTGAGGTGAGCCCCGAGCATGTCTGAGCATTCAAATTACAAGCAGGGCTTGTAAGGGACAGGATCTGACATTTAATGCCTCTGTTTGCCGAGTGCTTGACATTCACGATAACAGGAGCAGCACAGGCAGGCAGGGAGGGCCCTGGATTCCTGGAAAAGCCAGTGAAAACCAGCCTGGTTTTCCCTCTCCACTAGCAGGGAACATCCCTGGGAGATGCAAAGGCAGGGAGCTGCGTGTCTCACACAAACACCTGGAGCACCCCTGGGATGAGCTGTCTGCAGACTCCTGGGAAAGTCACCTCATTCCCCTCGTGCCTGAGCTTTCTCTTTTCCCTGGAAGATGGATTGTCCGTCGTGGTTCCACAGGAGATGTGCCACGTGTGTGGAGCACACACCCAAATGAGCCAGGCTTTCATCTTATCCGGGGCTCTGAGGAGCCATTCTGAGAGCAATAAAGTTCAACACTCAGCCTTCTCTTGGAAAGCTGCAGACTGGATGGAAATAACTTACTTTAAGCTGCCTCTCCTGACAGCAGTTCAGGGATGGAAGAGGGGAAATCAGAGTTACAGCTAAAGCTTGGAACCAGCTTTAAGGCAGAGCTCAGCCTGGAGGTGCCACCGCTGGTGTGGGCAGCTGGGTCCTCAGCAAGAGCTGCCAAGTCCTGGGAGGTTCCAGATTGTCTGGACGGGGCTTGGAGCACCCTGGGATGGTGAAAGGTGCCCCTGCCCATGGCAGGGGTGGGACTGGATGGGGTTTGAGGTCCCTTCCAGCCCAAACCATTCCGTGATTCCCTTCCCCAGGATAACTCTCTATCCCACAATGGCCTCCAGAAGTTCTCCTGGCGTGGCTGGAGAGTGGCCTGCAAGAGCAGATCAGTCTCAGGGTGTCCCCCCAATAGTCCCAGGTTTTACGGGGCAAGGCCTGGCAAAGCTGAGCTCAGGAAGGCTGTTGGCAAGACCGCACAGTGTTGACACAAAACAGTGTTGTCACCACATGTGAACGCTTAATTCCACACTGTGGTGTTTATCACTGTCCAGCACAGAGACAGGACTCGTGTGGTGGCAGGGGAGAGGACAGAGCCCAAGGTCCCCAGAGCACAGAGCAGATCCTGCTCTCTCAGCCATCCATCCAGCCATGTCTTCTCTTAATTACATTAAAATAACACGCTCCCACCTCATTTTTTATTATTAGAAATGAACAGATTTAAAGCATTTCCCCTCAAATTATGGTTCACCTGAGTAGATAATTAAAAGTCTATAAAGGAGATACACTTCTATGTGTAATTACGCCTACTTCTGCTGCTGTATCGGGGCTTCAAAAATATTTGCAAAACAACTCAAAACTTTTATTTTGTCAGTGCAATAATTGCTGCTTGTCAGGGCTATCGGTGCCAGCGTCTGCTCAAACAGGAGCAGCATCTCACAGGCAGCCTGGCTGGGAGAGGGAGGAGGGTGGAGCAGCAGAGCATCCCAGGAAATCTGCTGGCAGAACAGCTGTGCACACCATGCCATGGAGCCGGCACTGAGCTCACCCAGGGAACAGCCCTGGAAAGGAGAAGGATGTTTGTCTGAGTTTTGTGGGGAGCTGGGAGGCTGGAGGGAGGATGCCCAGGCTCCTGGCCTGAGCAGTGCAAGGTTTGTTCCCTGTCCATCGTGGTGCTGGAGACCCACAGGGACGAATCTCCGCACACTGCTGGATGCATCTGGATTGGTTTGGCACACTCGGCACAGAATCAGAATCATAGGATGGTTTGGGTTGGAAGTGAGCTTAAAACTCTTCTGTTCCCACCCCCTGCCGTGGGCAGGGACACCTCCCACTAGCCCAGATGGCACCAAGCCCCGTCCAACCCGGCCTTGGGCACTGCCAGGGATCCAGGGGCAGCCACAGCTGCTCTGGGCACCGTGTGCCAGTGCCTCAGCGCCGTCACAGCTGAGAATCTCTTCCCAATATCTCGCCTAAGCCATTCTCTCTTGTCCTACCACTCCATGCTCTTGTCCAAAGTCCCTCCCCAGCTCTCTTTCCCAGATCTCCCAACCCTATTTATCCCTTCCCTGCATTTTTGTGCCGCCCCTGGTTGCTCTTGTTTTAAGGCACTGTCTGGGTGTGCAGCCTGGTGAGCTTCACTGATCAAAACAGGAGCCAGGAGCCAGGTCAGGAACCACATGCACCCAGCACAATCCCCCTGGACACCAATTTGGGGGCCTGTCCGACTTCCCAGAGCGCACACACCGCAGTCACCCACCCGTGACACTGGGCCCAGGTGTTTCCAGAGCCGAGTGACCAAGCAGAGAAGGGAAGGTGGGTTCCCCTGGGATGAAGGCTGAGCAGGGACCACCAGCATGGGGCCAGACCAGGCTGGAGATCCCTGCTCTCCCTGCCAGGACACCCGGAACCGGCCGCTGGTCGTGGCCACTGCTGGGTGCCAAGCATGCCCAGGTGAGGAACGCCAGCTCTCCGGGCTTCCCAGGGTGCCAACTTGCTTTGGAACCCCCAAATCCACACTTGAGCTCGCTAAGGAAGATATAATACACCCAACTCCCTCAGAAGGGCATGGGGAAATAAATTCATTAGTGTTCATAAGGAGCTACGAAACTCTGATTAGAGAGCCAGGGAAAGAGCCCACGAGAGAAATGAGTAATTTGGCGTGCAGGAAGAGGGTGGTAAATAATGCATGGGCTGCCGTGGCATGGGCGGAGGAAAGGCTGCAGGGATTGATCCAGGCAATGTGGGCAGCTGGGCAGGACTGCTGAGCCTGCCTGGGTCTTGAGCCGGGATGTCTTGGGGTTTTTGGGGAGCTTTCCACTTCCCATGTTCCTTCAGAGGAGCACCAGCATCTTCAGTTGGGTCCACAAACAGCAGGGATGATCCCCAAAGCTGGGGTGACAGCAGAGACATTTTCCCACTCAGGTTAATGCCAGCACCCCCAGGCACCTAACAGCATTCCCACGCCTCCAGGTGGGTGTGAGAGGCTTTTCCAAGGGGCTGGTCCTGAAGGAAAGCATCCTGAATCCTCCCCATTGCTGAGGGCAGGGGCAGAGGAGCCCAGCTCACAGCACAGGAGCAGCTCAGACATGTCTTCCATCCTGCCCAAATCCCAGGAGGTGGGATTTGCTCAGCCAGCTGGGTGCGAACGTGCATCTGGGAGCTTCATGGAATCCTAGGATGGTTTGCTTTGGAAGGAACAACCTTGAAGCCCATGCAGTCCAACCTCCCAGGTTGCTCCAAGCCCCATCCAACCTGGCCTTGGACACTTCCAGGGACCCAGGGGCAGCCACAGCTGCTCTAGGCTCCCTGTTCCAGGGCCTCAGCACCTTCACAGGGAAGAATTCCTTCCCCATATCCCAACTATTCCTGCCCTCTGGAAGTGGGAAGCCATTCCCCCTTGTCCTGTCCCTTCCTCCCTTGTCCCCAGTCCCTCTCCAGCTTTCCTGGAGCCCCTTGAGGCCCTGGAAGGGGCTCTGAGGTTTCCCTGACACCTTTTCTTGTCCAGGGGAACACTCCCAGCTCTCCCAGCCTGGCTCCAGAGCGGAGGGACTCCAGACCTTGGGAGCATCTCCGTGGCCTCCTCTGGACTCATTCNGCTCTGAGCTCTCCCTGGATCCTTCTCCTCTCCTGGTGAGCACCCTCAGCTCTCCCAGGCTGGCTCAGAGCAGAGGGATCCAGCCTTGGGAGCATCTCCATGGCCTCCTCTGGACTCATTCCAACAGCTCCACATCCTTCTTATGCTGGAGGCCCCAGAGATGGATGCAGCACTGCAGGTGGGGTCTCACCGGGGCAGAATCCCCTCCCTGGGTGCTGCTGGTGGCTTTGGGGCAGCGAAGGGGGTGGCTGTGCAGGTTTAATCAGGGTGGAACCTGAAATCCAGCTAATAGCAACTGCCTGGCGTAAATCCTGCCCTGTCCCCATCACCCTGGAGCAGAGGGAGGATGCAGTGTCACTTAGGAGGGGTATGTGGGGTGACCACATGAACAGGAACGAGCCCCTTGGCTGGCAACAGGAGGTGGCTTTCTTGAGAGCATCCCCCAAATCCTCTCCAGAGGGCTCGGAGGAGATTTCAACCCTGCAGCAGCCTCAGAGCGGCTCCATCCGAGCCCTCCTGGCTCTCCAGCACTGCTGGGCCTGCCTGGCTTGTCCTCCAGGAAAATCCCAGCACTTTTAATAGGCAGCGAGGCATCTCCAATAATTCCAGCAGATGCTGCCAGTTAATGTGGGCTGGCACAGAGCTTTATCACCGGCCCATATTGCTCCAATTACAATTTAGCCTATGGTCCTCTTGGGCTCATCTTTTATTTGTCTTTCACTGCCGAGTGTGGGAGGCAGGGGAGGCCAGGGGGATGCGTGTCTGACCTCTCCCTCCTTCCCTGCCACATCTCTGCACAGCCAGCACCTTCCCAGCCATGGGAAGGGCTGTCCTCAGGCCAGAGCTGTGCACCTGGAATAAGAGCAAGCGTCTCTCCCCACGTGCACTGCCCAGGGAAGGCCCTCACTGCACCCCACGGGGCTGAGCACAGTCCTGGCTCAGTTTGCTCCTTGCACTGGGGTAAATAAGGGTTGGTTCCAGAGCTAGGCTGGCATCACCCCGGTGTGCCCGAGCTCCGGGTGCATTGAGATTTCTGAGAGCTGCTGCAGGGTAATCACAACATTTTTCAGGCCTGAGAGCCATGGAGGTTTTTCACGGTGAGGGTTAGGCCCTGTTCGGGCTGTGACAGTCGCCTGTCTGCACTGAAAGCTCAGGGAAAGTTTCTTTGGATGCTGTGTGGCCTTGTGAATGACATCTCACTCCAGCTGGGACACAGGGCAGGGATGGTGATGGGTTACCTCGTGGGGAAAATCAAAGACAGCTTCCAGAGCATGCAGCTCTCTAAATCTGTACCAGGGAGTGAGGGACTGGCCGGCCATGCCCAAGGGGCTTTCGGCTCCCCAGGGTCCTTCAGAGCCCCCATTAACCACCCCACTGACAGCAGGGCTCCCCCAGAGCCTGTTAAAAGGCAAAACCACTTGGGGAACATCAAGCACTGGCTGTAAATGTCTGTTGGTTACTTAAGGGGAAAACCTCAGAGCAACCTGTGTAAAGGATGCACCCTCTGAGCACCCCCAAATCCCCGAGGATTCAACAAACCTGAGCACTCACTTAAACCACACCAGAAGCCCATTAAATCAAGTGTCTACTCAATTAAGGACACACAAACAACTTCACTCTGCCCTCCATCAGCTGCTGCCTATTTGCACCCTGCCTATCCAGACGTGGCAGAGACTCTTTGCTTTGTCAGGATGGGCCTGGCAAAAAAACAAGATAAAAAAAAAGGAAAACACCCAAAACAACAGTTCTACCCCTGTGTAAAGTGTGAGGCAAACCTCACTGTGGTTTGTGAGTCTGGGGCAGTGGAATCCTGCCCGCAGGGACCTGGAGCCATCCCCATCAGCACGTGGAACTCACTCACTCAAAAAACCCCTGTGATAAAGACACCCCAGCTATAATGGCCCTGGAGAAGCAGGAAGGACTTGCAAATCTCCTGGCAGGAGCCATGTGAACACCCCATATCAACACTACCACTGGATACAGGACGCCAGGGACTGCAGGGCTCTGCCAGCCCCACCTAAAGCCGAAGCACTGCTTGCCTCCCTCGCCACGGCTCACCCCAAAACTCCAGCCATGGGAACCCCTAACCCCACCTCCAGAGCTCTCCCAGTAGCAGC
Organism: Regulus satrapa; assembly: GCA_013396955.1. Taxonomy (NCBI): domain Eukaryota; kingdom Metazoa; phylum Chordata; class Aves; order Passeriformes; family Regulidae; genus Regulus; species Regulus satrapa. The sequence continues at coordinate 1,085,967 of VWZN01006585.1, read as the reverse complement.
TCCTCTTTCCGAACCCCAAATAACTCATTGGTGGCTGCCTATTTTTAATTTACACAACCTTTAGTTCCCATTTCAGCCCCTGCTGCCAGCTGGAGGATGTTCCCACCACCAGCAGCACCAGTTGCTCTCAGCATCACCTGTATTGGAGAATCACAGAATATCCTGAGGTGGAGGGAAGGGACCCACAAGGATCACTGGAGTGCAACTCCTGACCCTGCCCAGTACCACCCCAGGAACGTGTGTGTGTGTGTGTGTGTGTGTGTGAGACAGAGCTGGATGGGCTGTGGGATTGATCCCAGTGGGGTAAAACACCCAGTGCACAAGGAAGAATCCATTTTCCAGCCGGGATTGAGAGCAATCCTTTACGGAAAGCAGGGTGAAGACGAGCAGCAGCCTCTGCAGCAGGGACAGGCTCCAGCAGGACTCGGGAAGCGCAGGGGACCCTTTGATCACACACGAGGGCTTGGAAAGGCACAAACACCCGCGCCAGGAAAACTCCTTCTCCCGGCTCCTTTCGCTGCGAGCAAGCTCCGATAGGGATCGCCGGGAATAAAGTCACTTCATTTACAAACCGGGGAGCCAGATCTGATAGACATCAACATTCGAGGTAAGTCAAGGAGCGGTGGAGCGCTGCCAGCTCCCCAGATGAATATTCATGGCAAACACTCCCCCAGCTCCGAGCTGAAGAGAAGCCGGCAGCAGGAAGGGGAAGGGAAGGGACCAGGCTTATTTTCATCCTTTTTATTGAGTGCAATTTTCTCTTTAGTACAATATTCTCTGAAAGATACCGTTACAAACTCCGACAATTTCAACACAATCAACGAATCGGGGGAAGAAGGGGAGGGGAGAGAAGGGGGGGGGTGCAAAAAAAAAGAAAAAAAAAAAAAAAGAAACAAACAAACAAAAAAAAAAAATTCTTCCAAGGGGTTGAAATCTTTTACAGACATCTCACTGGTTATGTACAGGACAGGGTAGGGCTGGCCCAGGACACGCCGTGGCTCGGGGGGGGACGGGGACCGGAGCATCCCGACGCTGCTGCCCCGCTGCAATGCTGCACTCGACGCCCCTGCAAGGCAAGAGGAAGATGAGGAGAGGGTGAGAACAGGCACGTCCAGAGCTCAGAGAGCCCCGCGCCCACAGGAGGCTCCTTAGGGCACGTACAGCCGAGAGAAGNAAAAAAAATCCCCATTTTCTCTGCTGCCAGGGTGAAACCAGAAGGTCTGGAAACCAGAGGAGCAGCCCCAGGAGCACCTTCTCCACACCCTATAACCACCAACTACCACACAGCAGCAAAATCCCATTATTTAGCCACTTTAGAGAGGCAAAGATGCTTTTAATATACAATTGCACCTTGGAAACATAAAGGCAGCACATTAAATAACAAAGCAATTGACTGCTGGGTCCCTTTGCTGGGCCACAAAAAACTGGGGCTCACTGGCTAATTATTGCTGGGCATCCCTGTGCCTCTCCAAACATACCAGTGCTTTCAGAAACCCACCCCAGCTGTGCCTGACATTTCACTCCTATTAAAATTCATCATTCTCCTGAATAGAAATAATTTTTTTCTTTAGCAAACCCAGGTAGTAATGAAAGTTTTATTTAGTAATGTAGTGTTTGGCGGAAAAAGGGGCAGAGAAAAGGGAAGAGAAATTGAGAATATCTTTTTTAAAAGGGGGACTTCAGCTGGGGGAAAAGACACTGCTGGATATTTCTTGGGCGCAGGGGGAAATTCTCAATGCCATGCTTGGAGGTTTGGTCTCACAGCTCTTGCTAACGTTGATGGGACCAGGACAGTGAAACACCTGGAAAAAAAAGCTGTAACAGAACACAACCACTGTAAGGAGCTGGCATTCCCAGCTCTTCCAGCTGTGCTTTCCTGGCAGCAGCAGAGCTGCTGGAGAAGGCTCTGGGGGTTTCTTTTCCTTGGGGAACCCACGCCCTCCCGGGGGTGGGGGCTGCAGGCACACGAGCTGCATCCCTTCTCCTCCTTTGGGCAGAAATGGTCCAGGGATGGCTAAAGATGATTTGGAAAAGGAAAAGACCCGAGGACAGGTCATGAACAGCTGGAGGAGGATGGGCAGGGCTGGAGGCAGTGCAGCTCATGCCCAGGTACGAAGCCACTGAGGCACCCCCCCATCCCTCCTCCTCCTCCTCCTCCTCCTCCCAGAGCCGTGGGAACCCCTTGGAGGAGGGCGGAGGGCTTTGATCTCAGCCTCCGAGCGCTGGCGTGACACAAACAGCAATAAAAAGGCCACGTTTGTTTGCTGAGAAGGCGTTCCACGAGGGAAGGAGCTGAGGGAGCAGCGCGGTCGGGAGCACCGTGTCAGCCCCGAGGCGCTCTCCCTTTCCACTCTCACGGGGATGGGCAGGGCTGCAAACACCCCGAAACGATCGAGGATGGGGGGCTCTGCCAGCGCAGCTGCTGTGCCCCATGTGGGATGCCGTGGAGAAAGGGAGCAAGCTGGCGGGATCGGGGGAAAGGAGGGAGAGCACTCTGGGAGTGCCAGATACATTCCCTGTTATCCTGCAAGCCCTCCCTGAGCACCAGCCCGCTCCAAACCCTCTGCAAGGGGAGTCACACCTCGCCCCCTTTTCCCTGGGGCCTCCCAGAGCCCCATCCAGGCACCATCAGGGTCGTGACATGGCATTGCCACCCAGGCACTGACCCCAGCCTGAGTCCCTGACCACTCTGGCTGGTTCCCAAATATTTAGGCCGGGGAAATCTGAAGAGCTCAGCCAAAGCACGATGGGGGGAAAAAATAAGCAAAGCAACCGATAAGTGCAGGTTCCACGCCTGCCTGTCCAAGGAAGGCCCCACAAGGATGTGATGTGAGGCTCACCTGGCTCCTCAGACAACACTTGCCACGGGCTGCACCTCCCGCTCCCAGTCCTGCTTGGCGCTAATTAGCATTGATAATTGCACTGATGGTGACCATAATTTTCCTGCCACCTCTCCCTGCCTTCACACAAGGGTTCAGTGGCCTAATGAGGCCCCTGAGGATAATCAGAGGGGAGCAGGTTCCCCCACCAGGAAGACAGCTCCGGCACAACGTGAGAGGATGGGAGAGCAGAGAAGGGAAAGGAACGGCCCAGCTGCCGGATGGGGAAAGCTGCTGAGTCTTGTTTACTTGGGGACACAGAGAAAAGTTCACTCCAATTAATTATTTTAAGTGGATGGGCGTTAATCCCCCCCTACGCTTATCTAGAATTAACGCAGCCTTAAGTAGATTTTTGCCTAATCCACTTCCACATCCACCCCAAAAGGGCACTGTCTGTTTTGGGAAGGAGCAGAGTTCAACTAATCCACTTAAAATTCACAGGGCTGGTTTGTTCAGATTAACCTCCTCCAGCATTTCCCTCTGGAGACAGGCCAGGAGACCTCTGCCTCTGCCACTGGTGGGGTCACCCACCACGGCTGTGGCACCTGCAGTGCAGCTGTCCCCGTGCTGGGGTCTGCAGGGACCCAGAGGTGTCCCCAGAACAGCAGGGTGGGACAGCCAGGGGGCTCTGGGGCCGCTGAAATTCCAGTGGCCAAGAGGAAGGAGAGCAGAAGCAGCAGCTGGAGGGGCGCTCACGGTGCCGGTCCCTGGGGGACACGGCCAGAAGTGACAGCCCTGGGACACCATCCCAAGTGCCAGCAGCTCTGGCAACCCCAAAAGGCGCAGGTGAAGGGCACCATGGTCACCAAGACAGGTGCACTGCCCTCGCCAGCACCGAGCTGCTGCTCTGGCAGGAGCCAAGACACCACGCTGAGTGCCACGGATGCTCACGGTTCCCACCTCACACCTCTTCCTGCCAGGCAAAGCAGAGGAAGCCCTCTCCTGACTGGAGCTGCTCCCCTTTCCATGTCAAACTCTGGGAAGACAACACAGCCCATCGGGGCCCAGTGATGGACAGGAGCCAGCAGATGTCCCCCCCCATGAGACACAGAGACAAACTCTTGAGGACACCAAAAAAGGGAGAGCACAACCCAACAGCAGCTCTCATACTTCCCAAACAGGATTTGGGGAGGAGATTAGCTCAGCTGGGACAGGTAGAGGCATTCCCCCATGGCAGGGAGGGTTGATGATCCACGATGATCCCAAAGGGCCCTTCCAAGACCCCAAAAATAAGAAGAATGGATGAGTGCTGGAGCTGGATGTGAATCCCTGGCCCCCGCCCTTGCTGCTATCGGTTCAAGGAGAAAGGGTGGCCTTGGAGATACAGAACACTTCTGGGTCTGTAAATCCATTCCTCGTCTCAGAAACCGATTGATCCTTTTTTGTTTAAACTCAAATTCAATGTTTAAGAGTAATGATTTCCAAGTGAACACAGAGCGGCTCAGATCTATCGGCAGCTTTTATGGATCAGAGGCAAAAGCCTTAATTCAGACCTTAACAAAGAGAAACGTGCCTGTGCCCATCTCAGAACAACAGCAGTGCTAAAAACCTTCCACAGGTGATGCCCAGTGACCTATCCTGGACCGGGGACCAACTGGGATGTCCCAACAGAGACGTGCCTGGGATGCAGGCACACTTATTGTTGAGATTCTGCAAACAAACCCCAACCCAGCCCTCCCCTGTCTCTGAACCAACCACGTGGAAAAGCAGGAGAGCAGATCCCAAGGGACTCGGGCAAGTGGCACAGAGGGAAGGACAGCCCTGTTTGCTCCTTGGCAAAGGAGTGTTAGAGGCACCAAAAGCTGACAGGCTGAGAAATAATGGTTTCAGATAACTCTTATTTAAAAACTGGCTGCCTGCTGTTTTCATCCCAAGCCCTGCTCTGACTTGCAGAAATATTTAAAATTAAATATACATAAGTGCTTTCAAAGAACTGTTAATTTGAAGGTCATTAAATGGCATAAAATACGTTCCTTTTTTTTTTTTTTTCTGGAAGGAGGCAGATAATTATGCCATTAACACACACTCTCTTCTTCCACATGCAAGCCTCGGATATGCGAGGGGCTCGGGCTCACCTTCCCTGGCAGAGGCACCACATCTCCTTTTAATTGCAGCCCTTGAGAAGCCTGCTGCCCCTCCATCACACCCAGGGATGGGGCTGTGGAAAAAGCCTGGAGAAGCCCCAGGGGAGAACGATGCAAATGCGGATTTTTGGGGGGATGAGGGAATTAACAGCGGGGCTGGAAATGTGAAGCCACTTGGCAACAACCAGTCCAGTTGTGAGGATCTTGCCCACTGGTTCTCTCACGAGACCTTGGGGCCAAGCTCAGAGCAGGGGTTTGGTAGCCAAAAGTCCCTTTTTTGATTTAACGCTCTATGCAAAAACCCAGACACACACACC
>VWZN01006585.1:1066759-1080681 GCA_013396955.1 Regulus satrapa | reverse complement strand
TAAAAAAAAACCCAAACAAACAACAAAAAAAAAAAAAAAAAAAAAAAAAGAAAAAAAAAGAAGAAACCCTAAAAAAGACACAAAAGGGCTGAGGTTTTTTACAGTTGCCATAGAAATGGAGAGAAGGAGCTGATGACTGCAGAGCGTGAAGGGAAAGGCCAGGATCAGGGGCGAGGGTGAGGTGGGCTCACCCAGGCACACAGCCACATCCATGCCTGGATATCCACGGGAGAGGCAGCCAAAGGAGCCAGGCACTGTGGCTCACGAGCAGTGGCAGGGGTCAGGATCCAACCCACTGGGGTTCACCAGCCCCTCCCAGCACTTCCACATGGCACAGGAAGCCGTCGGGACCCTGTGTGATGGATGGAGCCCAGCCCAGAGGAAAGGACCTGTGCAGTTGGTCCTCTTTGATCCGAAACTCCTTTTTCTTCCCTTTAAAAACCGAAACTCTGTAGGGAGAAAACAGCTTCTGAGCCATCCCTCCTCCTCTGTGATCTAAGAAAGGAAGTCCAACACCAACCAGCATGGATCAGAAGATGTGAAATTGGAGTGTTCATCTTTAGACCAGGGAAGAGGCTCTTGCCAGAGCAGGAGCAACAGAGCAGCACCGAAGAGGTGCAACCCAAGTCAAGGTGAGAGCCTCCTCCTTGGCATCTGACAAAGGAAAAAGGGTTAAACACAGTGCTGCTGCCATGGACAGGCAGGGATAGCACTGTCCCTTCCAGACAGTTTGGAAAACTGATTTTACATGGAAGAAATGCCTCTAAAGAAACAAAATGGTCTGTCAGAAGTCATCTGACATTTTCATGCTGGTTTTTTTCAATAAAAAGCAAAACCCAAACATGGCTATTTTGGGATTTCCCCTTTGTTTCTCACGAACAGACCAATGGCCTTTCATGAAATCTTCTGGTTTGGATGACACAACTTCTACTGAAAGGCAAGAGAAGAGGTGGCCCATGGTGCCACTCCCTCAGGTATCACCTTGACAGCAACTCCCTTGGCCCGTGCTGCCTCTTCGCTGCAGGGATTTGTCCGAGCCCACCTGCACTCTCTCTGCTCAGCCCTGAGCACCACCAATCTGCTGCTGGGCTCTTGCATGACCCTGCAGGGGACACGTCCAGGTCCCAGCACAAGGCCAAGATGTGGGGACAGCTGCTTAGGAGCGGCAGGATATGGGAATCATCTGCTCTGACACAGCTCAGGAGACACCAGATGCTGGACAGCTGGGAAAGGGCAACGGAATGGAAAGGCCACCCACCCTGGCAATGCCCAGGGGCACTGCTGCCGGCCCAGAGTGGGGGAGCATCAGCCTGGAAAACTGAACCAAGAAAGTCTCGGCATCTCTGATGGCACCTGAGCACCCAGACAAACTGTTTGATCCCTCAGGGGTTCCTGGTCTGCCGGGTGGGATGGGCAGGACTGGATGACTCACGTTTCATACTCAAAAATGAAATGGCCCCAAGCTGTGCCAGGGGAGGTTCGAGTTGGACACCAGGAAGAATTGCTGGTGGTGGAATGGTGGAACGTGGTGGAGGTGGTGGAATGCCCATCCTTCAAGGTGTTCAAGGAACGGTGGACATGGCACTCAGTTCTCTGGACCGGCTGCCACGGCGGAGATCAGTCACGGGTTGGACTCGATGGTCTCAGAGATCCATCCTCACCCTGTGACACTGTGATTCTGCTTTAAAGGCAGTGCATTAAACCAGGGTCGCCATGGTGTGCTGGGGCAGGGACAGCACCGAGCAGGCAGCAGCAGCAGCAGCTGCAGCCTCGCAGGTGCTCGCAGAACCAGCGACAGCGGCAGGGGAGCCATAAAGGTGCAGTATTGATATTTAGCCTGTGTGGCTGTCACTCGTTCCTTTAAACGCCTTTAGCTTCCTTCTAATAAAAGAGAAATCATAAAAAAAAAAAAAAAAAGCCCCACAAAGGACCCTTCAGTGCCAGCGAATACCAATGTGGCGGGGCGGCGCATTAGCATGCGCGGCGCCCGCTCCATCTGCATGTTGTGCTGCGTGTGACAATATCCCAGAATACAGATTTGGGCCGCCAACATCCCGAGAGGTATTAGCAATCGTCTATCAGACAGGAAGAGGAGCAGTCCCTGCTGTTGTAAACAAGGGGTGTTTTTCTCTGCCTCTTTTCTCTGGGGGGAGTTCAGTGAATTGAAACAAGCTCATTCCTGCATCTTGTTCGCTTCCCGTTCTTCGGCGGAGCACGGGTCACCTGCCTTGGGCAGTGGAAGAAAAGGAACTGGAGGTGTAAAGAGCACTCCAAAGGGTCCATCACCTGCCAGTGGTGATGGACTGTGAGCATCAACATGTTCCTCACAAACCACCGTGAAGCGAGTACGTGCTCCTCACGGGACACACAAGGTTCCACCCAGCCTCAGAGGACCCCGACAGCCCCAAGACAGGAGGGACAGCGTTCCCACCCGGGAGATGTGGACAGGTGCTGGCAGCAAGCAGAGCACAGGCTTGTCTCCTTGTGCTCAGTGGCAGCAAGCAGATCTGGCGAGGCACCTCCAGGCATAGATGGGACTACAATGGGGCAGACGGACGTGGAGCAATCCCGTGGTGTAGCTGGATGTGGGCAGCCCCACAGCAAGGACAGACATGGGGAAAAAACACAGCCCAGGTGGGCGTGAGCAATCCCCACACCACTGATGGACACAGGACATCACCACGGCACAGACAAACGTGGGATGAGAAGTAAAGCAGCCCCTATAGCACAGCTGGACATGGGGCATCCCTGTGGCTCAGGAACAGGCGCAGGACATGGATGGAGGCACGACATCCCCATGGCGCTAGCAGATGTGGAGTATTCCCATGGCAGGGATGGAAGAGCAAGAGGGACAGAGGGGAGTGAGGAGGACAGAGGGTCCATGTATGTATGAGCCACCGTGCCACCAAATCCCAGCTGGGACCCCCGAGGCAGAGCCACAGCCAGCCCGTGGCACTGCTCCCCCACCACGCCCGTGCTGGCACAGTGGTGATGGAGCACTGCAACTCGCACACAGCCCTCGGAGTAAAAGCCTTATTAGGAGTTCATTCGCTTTATAAACTCCTGGCATGATCCACAGGGGGAAGTCAGATGGCCCAGCCTTACAATATTCTGGGTAAACACTGACACGTGTCGGGCAATTTTAGCCGGATCAATTTGCCTAGGAGACCAATGGAGGAACCAGGAAAAAAAAAAAAAAAGAATAATAAAGATCAAATTAAATATGGGGAGGTATCTCTCCACTGGGAGAGGCTATAAAGAAGAGCAGAAAAATACAGAGCGGGACGGATGGATGGACTGAGACACACGAAACACTCGGACCTACCTCTGAAGCCATGAAACCTCAGTCCACCAATCAATACCAAAATCCTTAGGTCCACAAGATGGGGGAAAAAAAAAGTCCTCCATAGCCATCTTCCAGACATCACCGAGGCCCTGGAGGCCTGAGCAGTCCATTTCCCAGAGCACCTCTCCTCCTCCAGCAGCCACCAACCCAGTCACGGCCCCGCGGTGGCTCCTCCAGTCCCGTCCCATCCCCGCCGCGCCGGCCGGCCCTTGGCATCCTCCTCCCCACCGGCAGGATGCCGAGCGCTTCCTTCCTCGCCGGGTGCTCCCCGGCTGCCTCCTGCCTGCCCCTGGGAGCTGTGGGCACAAAGCCCAGCCCCCTGGGCCCGGGACTGGCCGGCCACTGGCCGCAGGGTCAGCGCTGGTCTTCAGTCACGGACAAGCAGCGAGTCCACGGAGGGTTGACAACATACACAGGCGCACGAGTGCGCACACACACACACGGGAACACCTCTTTCCATTTTCCAGGATGGAGAGTTTGTTTTTTAAAAGTTTTTTTTTTTGTTGTTGTTGTTCTTTTTTTTTTTTTTTAATCCTTTTTTTTTCCTTTTTGAAAAAAAAAAGAAAGAAAAAAAAAAAAAAAAAAAAAGCCAACCAAAACCCAAGGTTTTCTATTGAAGGTACATCTCTTCTTCAATATGAAGACATTAACTGGATTGAGTCGGATCCCCCATGCAGTGGTCAGCAAAGTCCTTTGGTAGTTGCCGGAGCAGCACCCGGGTGGGATGGCAGGGAGCTGCGGAGACATCTGAGGACACTTCCATCCAGTCCGTGAGCAGAGAGGGGAGCGGGGTGAGCCGGGAAGGCCGGGGCAGGGAGGAAGGGCAGAAAAAGAAAAAGGAAGGTAGTTTCTCCGGACAGGATGCTCCATCTCGTGCCTCTCCCTTCCAAAACAGCCCCTTCCTCCTCCTACCCAGTTTCGACCACTGCTCACTGGTGGTGGGATTGGAGTCTGGTCTCTAGGGTTTGGGTTTGCTTCCCCAACGCACATTGGTTTGTCTTCATTGTTTTTTATGATTTTTTTTTGTTTGTTTGTTTGTTCGTTTGTTTTGCTTTCCTTTTTAAATATATGATTTGTACATATTTATATGTATTTATACGCTGTCCCCCATGACATTGGTAAGTGTGCTTCTGTTGGTGAGGAACGGAAGTCACCAGCCAGAGGTGAGTCCCAGGAACATCCTTTGGCTGCAGTCGCAGTCCCCGGGCAGCGGTGGCTCCTCTCCCAGCGCTGCTCCCGTGTCAGTTCCTCCCCTCCCAGCTCTGCCCTCCGCTGCGCGCCCTCCCCGGCCCCTCCCCAAGGAACAAGGGACGTCATGCCATCGAGGTCGGAGACTGGCTCATCTGTACTCGCATGGACTGGACGCTGTTCAGGATCTTCTTCTGGTGCCCAGCCAAAGTCACCCCTATTCTCAGGAGGTCTCTGGAAGACAGACGGACAGAGGAAGGTCAATGGACAGCTCAGGGTGGTGAACCTGCTCAGCTGTTGCTAAGGGAGGGTAAGCTCGGCTGGAACATCCACAGAGCCCAAGCACGGCCCCATGAGCAGCACTGGGTCTGAGAGCAGGGAGACACCCACACAATGACCCCCAAACAGCAGATGTGGCCACCTCCAGACCCTGGGTGACCAATGTGAGGGATGCTCACACCTGTCCTTCGCCCTGAACTGCCCTCCCCACCTCCCCAGGTGGACAGCACCCCACTTTTTCAGGCAGCCCTGGCACGGCCAACTCACTCAGACGTCATTTGGGCCACCAGCTGCAGGGAGGTGAAGCCAGCGGTCAGGAAGCTGTCCCGGTACTGGCTCATCTTCACAGCACTCAGCCAGTCGTCTACTGAGGTAAAGGCAGTGAAGTCGGGGATGGAGCGGTCGAGGAGGGGCTGAGAAGGCCTGAAAACAGGACACACCGCTGGGGACGAGCCCGGCTGGCAGAGAGGGGCTGCCCTGCCTGAGCCTGGCCAGCACAGGGACACGGTCCCCAGTCCACCCCGTGCTCCCCTCAGCAACACCCATGGAAAGCCGTGAGGAAGGGCTGTCCCATGGGAATGCCACCGTGCCAAGCAACGCTTTGCAAGCTCGCACTTGTTGTATCCGAGCTGCAGGAGCCACACCCAAACGGTCACAGGCCATAAAGAACCAACAGCAAAGAATTCCTGCTGCTGCTCGGCTGAAAACCGCGTTGTTCTTTGCCAGGCAGAGCGAAGACAGAACCCCCCCTCACCCCCCCCACCCCGCCCCTGCCGAAAGGATTTCTGAATTCCCGGGCACGGGGCGGTGGCAGGGAGCACTCACACGGCGGTGATGGTCGCCACAGTTTTGAGGCTTGCCGGGTTGCGGATCATCTTGTCGAGGGTGTTGACGATCTCGGTGAAGCGCGGGCGGGTGTTGCGGTCCTTCTGCCAGCAGTCCAGCATCAGCTGGTGCAGGGCAGCCGGGCAGTCCATGGGCGGCGGGAGCCGGTAGTCCTGCTCNGGGGAAGGCAGGGCCAGCCCGGCTGATCAGCAGCCAAGGGAGCGGGAGGAGCAGGGTGCTCTCCGGGGTTAATCTCCGCTCTGATGCTCGGCGGCTGCAGTTCATCCCAGCGGAGAGCTGCCACTCATTATCTCGGCGGATCTCGCCGGAGTACGGCAGTCGCCACTTCCAAAGCTCCTTCCCCGCTCGTCAACCCTCTGAAGGTTTTCAAAGGCCTTGGCAGCTTGCTGAAGTCCAATTACCAGCCCACTGGCTTTTCTTCCCAATTTCCCTCATTGCATCCTCCTCTCGCTCACCAGCCTGTTTCATCTCCAAACCGAGCGCTCCTGAGGCTCCAGGAAGGAGCAGACAGCCCTTCAAGCAGGGATTTCTTTCGGGAATCAGCACCCCCCTGGTCCCCAGAGCAGTGTGGCTGACCCCCAGTGCTTACATCTTGGTTGGACATGTCCCAGTAGGGCCTCTCCCCGAACGACATCACCTCCCACATGACGATGCCGTAGCTCCAGACGTCGCTGGCCGAGGTGAACTTGCGGTAGGCGATGGCCTCCGGCGCCGTCCACCTGACAGGGATCTTCCCCCCCTAGAGGAAAAGGGAACTTCAGCTGAGAAACAGAAGCAGAGGAGGCCATCCCACCTACCCCAAAAACCACGGGACCCTGTGAACCCCCACCAAGGAGCGGGCAGGTGGCACCTGACAGGATGAGGAAGCGGGAGACAAAAACAACTGCACAAATGTATATCTCATACCTGCCAAAAAATGCCTTAGCTGAACAAAACAAATGGGTTTATCCAAGGATTTATCCCACTGGCTGACACTACCCCACTCCAGCTGCCCTGCAGGACCCAGCAGCACATCAGTGGCCTGTCCCCAGGTCCCTTCCCAGGGAGTCACCGGGGGACAAGGCTAAGCACGACGGGGCTAGTGCTTGTCACAGGTGAGGAGCCACAGGCATCCCCATCCCGTAGCCTTCTATGGAAACAAGGCTGACCTAAAAGCATCCTCTGCAGATTCATCTGGGCTCCCACAGCTGCCAGAAGGTCCTCCCAGCCCTACTTTTGGAGTGGAAGGCAAAAAGCAGAACAATGGAAAGCACTGATGTAGGAAAGTGCCTTTGGCAGAGAGCTCCTCATTTCTCTCAAAGGCTCAAAATCAGGCTCAGCATCTCAAGCCACCCTGCCAAGCCAGAGCAGGTCCCAGGGACAAAGGCCATGCCAAGGGCGGAGGGATGTGAGGAGGGGCAGCACGCACAGAAGGATTCCTCCCTGGAAAAGCTCCATGAAATAACCACAAAAGAAGCCAAGGGATAAGGAAAACCACAGACACGCACGGGAATTTTCTGGGGGGCAGGACTGCATTGTGAATCGTTTAGCACGATCATTTTCCATAGCCTTTCCGAGGACGCGTCAGCCGCTCTTGAAGGATGAATGGCAAAAAATTTGATTTGAATAACTACAAATGGAGAAATTAACTGCTAGGTTGTTTTTCCTGCCTTTTCCCCAGAGCAAAAAAGCCTGCTGTGGGAGGCAGAGTGATGCAATCGCAGGCACAGCATCACTTCCCAGCTGCCGGGGAGATCTATTATGGCCTAAATTAAATAAAACACAGATGAGATAATCTCTTTTTATCTCTGAAGGTGGGGAAAAGACTAATTCGTGCTTCATTTCAGCAGCTACCGCTGGGGTCTTTGAAGGAAAAATGAAAGCTGGGTGTCTGCTCAAAGGCTGCTGCCTGGAGGAAGGGTCTGGGCAGGGAGCGGGGCAGGTCTGGGGGGAACAGGAACACCCCATTGAGCAGGGGAGGGACAGTGAGGGGCTGCAACAGGGCCAAAACTTTGAGTCAGCCTTAAAGGCATGTGCCTGGCTTTCCCATTTCTGGCAGCTGGAGCCAGCCCTGGCACTTGGGCACAGCTCGGCAGCTCAAGGAATTGCTTTGGCAGGAGCTGGTGCAGCCTCGCGTCGGCACCCACCGCACACTCCCGATTAATCTGTAAGGTGTGGCCAGCAAGTCGCTCATGCCTTTCCCCTCTGAACATCCTTAACACCTCTCAGGGACTCTCAAGCAGGACAATGGCCATGGTGGGGAGCTGGGGGTCCCCTGGGGTAGCCAGGAGCAGGGAGAGAAGAGAGCTGCTGTTACCTACAAATGAGTTAATTAAAGGAGGAGAAGGATGGCTGGGGAATGGCAGAGCTCCCGTAAGGCTTGTCTCTTTAATTTATGCTTGGAACAAGTTTCCAGCAGGGAAAAGCAGACCAGACCTGGAGCACTGGGGGAAGGGGAGTGAAAACACTACTGCTGTGCTGCCAAGAGTTGCTGTGATCTCCCTGCCTCCCTCTCCTGTCTCTCCAGGGACTCCTCTGTGCACCTTTCCTCCACAGAAGAGAGGGAAGAGGCTTATCTGGAAACTGCATAAGCCAGAAAGGTGCTTTAGGGAGGAGGGAGGGGGAAAACTTCTAAAAAGGAGGAAGAGAAAGGAGGGAAAAGAGGATCAATTGTGGAAACCACAGCCAGTGCCTCCGGACCATGAACGTGTGTGGTGGCAACACTCATGAGATACTCCCCCCCCTGCCAGACTGTACATCCAGCACCCTTCTCCCGGGTTCAGCAGGTGCAGGGCACAGGGAACGCTGGGCAGGAGAACATCCTGTGGGAGGTACCTACCAGGGAGCTGGTGTAGGTGGGGTCGGACGTATCGTCCTGCAGGTAGCGCGAGAGGCCAAAGTCGGACACTTTGCACACCAGGTTGCTGTTGACCAGGATGTTCCTGGCAGCCAGGTCTCGATGCACGTAATTCATCTCTGCCAGGTACTTCATCCCAGCAGCAATCCCTCTGAGCATTCCCACCAGCTGGATCACTGTGAACTGCCCATCGTTTTGCTGTGAGCACAAAGAGCAGGCACTGGGGTGAGCGTGCAGGTGCCACCGTGGGACCAGGGCCACTCACCCTGACCTCAGGAGGAGGCTACACCTCCCCAGAGGACTCCAGCTGCCCTGCCTGATTGCAGCAGAGGCAAGCACCCCAAAACACACATTTTGGAGACCAACGGCACACTCCAGCCGTAAGGGTTTACAAACGGGGCACCGACACCTCCTTCCCAAATCCCAAATCCCAAATCCACGTGGCCCCGCCTCGCCTTACCCGCAGGAAGGAGTCCAGGGCCCCGTTCTCCATGAACTCGGTGATGATCATGACGGGCCGGCTCTTGGTGACCACCCCCTCGAGGCGGATGATGTTGGGGTGGTCGAACTGCCCCATGATGCTGGCCTCGCTCAGGAAATCCCGACGCTGCTTCTCCGAGTAGCCGGCCTTGAGCGTCTTGATGGCCACGTAGATCTCCCGCTTGCCTGGCAGCTTCAGGCGCCCTTTGTACACCTCTCCAAACTCCCCTGGGAGCGCAAGATGGAATCATTTAGGTTGGAAAAGGCCTCCAAGATTACTGAGTCCACGCTTCGATCGATTGACACCACAGCTTCCTCCTCCTCCTCCTCCTCCACGCTAAACAAAGAGCAAGGGGTCCCTGCCCAGCTGAGAAATGGCAGCCAATTCACACTTCAACAACGCACCCCTCTACAAATCCGCCCACCTGTCCTCTTTAAAAGGGCCACTGTCTGCTGCTGGAGACACGTTTAGGTTTGCAACCTTCTCCAAGGTGACAGAGCCCAACATCGACACAGGCAGAGGCTGCAGCCGCCTGTGCAAACCCCCACAAGGAAGATTTGCAGGGAAACTGCATCCACATTACAGCTTCACCTCAAATATCAGGTGTCAGCATTGTTAATCTCGTCTGCCTTTCTGCACATCACTTATCTTGGGGTGGGAAATAATTGGGCTGTTTACGTTGCTGCTCTGTGATTTATAATACAGGGAAAGGCAGGAGAGGCTTTCACTTCACCAAAGCAAAATCTGCCTGTGGAGGGATTACATTAAAGCCATGTTTGCAGCCGCTTCGCCTTGATGAGCAGCAAAGGGCAGGTGATACATTGCTGAACTTGATTCCAAACAAGCTGACTCACTGCTTCCTCACAGCTTCCCCTCCCCAGCTTCTCACTTTCTCCTCAAAGAATATGACACAGTTATTTTAAAATGGCAATAAAACAGCACAGATCACTCACACACACACACGCATGCATGTGTGCGTACAGATACATATGTAAGGGAATATGGCAAAGACTACAAAGAGATCGGGCTTTTCTTGTTATCTCATGGAAAAGCCACAGGGAAAATCCCAAGAGGTCCCACGGTCAGCTAGTGAATACATTCCTGACACCTTTCCCACCTCAAAGGAATTTTGAGAGCATAAAGCAACCTCATGTCCACCCTAACCCATCACAAAGCCTGATGTTTCAAGGCTTCACTGAGGCCTTCCAGGCAAAGGACCGCATGTGCTCCCCTACAAAGCTGCTCCAGGTGCAGCAGAGAGGGCAGGGAAGGACGGGCAGCAGGACACAGCGAGACCCACCTGCCCCAATGACTTCTTCAATCTTCACAAAGGACACATCGATCTCCTTGGCGAACTCTCGCACGGCCTCGTTGGGGTCCTCGTAGGTGAAGGGGTCGATGTAGATCTTCATCCCTGGAGACCCTTGGTACAGGGAAGACAGCAACAGAGTTAATGGAATCGTTTGGGGGGGTTGGAAGGAGCTCAAAGTTTATTCCATACCATCCCCCATGGTGGGGTACATGGTGGGAGTACACTGGATCCCCACGGTCTCTGGGCAGCCTGGAAAACCAAGAGCAGTCGTAGCACGGCCAAGAACCGGAGACTCTTCTGTCCTCACACTCTCCACTAAGTGGCTGCTACCACTGTACTCACCTACACCACCTCCAGAGACCCTTAACACTCCCTTTGGGCCACCAGTTAACCCCTGCACCTCCTCCTCTCCCTCTCTGCCCTCTGCTCCTCTCCCATTATCCTTCCTCTTCCTCCTCCACGGCAACGGGAGCGGGTTACAGACCTGAGCTACAGCACACTGGCATTACAACGAAGGCTTTATGAGGCTCCACGCGTTAGTGAAGAAATATTTATTTACCCAAAAAGGCCTCTGATGGCTTTGTGGCGGCCACTAAATTGACGAGAGTGCAGCAATTATAACCAACAACCTGTATGGATCCGTGAAATACGGCCCGGGCCGGACACCAGCAAGTAGCCTGGGCTAGCAGGATCTAGCCACGCTGCAGGGCCCTGCAGAAAGCAGGCTCCTGCCCTTTCCCAAGGGGGGAAAAAAGCAGAAGCAGGTCCCCAGATTTCCCAAACGGGTTTGCAGATGTCCCGTTTGGGCGTCGGGGGCTCGCGGAGCTGCCAAGGTGGCGGGTCACAGCCAGGACACGGGGCGCCAGCGTTGTACTGCCACCCAAAAAGGACCTAAAAGGGGGGCTGTGGTGACCCCCCCGGGGGAGGGTCAGCCTCCTGTGCCATTTCTCACCCAAAAAGTGGACTGTGGGTGATACAGCAGCCCCTCAAGGTCATCTCTGGAGGACACTAGGAGGGACATGGCTGCCCTCCCCAAGGCGCCTCACCCTTATGGGGATTAACAGCCCTCAGTTACACTGTTCAGGACCTTCCCAAGGCCGTGATCCTATCACACCGGTGCTGCCCACAGTCCCTCCAGAGCTGGCATGCAGATGGATGCATGGACCACGGCACCACCCCTGCACCAGGAATCTCAGTCAGCTCCCAGCTGCGAAATAATTCAGGAGGACACGTGAAAGCTTCGCAGTGGGCACTGCTGGTGCCAAAGAGCCAACAGGGGAGAGCTGCTTGTGGGGCATCGAGGACTCAGGAAGGATCAGGCAGGAGAGTCCTCCCCCCACAAAAGGGGCCTTTGGGGCAGAAGTTCTGCCCCTCGGAGGCAGGGGAGGCTGCAATGAAGCCATCTGTGCATCTCCCAGTTCATAAATCCCTTTATGGCTCTGTCTCATACGCTTTAACTGCCCCATAAATTCTTTTACAAGAGCAGCTGATGCTCCAGCCAGGATTACAAAGGGATTTACAGGATCGTAACGGAGACCAGCTCACTGATCAAAATATTGAAAAAAATAGAGGAGAAAACAATGCCCAAGTTTCCTGACCCCTATCAACACAGGCTGGTTTTCAAACACCCCCTTGATGTGCCCCAGGGTCTGTCCATAGGCTCAGGAACCACCAGGATGAGCTCCCCCCTCATCCTCATCCCATCCAAATGAGGAATTTGGCACCTAAACCCTACTCCTCATCTCTGCCAACACCAGTCCCTGGCTCATGGCTCCCACACCAGCAAAAGCTGGGTGAAATTCCAGGTACTGGAGCACACCACCAAAGGCACCCATGGTGAGCCTGCCTGCAAAGAGCTTTGTGCTCTTAAAAAAAATCATCCCAAGAGTCCTGAAAACTGGATTAGGCCAGTTTTCATTACTGCACAAAAGGGCAAACTTTTTACCGCTCTTCAGAAGTTGAAGCGCTCTGTTCCACGACCCCTGATGCCAGCAGCCAGTTCCTTCTGGCATCACGTTTCCTTGGCAATAAATATCATGGGGACAGAGAAAACCCCTTCCTGCTGAATTGCTGGTGCTTCAAGAGGGCGTTTTTCCTATTTCCCCAGTCTCAAAGCTCCCAGTGAAGCAATGTAAGGTTTAAACCACAAAGAGACCCCCATCTCACCCCAAAATCCACTCTGCCAGCAGCAGGTGATCCCAGGGGGCTGCTGTAGGGATGGCAGAGCTGTGCTGGGAGGCTGTAATTGCTGTGCCACTGAATGCAGGGTGATTCGTTCCAGAGGATGCTCTCATTACTCCATTAGTTGCTCATCACAAATTTCCCACCTGTTTTGCTCCAGCCTCTGCACTGACGGAGCGCCCGGAGGCTCACTAACCTTGACAGGGTACTGCTGGCACCCCAGATTTCTGACACCAATCATCACAGCCCCCAGGTTTAGAAAGCCAAGGCAGGCACATGCTTCATTGCTTCCCTGCCTAGGTTGAGCATCCTGGATTTTGGGGTGCTTGGGGCCAGCTAGGGATGCATGTGTAGGAGGGAATGCTTCAAAACAGGGGGAAAATGTGAAAAATCACTCTGCCTGCAGCCTGAGATGAGTTTGTCCACCAGGCAAATCAAATTAATCTTGCCCTGCCCCGCACAGTGCAGAAACGTGGAGGAAAGAGGGAGGAATAGCACAGGTCTGGCATCACCCAGGGATGTTTGGAAAACAGTTTTTTGTCTGCCAGGAGGTTCAGGGCCTCCCACAGTGCTGCCACCACCTTGGGAGGGTGATGCCAAGAGGATTTAAAGACATCCAGTGTGCTCTGCTCTCTTGGTTGGGCTCTCCTGCTTATCTCCAATCCCTCTTTAGCCCTTTCCAGGCCTCCTGGAGGGATTTCTTCTCTACCAGGCCCATTGCTCCATCGAGCACCTCTTTCCCCCAGAGAGAGAAAAGGGAGATGCACCCAGGACCAAGACGGTTCTTCCCACAGGCAAACTGCACCTGGGAAGCATCTCTAGGTGAGCATAAATGGGATTTACATCCCACAGGGGTGCATGGATCTGTGGATGGCAGGAAAATCCTGCCCCCCCACAGCTGCTGCTTTGCTGCTTCCTTTTCATTTGCAGTGCTGACTGCTGGAGGGGCACCAGAGCAGACATTGCACACCAAATTCACCTGGAATTAATTCTGGTGCACAGCTCCACCAGCCGCAGAGGTCTCCTAGGAAAAACTCAGGCTCTCCTAATTGTTTGCCAAGGGGATCAGCAGCCCAAAGCCAGTTAAACATTCCCAGTCACATCCTCCCCAGAGCAAGGTACAGGGCAAGAATCAGCAGCACAGCCAGGACAGCAGCAATGCCAGCCACCAGCACCAGAATCATCAGCACTGCCAGCAACACTCCCAAAATCCAGAATTCCTCTTACAGGTCAGCATCGATCCAGACTCAGGCAGAGCCAGTGGCAAGAGATCAGGGGCTCACCCTCCCTCTGAACACCACCTCTCTCCCTTCTTTCCTCCTTTGGGAGTCTTCACAACATCCTCTCCCCATCCCTTGTCCCCTACATCCCCCCTGCCCCTGACATACCCCCAATTCCATCATCGTTCCCCAAATCCCTCCTGGCACTCTTCCCACCCACGGTGCTGCAGCGC
>VWZN01006585.1:1053602-1064044 GCA_013396955.1 Regulus satrapa | reverse complement strand
GGCCGAGCAGAGCTCGGGGCTGGGCCGGACTCACCGTCGGTCAGCGTCTGGAAGCACATCTTGCCGCTGTACTTGCCGTAGCCCGCCACGGTGCGGGCGCGCACCTGCACCACGTAGACCATGCCGGGCCGCAGCCCCTCCAGCCGCGCCGTGTTGGTCTGGCTGCGCGCCATGGACGAGTTGTACTCGTTGTGGTCCTGCGGGCGGCCCCAGAGAGGTGGGGTCAGCGGGGACAGGGATGGGACTGCAGCCCTCCCATCCTTCCCCCGGTGAGGGCAGGGACGGGGGTTCGGCTGCAGGGGGATAAAGGAGAGGCTCTGCTTCTGCTTCGGGAGCGTTCCCGACGCAGAGGATCCCACACTGGGATTGTTCAGGCTGGAGAAGGTTTTGGGGTGACCTAATTGTGGCATTCCAGCACCTGAAGGGAGCTACAGGAGAGATAGGGATGGACTATTTATAAGGGCCTGGAATGGCTTCCCAGTGACAGAGAGTGCATTTATACAGTTGGATATTGGGAAGAGATTCTCCCCTCTGAGGGCGGGAAGGCCCTGGCACAGGTTGCCCAGAGAAGCTATGGCTGCTCCAGCCCTGGAAGCATTCAAAGCCAGGCTGGACAGGGCTTAGAGCAACCTGAGCTAGTGGAAGGTGTCCCTGCCCTTGGTGGCAGGGGGTGGAACAGGATGAGGTCCCTTCAAGGTCCCTTCAACCCAGGACATTCTACGATTTTATGAAACAGGACCCACAGGGAACTGTGGGAGGCCCCTGCAGCATGTGCCTCCCTGGTCTCCCCCCCCAGAGCAGGGAGCATGGAGGAGCAGAGGGAAACAATAAGATCATCCAGAGCAAAAATAATTTATGAACAACGGATTCCTCCTCTTCAAATGATTGACGTCCTCCTGCATTTCAGAAACATCCTACAGTTATGGAAACCTGGTGGTGTCCCTGCCCACAGCACAGGGGGTGGAACTGGATGATCTTTAAGGTCCCTTTCAACCCAAACCATATTCTGTGATTCCATTAAACACCATAACGTGCCCTATGAGACCCTGCTCAAGCAGGTTCAAGGGCAACTCTCTGCTGAGACCCCCCCAGCCCCTGCAGTCCTGCTCTGCTGGCACAGGTCCTTGGCCTAGACCTTGGTGGAAACCCTCACACATCTCCGCTCTCATTTTTTACCACGTTCCCCAGCGCTTTGCTGGTGAGAGGCTGCTGGTGAGATCATCTAATTATTCATACTTAGAGGAATTCATTAGAGCTGGCGAGACACAGGAGGGATGGAACAGCTTGGGCCGGGCACGGTTGATCACAGGGGTCGGGAGCGTGTCCCCCGCAGGACAGGACAGCTGCCAGGGACAGGACCCGGGGCAGGGACAACCTGTATAACCTTCCCTGGTCCACCCCAACCCCCTGCCCTCATGAGGGACGACTCAGGATGACGATTCAGGCCCCTGGCTCATCCTAGCAGATACCAGAGCCAAGGCGGCCACGGGCACCGATGTGCTGGACAAAATGCTGCTAACGGGGAAAGGAACAGCTCAGGCCGGGCAGGGCTCTGAGCAGCCTGATCTAGGGCGAGGTGCCCCACGGCAGAGGGTTGGAACTGGATGAGCTTCAAGATCCTTCCCAGCTCAAGCTGCTCTGTGATTCTGATCCTGTCATTCTGCAGTCACAACTTCTGAGGGCAGCTCGGGCGAGCTGGTGCCTGTGCTCCCTGACTGACCCCTGCCAGCAGAGCCTGCCCCAGAGCCCGTGGGTGCTGCCCCTGCCCCCAGGGCAGCCCCCAGGCTCACCGGGGCTGGCCTGGAGCCCACGGCGCTGCCGACGTCGGGCGTGCAGATGCGGCTCAGCTTCTCGTAGTAGCGGATCTCGTAGTCCAGGATGATCCCGTTGGGCTGCTCGGGCTGGGGCCAGGACAGCGTGATGCTCCTCATCGTGGCACTCACCTGGTGCATGATGGGCACGGTGGAGGGGGCTGCCGAGGAAGGGGGGATTAAATGGAGAGGGGTTTGGAAAAATGGCCCCGAGGAAGGGGGGAAAATCCCCACGGCATCCCGAATCTCCCATGCCTGTGGATGGCTTCCCCACGGGACCAGCTCACTCATTAGCAGTGGCATCTCAGCAGCTTTACATGGAAGCAGAACAGCAAGCCAATGAGGGAATTCTGCTATTTAAACCAACTGCTCTTTTTAATTAGGAGCTTGGAAATCCTTGGTGTTCCTTCTCCCTGGGACTGCTTGCTCCGAGGATGTCTCCCACGGTGGGAGAGATGCAGCAAAGCTTTCCCCGGGGGGGCAAACCAAGGTTTGGTGACAGGGTCCAGCCCTGTGTGACATCTCTTGCTCTAACAGTCTCTCTGAGGAGCCGGTGCCCAGTACCCAGGGAGCTGGGCCACACCTGCCAGCCCAACTGCTCTCAAAAATGAGGTGTGGGAGCAAAAATCTGCCCACCCTGAGGACAGGCACAGGGAACCAGGGCAGGGACACCCCAGCCCAGCTTTGGCTCCACAGAAGTTGATGGGGCTGCTCTTAGGGGCTCTCAGGGGATGCTTATCCTCAGCACCCAAATGTGCTTCTCCCAGGAAAACAGCAACACTGTCCTTCCACCATTAGGGACACTGAGCCCTAAGTCAGTCCGGAGACCCTTTTCCAAATGCTTTGTGCCCTCCAAGCTGTACTTACAAGGGGCAGAGCCAGCCTACACAGCCCTAATCCTGCACTTCATCCTACCAAAAGAAAGGTATCCAAGTCTGTCCGCCCTCAAAGGGGCACTGGCATGTCCTGTCCACACAGTCAGCTCCCAATCCAGCCATCTCTGCCCTCGTCCTCATCCTCCTCCTCACCATGCCTAGAGTATGGGAGGGAAAATACCTCCCCTGTGTGAATCCAGGGAATACCTGAACCCTGCTGCAAAGCCAGGGAGACTTTAGTGGGAAAGGACCAATGCCTTGGATATCCCTGGTGAATTTCCATCAGATTACCCCACAGCCCAGCATTTCCATGTTTGTAATCAGCCTTTGCAAGACAAACAGGGACCACTGGGGTGCAGACAGGCAGATGAGGGAGACCCGGCTGATCCCAGCTCCCCGTGGTGGGAGAAGAGCTAAGAAACACCCCAAAAACCCACTCCAGGTAAAAAAGGCCTAGAAACAAGAGGCAGGTTTGGCTGCACATGGTTCAGCAGACAGCGATGCCAGCCAGGCACAAGTGTAGATTTGTATTCCCTGGAGCCAGGAGACTGAAATATTTACACTGGTGTACACTGAAATATTTACACTGAAATATTTACACCAGGTTTTTCTCCATTGTGCTATCCAGAGGGAGCAGGATGGTGAAGGCTGCCTGCCCTGGCACAAGAGTAGGAATTCCCATTCCCTTTTTAAACCCAGACAGCACATGGCATTCCATCTCTTCTGATCCTCAGTGCAGACCAGCACCAGTTGCCCCAGAGCCACCCCACCAGCATCCCTGGTTGACCCAGAGCTGCTCATCCAGCTCCTGATGCCTGACTGGGGACAGGAAAGGGAGCAGGGGGGCCTGGAAAAGGAGACAAGAGGAAAATGATGGGAGAGGGATGTGCCAGAGGAAACAGAGCCTGGACTCAGCCTCGGGATGCTGCAGCACGGCCAGACTCTGTTTCAAGGCTGGATTCACCCCATCTCCCTTCTCCCAGCTGGGAAAAGGGGGAAACTGGTGATGCCATTTCATCCCCACAGCAATCTAGACCGGGTGATAAAAGCAGCTATCAGAAAACTCTCCCACAAGCCAACTCTCACCCTGCCCAGGGCCGCGGGCAACCCTTCCCTATCCCCATTCTTCTCCCCACTCACACCATGGGGGCACCGCAGCCATCACCCGCCCTCCCAAACCCCGGGAACTTCCCCTTTGGGACACGGAGCGTAATTCCACAGGGGAATGTGGGCGGCGCCGACTTCCCCTCCCGGCGGCACTCACCGGCCTGGTTGGTGGTGATGTTGACGGAGACGTGCTGCTGAGGGAAGGGGCTCTTGCTGGACACGCCGTTGACCGCCTGGATCTCGAAGGTGTAAGGGGTGTGAGCCCAGAGGTTGCTGATGAAGACGCGGGTGTCGGTGAGGCCCAGCTGGCGCGGGACGAAGTCGACGTTGTCGTCGCAGCGGGAGCAGGCGCGCCGGTCCGAGCGGCACTTCTTGCACACGATGTTGTAGGTGACGTCGTCGCGGCCGCCCGTCTCCCGCGGCGGGTGCCACTCCAGGATGATGGACGTCTCGTTGACGATGGAGATGACGTTGCGGGGCCCCGACGGGACGCCTGTGGGGAAGGAGAGGCGCTGAGATGGGGGACACACACCCCCGCCCCCCTGCCCGCGGCCTACAGCGTGGGCGGAACAATTGGCCCCCAGATTTGTTTTGAGAATTCTTCGTGGCGTCCACTGAGGTTTACAGAGGTTAGGCCCAGCTATGCTTGGTACAGGATTCTGACTTATCAGCGTGCTCTGGATGTTTTTTGGACAGATGGATTGCTGGCCTGAATGAGTACTTCTCTGCTCTCACATATAGATCTTAATAAATAATCATGCTTAGCCTTCTGAGTCATGGAGTTCATGTAGCTATGTTGCCCCAATCAGGGGCTGAATTCTCCTACACCTCCCTCCCAGAGAAGGACACCCCAGGGCTCTGCTATCCATCAACTCCTCCCTCAGGAGGGATTTGGTGTCCACAGCTTTGCTCAGCTCAGGGTCAGGCTTTCCGCACGGGCAACACCAACCACCTGCACCGCGAACGAGTTTCCCAGATGGAGATGACAGCTCCCATGCCACAAACACACTTAAGTCTCCAAAAAACCTCAATTTTGGAGGTTCTTTGCATGAAGATCCATCCCTGAGGATGGACCCATTTTAATCCCATCGGGAGATGCTGAGATAACTGCAGTGCTCACGTGGAGAAGCACCTCGAGCAGATTATCCCAGCAAGAGAAAAGTCACTTAGCCAGCACTGTGGAGAGCCAGAGGAGCAGCAGGAGAAGAGAGAGTCAAAAATGGAAAAGTGGTTATTAAGGGTTCAGTATCTCGAGTTGGAAACCCAGGAATTTCCCAGCATGGAGGAGAGCCAGCAGCACTCCATGGTTTGCAAGTAGTTCCCATGTTGGACAAGAGATGAAAATTGCATTGATCAGAGCCACCAGGAGCCTTCCCAAATGCTTCAGAGGATGGGAACTGAACGTGGCTCTGACTGCAAGCACTGCTGGATGGGGGCTGCAGTCCCCAGTTCAGGAGGAGCCCAGGAGAGCATCACTGAGGTACAAACACACAGATCTGGGGAAAGATCTGGGGTCAGCCAGGACGGCTCCGCAGCCAAAACCACAAAATTCAGCTTCTTGGTTATATTAAATAAGGGAAGCAAGGAATTCCTCATGCTGGTTGGGCTGGGGGCTGCGCTTCCAAGAAAGAAAAAGGACTTTGCCATGATACAGGGAGCAATAAAAATGATGGAGGACTTGACCTGCAAGGAAGGGTTAAGAGAGAGAAGCACACTCTGTCACGGGGGAAGCCATCCCACGGGAGCGTGTGCGCCAGGGAACATTGTCAGGGCTGCGGATAAATCAGCCCCGTTAGCAGCCAGGGATGGGCTGGACTGGACAGAGACGGATTCTGCAGCACCGTGGTGATGTGGCTGGTGGGATGGAGAGGTCATTCTGCATGGAGACACTCTGGGAGCCTCTCTAAGCTGCTGCCGTGGATAATGCGGAGGAAAGATTTTGTTCAAATGCCCAGAGAAATGACAGCCTTTTAAAAAATAAAATGAAGATAATAGAATTCCATTCATTTTAACTCTTTTCCTCTTTAGGAGTAAAAGTGTCTGTTGTGGAGCAGCACCAGTGCAGCATCCTTTCCTCTACCTGAGGCATAAGAGCATTGCCAGGCTCCCCCACGGTGCAGATGTCAAAGAGAGTGACAGGAGGGTTGTAGGGGCCACAGCAGGGGCAGGAGCAGGGAGAAGGACCTTGATTCCCCAGGAAAACGAGAATTCAGGACTCACACAGCCTCAATGGAATCAATATTCATGAGTTACCCCCAAAAATCCACAACCTGTCTCAGGAGCCTTACTCCAAATCCTCCTTCCGTACCTTAAGCAGTTAGTATCTTTTCAAGAAAAAGGAATAAAAAACTTATTTCTTCACTTTCCCAGTAGCAAACTGCTGCCTCCCCAAATTGCCCCCACTTTAATTGCAGCCCCTTCCCTCCTCTGCAGGGGCCCAGGAACCGCAGGGATCACCCTTGGAAGGGTTCCAGTCCAGGGCACTGCCTGTAGCTCCACGATGTTATGTACTCCTCTGAAACACAGAAACTTTGTGGGTGAACAGATGGCACCTCAGATTGGGGCACTACAAAATCAAGCACTGACAAGAAGAAATAAAAATCAGCAAAGAGACTTTTTTTCCTGTATTCCTACAGCGCAGCACTGTTGTAAATCAGTTATGTAACGAGGCATAATAAAGATCTGTAGTTGTGCAACCTGCTGAATACCTGTATGAGAGCTCAGGTGATCCAGCAAAACACACAAATCCTTCCCTTGTTTCCCTGATGTGTGCTTTGGGTGCTTCCCAGCATGGAGAGACCAGAGCATCCACGTTCTAAAGCTCCACGATAGGCTGGTTCAAGGGCCTGGAGTGTATCTGGGGGGGAGCTGAGCCCTGAGTTTCCAGCAGGCTGAAGAGCACAGCAGCTCTTTCCTCTCTCCCGGGCTCTTTTCCCACCAAAAGACAGGTTTGAGGACACTGCTGCCATGGCAGGCAGCTCGGGCAGGCAGCTGAATACCAACGCTCAACGCAGCCTTCCCCCTATTAAAAAATACTCCATCTGCAAGACTATGAACAAGACAGCCAGAGCAGATAACTTTTAAATCCTAATTTATCCTAGGGACTATCTCCCTGCCATCACCGCCGCTGCCCGGGTGATGTATAAATTCCAGAGGCTGCCTGCAGGGAGGGATGAGGGGCCATCCCCATCCCTCCTCCGCCTCGCCCACCCAGCCGCGCTCGCGCTCCCGTCCACGGCGGGACCGGGGGGAGAAAACCAAACAAACTCCGCGTGGATGGAGACTTTATCCCTGCTGCTGCCCCAGGGGAGGGAGCCCCTGCAGCCCCCCCGACCCCTACTCACTGGTGCAGGCGGCGGCCGGTGGGTCGAAGTCTGCCCGGTAGTAGCCGTTGCGGCAGGCGCAGAGCGGAGAGGCCTCGGAGCTGGAGCGGCTGTTCGGGGGGCACGGCACGCACAGCCCCGAGCCCTGGCTGGCCTTGAAGGTCCCCGCAGGGCAGGCTGCAAGAGAGAGCACAGCAGGTGGGTCCTGAGGTGTTCCAGGGTGCAGGGGAAAGCAGATCCTGGCCTTGGAATGGGGTGGGAGAGGAGAGGAGAAAGGAGAGGAGAAAGGAGAGGAAAGGATAAAAAGAGGAAAGGATAAAGAAGAGGAAAGGATAAAGAAGAGAACAGGATAAAGAAGAGAAAAGGGAAGAAAAGGCAGAGGGAAAAGAAGGAGAGGGAGAGGAGACACAGAAAAGCTTCACACGTTTATCAGTGCTAAACTGGATAGCACAGATTCTATGTGAGTCGGTGAAACGGGATTTCACTGATTCTCATGAATCTAGGATGGCCGGAATTTTCCACGTTGGCTGTGGATTATTCCTGAAGCCACTAGACAAACACTGCAACCACATGGCAAGAATCTTTAGCCAGGCAGAGCAAGGGGGCTGCAGTAGCTGCTTTGCTCCCTACTGCTCGTAGCCAGGCAGGGGGAGGGCAGGGGGCTGTGGGAGCCCTGTCCCCAGCAGCATCCATGGGGACATGGACAAGCAGGGCAGGACAGTGATCCTCTTCGGCTGACTGGTCCCTTTCCACCACCCCCCACAGCCTGCTTCAGGTCCCGCAGCTCTTTCTCCACGCAAAATTTAAATATTTAATTTAAAAGTTGGTGCGACGCCCATGACAGTGTGTTATGGGTCCATCCAGTTAATCCCCCACAGCCTGGGGCTGGAGCTTCCCAGCCTCCGAGTTCATTCAAGCAGGAAATGGCACAACTAATTCATAACGGAGAAGCTGTTCCAGTTACAGCGAGGGTTTAATCAGCCACGGGGGAGGTTTCATTAATCAACCATCTCTCTGCTCTGCGGAGAGAGGGCAGGGATGGAGTGACAGGGATGGGGTCCCTCATCTCCGCCCCATCCCGCGCGTCCTCAGCGACAGGCGCTGATGGATGGATGCTCATCCATCCCTGCCATCCAACCGAATCTGACCAAAGGCTGCAGGAGGGAGTATCTGTACTTTGGCACGTGTACCCCAGGGGTTGTCCTTTCCATGCAGCCCAGAGAGACCGTTCCTGGCCTCACAGCGGGGTGACCCCAGCCCCATTCAGCTCCCAGCTCTGTCCCTGTGATGCCATCCCCCCCGCGGCACAGCCCTGCAGAGAAACACCCAACGTGTCTCATAAACACGGCGATGATTGAGATAATGGAAAGTGCCTCTTAGCCCCTGTCTGCTGCATCAGGATATGAGGCATCTCCTAGCAGCCATGAAGAGGAAATTAATAGGAGCAAGCAGGAGTAACCACTTTGATGCAATTTCCTTGGGAGATAGTGGACCATCTAATCTTTATTGGAGCCCTTTAACCTGTCATTCAAAACCCATGAAGGCCTCCTGTTCACACAGCCTTTCCAGATATTAATAGATGATAGAAAAGAATAAATCAAAACAGTATTTTACAATTTTATTATTCAGAAGATTTTCCCCCCACCCACAGCACGCAACGGGCTGCAGTGAACTGTCTCTGACAGCTGGGTGAGGACGTGGCACTCCAGAGGAAACCAGCCACCATCTCCCACTGCCCTTCTTTCTCCTTCCCATCATGGGGGCACCTTAAGGCAGCACTCAGGGCCACAAGCCACCACCTCGTGAGGCGGGCAGTGAGACACACGGGGTCACTGTGCAGTCCAGAGGGTTGAGGGGGACCTTCAGGATGCTCCACAGCAGAAGGCAGAGGGGTGCAGACCCTTCCCCATGCACACACACAGCCCTCTTCTCATAAAAGGAGGCTCAGAGTTACAGACACACAAGGCAGGAGACAAAACCACAAATGGACACCAAGGCTTTTGAGTGTATCTCCAGCCCCCTCACCTCTCCCTCCGTGTCCTCGCAGGAAGGGTGAGCATCCATGAGACATGCCAAGAGCTCTGGAGCTGAAGGATGGGTCAGAACACACCTGAAACCTGCCAGATTCTTTGGAGGAGCAGGAAGGGGAGGGCAGTGGTACCAGGGAACAGCCACCTGTGTTTTAATGGAAGAGGATGGAGGAGGGAAGGAGGATGACGAGAGGATTGTAGCGCTATGAACAAGCCTCAGTTTTAAGCTTGAGGGCATGTTGGTGGGTTGGCTGAAGAGGTTTGTTAGTGTTTAATTACAATTAATCCAAGTGATGCTTTGTCAAAACACCTGAACGTGGCACCCTGCACCCCCAGTGTCCACAGGTTTCCCTTATCACTTCGCTTATTCACAAATTCCTGTAATCTGCAAGCACGTGGCTCTTAATTGCTATTATTACCAATTAGCTTTTCTCTCCTGTAATTACACTGTGTTTGCCTAAAGCCTCCCACAGTTTCGGGGAGGTGGATGCCTTCTCCCTCCCTCCCTCCCTCCCAAATATGCCATGGGTGCAGCACTCCCCTCTGGCTGTTGCCTGTGTGTCCCCTCTTTCTGGGGGAGCTGAACCATGAACCTCACGCTGAAAACACAGCACAAAGCCCCAGGGGCCTGCAATGCCGTGGTGGGATCCATAATCCTTCACGTGGCAAACCCACGGTCCGAGTGCAAGGCTCAGATGGAGGACTCCAGCTCAGGAGGGAGCAATAAATCACACCACTAATGGCCAGTTCAACATTTGCTCTAATTTAAGGGCTGCTCCAAGAGCTTCCCAGAGCTGGCAAGGCCTGCATCCATGAGATGTGTCAGACAAGGGCGGGATGAGGCTCTGCCTCAGCTTTCCCTGTGGAAAGGGGCTCTTTCTGCCAGTGCCCAGGCTATACAGCACAACCCTCATCTCTTCAGCCCGGAGGAGAATTAATTGATTGTTGATTATAGGGGCTGGATAAGATTAATGATGTGCTTAACTATCCATTTCCTCACATTTAGGCACCAGGGGTGTGTTTGTAAGTGCTGAGGCACAGAACTGCTCCGTGCTGCTCGGCGGGGAGGATGCTCAGCACTTAACCCCCCCCAAACCCCAAGCTGCCCACGGATCCATCATCCTGCCTGCACACCAGGAATGCTCAGCATCCCAGGTGTCAGTTTGCCAGCAGGGCCCCTTTTCCCGGGCTGACATGTCTGGGGGTGGGAGAGAACATCATTGAGGGGCTGCTGAAACTCAGGTTTCTTGCAGCGAGATTTCATCAGGGGAAGTTTGAGGGGGGGGGGGGGGGGAA
>VWZN01006585.1:1015552-1051728 GCA_013396955.1 Regulus satrapa | reverse complement strand
AAAAATACTGGCTCCCCAACCCAACACCTTGTGCACAAGACTCAAAATTTTTTGATTAAAACCCCCCCCCCCCAAAATAAAGGGAGGAGATGCTTGCTAGATACCCCTTGTGCACTTTGTAAACACTATCAACCCAGAAGCTATCTTTAAACACATGAAAAAATAATAGAAGAAAAAAAAAATCAGTTTTTCGGCCTTCAAACGGATTAGCCCCAGAGCTGGGTGTTTTAAAACGCTCTCCTTGCCATGCTGCTGCCACCCTGAGTGGCCTGCTGCCCCCCCAGACACTTCCAGCTGAGAGACACCACCCAGGCAAATAAACACCCACACGAAATTGTGTGCCACAGCAAAGTGTCACTGACAGGCTGCTGGGACTACAGGGGCACAGCTTCCCAGGGCTCCTGCTTGCCCTGTGGGGCTGTGCCAGGGGCACTGCTGGCACCTGGGGACACTCACGGAGCCCGGCTGCCACCCAGCTCCAGTGATGGTGACAGCAGGCTGGGGGGCAAAGGCAGCAGAAGTGGGCAGGCTGTCACCTCCCACCTTCACAGGGTGGTGCTGCTTTGCCACCCTGCTCTCATCCCCCCTGCACACATCCGAGCAGGGAGCAGGCCCCTGGTGCCCGGGGTTTAATTGCATCCCTCCACGGTGCTCCCCT
Source organism: Regulus satrapa (assembly GCA_013396955.1). Lineage (NCBI taxonomy): Eukaryota > Metazoa > Chordata > Aves > Passeriformes > Regulidae > Regulus > Regulus satrapa. The sequence continues at coordinate 1,051,070 of VWZN01006585.1, read as the reverse complement.
GCCATCCCTTCCCTCCTGCCCCTCTCCTGGGGAAGGGGCTGGCAAGGTTGTTTTCCGAGGATTTTGCCCCCGTACCTACTTGGTTAATGATCTGACTGCCTTCGATACGAAGGGAAGTGTTTCTCCAGGAACATCTCAGCCTGGCACGGCCACGGGGAGCCCAGCAGGCAGCCAGCAGTGCCAGGGGGGTGCCCTGCCATGCTGCCCTCTGCCAGGCATCCACAAATCGATCCAGAGAGCTTTCCACACTGGGAGCAATGCCAAGCCAGGAGAGCTGGGAGAATACCTGCCTTCCTGACCATGCCAAGAAAGGAGATTCAGCCCTTAAACACCCCATCAGCCACCAAACCCCAGCATCCAGGCCTCAGTGCCAGGGAGAAGAGCATGGCCTGGCTGGAGGAACAGGGAAGTCCGAGCATTCCAGCCCTGAAGGATCCTCCTGCTCCCAAGGAGGGAGCTCAGCACAGGACCCCAGGCCGTGCCAGAAACCACAGCACATGGGGATGGGCCATCCCAGCAGAGCCTCGTCCCAAAACCTCATTTTGGTGCAAACTTTGCCATTTCGTAGCCGAACGTACAAATTTTGGATCGCCCAGAGGTGCTCCGGCCATCCGAATTACAGCCAGCACCCGCCCTGTTGTGTTCCCTTCTTTCTGCACTTTATAGGCAGAAACCCATGAGATAAACCCATGAGATAAACCCATGAGATAAACGTGAGCTTGGCAGCATCCGGGCTGGTGTCCTGCGGGCACGGGCTCCGAATGCAGCCCCTGCTCCGCGTGACGCAGCCACTTAATTAAACCAGCCCTCCACCTCGGCAGGGATGGGCTCAGACCCGCCTTGGGACACATGTAAATTAAAGGCAGAGCCCGCCTGCCATGGTTTATTCATGGAGGGAAGGAAAATTCAATGTGGTTTTTACCTTTCTCAGGGTTTTGTTGGGGTTTTTTTGGGTTTTTTTTTTCTGCTTTTCTTCTCACGGATGAGAAGCGAATTGGAGCAGGGCAGGATTTCAAAGGTGTTTTGCAGGGGTAGGGAGCTGTGCAAGGCATTTTAGAGGGGGCAGGATTGGCTGCATCCCTGTTCACCTCTCCCAAAAAACCCACCCCCTCGCCCCAGAGGAGAAAATCCCTGGTTGATGGAGTGAGGTGCTCAAAGACTGAAATGCCCACCGGAGTAGGCCCCGCGTGGCTCACTGGAAGCAAAAAGCAGTTTTCCTCCAGGAAGACTTACTTGGAAAAATTAAAGAGTCTCTGGATGCAAATGAGCTTCAACACCAACTGTTGAGGTGACATCACGGCCCTAAACAAGGAGCTTAAGCCTGGAGCAGGGCATGGAAGCAGCTGGTTCAGGCTCCCACGTGCCTGGCTGCTCGCTGCCTGCAGCTTCCCAACAGGTCCATGCTCACCCATTTAATCACCACTCCGGGCTTCACTCTCTCTGTTTTTCACGGCTGGGGTGATTTTGAAGGTCTGAAGAGAAACCCTGTTCCCAGATGGATGCAAAGAGAAGAGCAGGGCAGACGGTGCCACAGAACAGGGAACTCACCCTCCAGAACAGCCAGAGAGGGGGGAAAAAAAACCCCAACATTTGTCATGGTCGCTTTTCTAAACCACTGTTCTCTCCCACTCAGGTTTTGCTCTGTTTTAGCTCCCACTTGGCTCCGGGCTCACTGCCCAGTCCCATGCCACAGTTCCCTCACCTCAGCTCCACTTCCTTGCCATAAACCAGCCACTTTTGAGTGATCAAACGGGATAAATTAACCAGACTCCAGCCAACCCATGCACATACACAGGGAGGTTCACAGCAGAGCAAGCAGCAGACATGTGGCCATGAGACTGCTCCACACCATCCTCACTGCCCCAGCTCATTATTCTGAGTCAACAAATGAACGGGGGATGAAGTTCTCATCAAGGATTTGATGCTATTTAACCTCCTTATATTCTTCTTTAAAAACAGATTTAGCAGCTGCAGCCTGCCACAGGCTCTTCCCTCTGCCAGGAAGCTTCCAGAGCAGGAACTTCCTTCCTCAGCAGGAGCTTCCAGAGCCTAAAGGGCCTCCAAGGGCCTGGAGTGACAGGACAAGGGGGAAGAAGGGCTTTACATGGACAGAGGGCAAGGTTAGATTGGGTACTGGAAAGAAATTCTTGGGTGGTGAGGCCCTGACACAGGCTGCCCCATTCCTGGAAGCATCCAAGGCCAGTGCCTCACTGCCATCTGCCATCCACAATGAACCTCACAATGAGTCTGGGGCAAAAAAAAAAACCAGGGGACTGACATTCAGGCCAGGAGGTATGTCCCAAAAACACAACCCCCCCCAGAGATGCTCTACCCCCACTCCAAGCATCAGGCTCCATGGAGAAATACTGCAGCAATGTGAAACTCCAGAGTCGAGAGGCACAGACACATCACCAATGTCACTCCAATGTAATTCCAGCTCCTCTCCTGGACTGGGAAATTCGGGTGGCACCACCACTGAGCTCCCCAAAGCATGCTCCCCTCCTGGCTGGGATGTAAACACCTCCCATCCCTAACAAGAACTAATTAAGCACCTCTTCCTCCCTTTCCAGCTCATGCCATGCAGTGTCCCCTCGATCTAGAGAACATCAAGTGCTCATTAATTACGTCTGAAGTGGTTCCTCGTTAGTGCTGACACCACAAAGGAAGAGTCACCCCAGGATGGGGCTGGGGAGAGTTTCAGCTGCGGGGCTGGGCTGGCACTGCTGGCACGGGCAGGGACAGGGGCACACAGAGCTTCCCTGTGTCCCTGCAGGACATCGTGCCTCGGGTCACACTGGGGTGCTGGGATGTCCCAGCACGGAGCAGGACACTGCCATCCTGCTGGAGGTGAGCCCTGGGGGGCTGTGGTTTGGCTGACTGCTGAAGGACTGTGCCCGGGAATAGATTTGCCATGGGAGGACATCCCAACCAAGGCACATTTCCTCATCCACCCCAAGAGCTCCATGCATGGAATTAATTAGAGAAACAATTAAGAGAGCTTCCCAATGAATATTTATAGCAGAAGAAGCCACAATTACTATTCCTGGGAGGAAAGGCACCTTCTTACCGAGCTGCAGAGAGGAGAGAGGACACACGGCATCAACAAGGGCAACACCTTTGAAAGAAAGCCCTTCCAGCCAAACCATTCCATGATTCCTGCTCTGGCTCACCCCTGTGCCACAGTGGGAAGGGCAGGTAACCCGCTCCAGAGCTCCTGGACAGGAGTGTGAACCCTCTGGCACTGTCCATTTTGGTGCCACCACTGGGGACAGGACAAATCCCAGAGCTGCAGGGTGGAAGAACCTTCACTGAGCCCACCTCTGAGGCCAGACAGCTTCTCCATGCCTAAACTTCCACCTGTGTCGATGCTGGTGATCAAGCAACAAGCAGGCACAAAGGAGTGGTCTCCTCCATCCTCAACATCTGCTACACATAAGTCAAAGCCACCTGAGATTGCAGGGATTTACTGTACGTAGGCAACTCTGGAAGCTTTTCTTAGCTGTGAAACATAATTTGCACCTTGGGCTCTCTAAGAATAAGTTGTCTTCAATAATAACACATGATTAAGAGCTCAGGAGCAGATCCGATGCGGAGCAGGAGATCCGTGATAATCCCAGGTCTCTCCTGTCACCCTCCTCCAGCACTGCCACCCTCGCTTGCCTGGTGTGCTGCAACAGATGCCCGTGCCAGAACCAGGAGATTTGGGTTTAGCCAGAGAATGACAGACCCTGGAAACACCCAGACAGCCAGAGAACCTTTCTGCCATGCCCAAAGCCATTTCAAATTCCCTGTTTTGCATCAGTGCAAAACCCGTAAACATCCAAGTAATCCCTGCTTGTGAGGAGGGTGACCAGGACCCTCTGCACTGCCAGTGTGCACCAACCCCTACCAAAGCTATGTCCAGGCCCAGGGCAGATCTGTTGAGCCTGGATACAATATTTACTACAATAAAGTACAAAAAAAATTTTTTGAAAAGTATAAGTCAATATCGTGGCTCTCCTCAAGGGCAATTTCCTCTCTGGGCTGCAGACCTGGCAAAGCTGCTTGAGCCGGGATGGAAATTCAACTCATAATTCCCCCTGTATGTCATTTTCCAGGATGCCCCTGCTTTTACAGACAAGTTTTAGGCAGCGAAGTCCAGAGACCAGACCTGAGGCTGGAGCTCTCCAGCTCCAGCTTGGCACACAGTTCTGTGCCCCACACTCCACAGCTCTCCTCCAGAACAGCAAGGGGATGGCAGAGCTCTGCCTGCACCCACCAGAGCATCATCCCAGAGAGGAGGGAAGGGATGAGACAAGGCAAGGACAGCGTTACCCCAGGAATAACCTGGGATATCAGGTTATCAGCCCTGCTCAGGCAGGATGCAGCCATGCCAAGGTGACCAGCTCCTACCCCAGCTCACAGCTCTGCTGCCTCAAATCCATTTCACAGAATAAATGGGACAGAATCAGATGTCCCATGGGCTGAACACAAAAACTAAGAGATGCAGCTCCCTCTGTGCCATAAATGAAATCTTTGTGGCTGCTGCTGGAGCCTAAGGTGGGAGAAGAGCAATCCCCCCCACCCCGGGGTGGGTGCAGAACTGAATTTGGGGTTCCCACAACTCTGTTCTGATGCTCCCACCAGCAAAGGCACGGCCGTCCCCTCGGCCGCGAGCGCTGCAGACGGATGGGTTTTCCCATGGCTCCTCCAAAGGGCTGCTTGAGAGCCTGAGAGGCGCTCCGATTTAATCACCCCGCTGCTCTCCCCGCGCATCCTCTGCCACCCGAGGCGCCAGGCGTGACAAATGACCCCGTTGTGACACGCTGGGAGCCGCCACCCGCAGCTCCGCTCCGTTCCTCACCGTCCCAGCTCACACTGATTGCTTCCCCCTCATCCTAGCGGGCTCCATCCTTCCCCCAGCTGGCACATCCAACCCTCCTCAGACAGCCAGGGGAGAGCAGCAACTCGTTCCACCCGTGGTCCGGGGATTTTTTTCACCGCTCTGCGTCTCTCTCTTACTAAAACATCACCCGTGAAGGGCTGCTTCCCCAAGCAGGGGTTGCAGGAGATCCACAGAGCCCAACTCAGCTTCCAAATGACGCCTTCCTTGCACAGGGGAGTGGTGATGAGTTACCTCAGGGCTTGGGAGGGGGGGAAAAAAACCCCGTTTTACTGTTATAGAATCACAGAATCATTAGGCTGGAAAAGCCCTCCGAGGTCATCGACGGCTCTGAACATTAGCCCAGCACTGCCGAGGCCACCACTAAACCACGTCCACAAGTGACACATCTACACAGCTTTCAAACACTTCCAGGGATGGTTATTCCATCACTCCTCTGGGCAGCCTGTTTCAGGTGAAGAAGTTTTCCCTAATTCCCAATCTAAACCTCTTGAGGCCATTTCCTCTTCTCCTGTGCCTGCTCCCTGGGCACAGACCTTGATTCTCCCCCCGGCTGCCCCCTCCTGCCAGGGAGTTGTGCAAAGCCAGAATGTTCTCCCTGAGCCTCCTCCTCTCCAGGCTGAGCCCCCTCAGCCACTCCTGATGCTCCGGATCCTTCCCCAGCCAGGGTTTTTAAAAAAACCTCCTTTTTTTCATGTTTTAAATGATCACTGTTATCCTCCACCGGCGCCTGGAGCGTGCCACGGGCTGCAGGGTGCAGCACAGCCCCACGCACGGGTCAGATTCCCACCCCCTGGCAGGCAAACCACAGCAAGAAGGGCCGCTCCCAAAGGAGTTCTCTCGTGACTGTATTAAAAAAAAAATAAAATAAAAAAGGAAAAAGTTATAGAAAAGCTTTAAAAGTCCCTGGCTGAGTCAGTGGGTTTGCCAGGTGCCGGCTGTTTGCAAACAGGGGTGAAACAATGCGGGCGCCGGACGTGGGCCGGATCTGGCGCTTCCTTGCTGCTCTCCCATTGTCCAGGAGAACAATCCCTGCTCCTGCAGGACAGCAAAGGCCTCCGACGTGCTGGCAGCGGGGTGAGAGTCTCCTGGGCTGGCTGGGCGGAGAAAGGTTGGGAAGGATGGGTGGGTTTCCACAGCCCGCTGCTGCAGGGATGCTCATGAATAGGCACTCATGGAGCTCTGCACCCCGAAATTCCCAAAAAAAAAAAAAAAAAATTTAATTTCCCCGGGCTCTTCAGCTAGCACAGAAAGTTTCCTGAGTGGATCGTTAACAGAACAAGGGTTTGGAAGCATTTTTATGTCTCCATTTGCAAACAGTCGCAAAGAAAGACCCTTGGGTGAGCGAGAAAAAAAATCGAATGAGGATTTTTTTCTTCCTGTTTTAAGGCTGAAATCAATGTTATTAACACTCAGAAGTTTCTCAAGTTCACATGAACAGCCCGTGGAACAATTTATAAAATTGATAAGCAGGAAAATAAAACCATACATGGAAGCTTGGGGGTCATTCCCTAATCCCTCTGAGGGGACTGCTGCACCCCACACCTTGCCTGGGGTGTTTTCTGTGTTTCTCCCTTTTTTCTCCTTCGGACAGGTCTGGATCACAGGGATGACCTGGGGACAGGGACAGGGAGTGGTGGCTGTGGTGCCCAAGCCTCCTCCCCCACAGCAGCCCTGACTCAAGGACCCTCCCCATCAGGAAAAGGGCCTGGATCCATCAGAGGCACATTTGGGCTAATAATATCTAATTAAGAGTTTCATTAAAACCCATCACACTCATTAGAAAAAGAAGTTAACAAGGTTTTCCTGGACGTTTTCCTTGCAAAATTATTATGGAGGTTAATGGATTCCTTCACTAAGGCATAATTTAGCAAAAATCACACTTTTTTTTTTCATTTTCTCTCTTCTTTTTTTTTTTTTTTTATTTTTGTAATTCCACTGTTTCTCCTCCACAGTGTGGCCGTGGTAAAACTGGGCTGCCTGTTCCACCCAGTGGTGGAAGCCGGGAGATCGCTTCCAGGCAAAGGCAAAGCCCCTCCAACAAAGGGGAGCATCCCTCCCTGCCTCCCTCCAGATTCCAGGATTCCTCCACCAGGAGCTGGCAGAGCTGCAGGGAGAGCAGCTGGGGCTGATGCAGGATGGGAGAGGGGGGACAGAAACTTGATATTGTGCCAAAAACCAAAAACAAAAAATAAAAAAAAAAAATTTAAAAAGGAGAAAAAGACCCATTTTTAGCAGTCACAGGTTTGTGGATCAGCTAAGCCCGAAATAAAACAAAATAAAACACCCCCTGGACATCTCTGCTGGCGTTCAGGGTGGAAAGTGCCCCGGCTGCTCTGATTTGGGTCTGAAAGCAGCTTTTGGGATGGTTATTGGGGTAGGGTGCCACAGGAGCCCAAGCCTTGGGGAGCAGAGGCACAGCAATGCCCAGGGAGGAGGGGACACTGCCCAGCCGTGGGATGCTGGGCAGGGGGAAAGCTCGAAATCCCAATTCCAACCCGCAGGGAAACATTTTCCCTGAAGAAAAACACTTAAATCCTCATGAGCATCAGGCACAGACACTTTTTGCTACCCAGCTGCCGGGCAGAGACCCCAGTGTGCACAGCTGTCTGTCCACAGGTTTGGAAAGGTTGGGGAACAAACTGATTCACCTCAACCTGGTCCCCAGAAAAGAGCTTGAGGAAGTACTGATGGTTTTTAAGGCCAAATATTTATTTTCTGTCCCCAGCCCTTGCTCTTACCTGGCCCGCTCTGGGATGCTGCTGGCCCCATCCCACACCCTGCTAAACCAAATCCAAGGTGGAAGGAGAGAAGGGCAAGGCAAGCACTTTCTTATCACTTCTTTTGTTTTTCCCCTCCTGTTTTAGAGGATAAAATCTCCAAATAAAAAAAAGATCACTTGTAGGCCAGGTAAGATGGATTGAGATGCTGGAGTGGTGGGGAAGAGAGAGGCTGGAAAGAAGATGATTTCCAACCACGGGGAAGTGCACGGACAAGCAGATTGGAGAAAAAAACGAAACAATTAAGCCATCCTAAAAAACCAAGAAAAAGGCTTTTCTACAGTCCCTGCCAATGCCTGGTGTGCTCACCCTGCCCCAGGCATCCAAGCAGCTGGGCACAGAGCTGCAGCACTCTGGGATGGGGTAGATACAGCTAAAGGCACAGGGAGCAGGCTCCTGTGCCCGTGACCTCCCTTGCTGCCATGCACCCATGCAAAATCACCTCCATCACCCAAGAAAACCTCTCCGGGGTGCCCCAAAATGGTGCAGGGCCACCAGGCTGGACCATGGAGCAGGGAAAAGGCAAGCAAGGGCCCAGCCAGTGACCAAAACTTCCCAGCTCTCAGCACAAGCAGCAATTTCACGGGGAAAACTTGACAATTCCCTCGTTTTCGGCGAGAGCAAATCGTTCAAATACTAAATGCAAAACGTTCGCAATTATTAAAAAAAAAACATCACTCTATAAATCACATTGTTTCCAATCTTCCGTGATGGATAAGTAGAGGAAATCAGTAATTATCACCAGGGCTGCTCGGCAGGGGGGGAGGATAACAGGGGAACCAGCACGGAGCTGCTCGCTCCTCAACATTCAAGGTCGGCCGTGCCCCTCCTGCTGCTCCTTTCCCTGATCCATTCCTCCACACAAAAGGCAGTAGGGAAGGACAAACACGGAAAGGAGACAGAGAAATCAAAGGGATGAAGGAGACCGGGGAAAACCCACACAGAGCTTTGGCAAAGGCTGGGGCAGAGCGCAGCACGTCGGTCAGCAGGTGAGGAGGGATGGAGACGGGATGGGGGGAGCGGCTGCCGTGCAGAAAGCCAGGGATGCCTTGGAAGAGAAGCACTGCAGGCTGCACAGCCCAGCTTTGCTCCTGTTTTGTGGGGTTTGTTTTGATGTTTTTTTCCCCCTTGCCAGGTCAGATTTCCAGCTGCTGTAGCAGACAGGCCAGCAGCGGCAGATCGGAGGTTCCCGAAGGCGAACGCGTCAGCACAGGAATTTGCCAGGAGGGGAAAACTGAAAGTGAGACAAGGCCGGGAAGCAGCAGGACTGCTCTCTCACCCCTTCTTCCTGGGTTTATAAATACAACATAGACATTCAGCACAAAGCTAGCTCAGTCCCAGACTTTTTCCTTCTCCGTGCCGAGTTAGTGCCCGGCACTGGGAAGGTCAGAGAGAAAGCCAGCATGGTTCCAGCAGACAGAACTACAGGGTCCAGTCCTCAAAGCCTAAAGGGATGAAAGCCAAGAGACACAACTGCCAACATTCTAGTGAGGGGGTTCCTTTGCCATCATCAGGTTTCAAACACCAGGAGAGAAAGGGTTTAGCAATCTTCCTGGAGGAGAAAAAGCAAAATCCACCCAGCGTGCTCATCCGAGGGTTTCCCCCACCTGCCAGTGATCCCCGCTGTCACCTTCTCTCCCACCTCCCATCCCAGCAGGATGATGCATCGCCCCTTGACCTCACCAGGAAGCCGTAGAGCAGGGCTGAGGGACGGGGCAGAGCAAGACAAATGGATTTAATATCAGGCCGAGGAGAGCGTGGGCTCTCTGGCACACCGGATGAATTATTCATGTGGGATTCGGGCACAGCCTCCATCTCCCGCTGACCCGCCGGCCCCGCGGGCGCAGGGTGTCCAAGAGGATGGGCTGGGCAGTCCGCTGTGCAGCTGAGAGCTGTGCCAGGGAGCCAGTGCCAAACCAGCCCGGGATGGGAACAAGTAACGGGGCTGATTCACAAAGGAGATTCCCCTCTCTCCCACGCCCCTCCCGGTGCCGTGGTGGTAGCAGCCCCCCCTCATCCCTGTGACCCCGAAACACGAGGATAATCTCCTCTGGGAGTGCCCCCAACGAAGGTGTGCCTCCCTCGAGCCGTAAGTGCCGCTAAAAGCCGGGATTAATGAATCCCTGAGTGGTCCAAGCTCCGCTGTCAGCAGGAACCCACTCCGGTCTAATGGCCCCATGACAGGCACAGCCTCCTTCCCACGGGAGCGAGGGATGAGACAGAGCTGGGGGAGCTAAACAATCCAACCCTGTCTTTTTCCCCACCACGCAGGAACGAAGCCTATTTTTTTCAGCCTTCAGATACTGAGGGATTTTCTTTTTTTGGTTTTTTTTCCTTGGCGACAATTCCCACTGGCTTGTTAAGTGTCTCATCTCGGGCTGATGAAGGCTTGGAGCAGAGGGTGTGGCTCCCAAGAGCCAGGGTGCATTCCCTGCAGCTTCCCTGCCAGGTAAACCAGGCAGAGGAATTCATGGCCCTTCTGAAAAAACAAAGTCATAGAGAAAACCAAGGGATCTTTATTTCTGAGCTTTGCAATGTGCCACCTCCTGCCCACCAACCTTCACGAAGGGCAGCAGTGGGCTTAGATCTTCCCTTGCCAGCTCCAGGGCCCATGTGGATACAAGGAGGAGCCTGATGGCCAAAGAACTACCATGGAGCCAGAGTCCAACCCAAGGTCAGATTTTTATTCAAACGCAGGCAATTTTCCCCAATTCCTGATGTCAGCCTCGGGTCAAGCTTTTAGGAGGGGTTTTTGTGAACTTCGAGGGGATGGGGGATATACTGGATTTGGGGTCCTCAATGGCACCGAGCAGGGCCTTCAGACACACAGCTCTCGTGCAATCCCAGCCTTGTCTCTGTCCTCCTGACATGGGAAATGGAAAACACTCAACTGGGCTGGGAAAGGGCAGCCATGGGAGCTCTCCTCCACAGACAGCATCTTCCCAGCACCCACAGAATCCTCAAACAGCACAGTGCTGTCATCACAGACGAGCCTGGTGCCATTTAACACCCCCTTGCCCTGCACCCACAGCACACTCTGGTGCCTTTCAGGATCGTACACGCTGCCAGTCAATCTATAAAGGATATTTCTACCTCCTTTGAGCTGCCAGGATCCCTAATCTTCGCCTCAAGGAGTCTGAATACAAAGCACGCTCCCCCCATGCGAAGGCAAAACACTCAACAGGAGCTCAGCAGTTTCTCCTTGGGGATCGGTGCCGAGGAGTTGGAGCACAGCTGGAGACAGGCACCAGAGCACAGAAAACCCAACAAATCCCCCAATTTCCTGGGGTCTGCTTGGTGTAGCTTTGATGGCATGAACACCTCACAACCCTTGTGGAGCTTGCTCAAGAAAAGGAAGTCAAAAAAGCCATGGAGATGGCTTTAACACCCACCCTCGGCAGGTTTGCTCCCATGCTGCTCGAACTGCTGTTGTCAATCCTCTGCTCTTCCCCAAGCACTGAGAAGGGGCTTCACAGTCCTCCCAGGGGGTCAGGAGCACTCAAAACCCCACCTTCCTGCAGCTGGTAGAAAGGTCAACACCACCCAAAACCCACGGTTTTACATCGTCGCTGTCTTCCTCCATTCCTGGCAAAGTGACAGTACTTCCCAATCCCAGTGTTTAGCTAAAATTAGTATTTGTTTTCCCATGACGAGAAATGTCATTTTGCCATATAACCATGTGTGCTTTCTGCATGTTGGTTCAATAGCAGAGGAACGCCTCGCCAGAAAACGCTCGGTTTGCAGAGAGCCCTCCCTCCGACTGAGCTCCTCACAGGAATCTCCCGGTGGGAACAAAACCAGCCGAAGGTTCGACCATAAAACTCACAGGAATCCCCCAGCCGTGCTGTTTGAGAAAGGATCCTGGGAGTTTCCTGGAGCCCTGGCACAGGAAGGTGTCACCACCCCAACCTCGGCCAGGTAGGAGTGAGGCTTTGCGTGGTGAAAACCTACACAAGTTCCCAGGTTTAGAGTGAACCACCAGACAGCTTTCTCCACAGCCTGAATCCCAGTGTTGCTTTTTCATGTATCCAGAGTTACAGGTGGGGAAGAAACACCTTGAGGGACTCCCCACAGCCAAGCCACATTCCCCACCTGCACCAAAAGAGATCCAAGTTGGACCTCTTCCCATCACAACCTGCCAAATCAGCCCTAAAGCAGTTTGACCTTCTCCTTCTTCCCAACCCCTCCTTGTCCTGGCGGTGTTGACCTTCTAAAAGCTATTAGGAACTGATAAAACTGGGTGAGCAAGAAGAAGCCCTTTCCTCTCCCATCCTTCCACGCAGCGTGCAAAACCAATACCTCAGTTTGGGAGAGGAGAAGGAAAAAAGGGCGGCCAACAGAAAACAAAAACAACACTCCAATGGTATTTGTTTGGGAATGCATCCACCACAAGGGCAAAAGGAGATGACAAGCAGTGAGCACTGTTTCCATATTTATAACCTCACACCGCAGGACTCCAGCAGGCAGCAGCATGCTGGCAGCGTGGTCGGGGATCCCAAAAACCAGCACAACAATTCCAACTAACACCGAGAATCAGAGCAGCCCCACGGGCCCGATGGCAGCTGCCAGGCTCTGCCAGGGAAATAACAAAGCAGACCAAAGAGCCTTCCTGGTGCTTTCGAAGGCACAGAGGTGACTTTCCAGCAGGGGTGGCAGCAGCACCGGCACCACCACCCGCTCACCAACTCCGTCCACTGAGAAACCACAGGCTGACCAATGCCCCCACCACCCCAAAAATTCCCGCCTGCTCCCTTGGAGCGAGAAACCACATCAGGGCAAGAACCGCCTCACTGGGCGGAACGATTCATCCGGGGACAAACTCTCTGCCCTAAAACGACCGCGGAGGGCTCGCCGCCAGCCTTACCTTTGCAAGCCACGTTGTTCTCGGGCTCGTAGCCGGCCTTGCAGGTGCAGCGGCCGATGGGCACCATCCACTCGCCGTCGCCGTTGCAGTAGAGCTTGATGGGCACGTCCACCTCCTCGGCGTTGGGGATGCAGGTGCCGCGCGCCGTCACCAGGGAGGTGCTCTCGGCGCCCGTCATCGTCTCCGGGAAGATGGCGAAGTTCTGCACCACGCTGGGGCACTTCTTGAAGAAGACCCTGACAGACAGCAGAGACATGCAAGCCCCGTAGTCCTGGAATGCCAGGTAAAAGCCGTTGCGAGTCAGGGGCCCGAAACTTCTCACTTCCGTGTTCACCTTCATCAGCCGGCCCCCAAAGTCCACCTGGGAGAAGCTCTCGTCAGCAGCAATGGTGTCCACTTTGAGGTAGGGTGCCTCCGTCCAAAAGGCCGACTTCTTGGTGGCGATGACGGAGTCCGTCTCGTAGTAGTAGAGGTTGAAGGTCTCCTTGCAGGAGCCGGGGACGTTGGGGAGGCTGCTGCAGTCCCGCACGGTGAAGCGCATCTCGGTGTAGATGCGGTGAGCCCCGCGCCGGTTGATGAAGGTGGTGAGCAGCCAGTTGTTCTGGTTGGGCTCGAAGACGTTGCACACCTGGTACGTACGGATGGTGTTGAGGTTCTCGTCGTAGCCACTGACTTCTTCCCACTGCAGAAAGGAGCAGGGAGGAGAGGTGAGAAGGAGGAAGAGGGACGGCCGCTCGCCCTGCACAGGGCAGGGCTGGGAGGACAATCCCAAAGCTCCGAAGGGGATGAGGAGCGTGGTTACGGGCACACAGCGCGATGCTCGTGCAGAAACACCGACCAGGACATGACCGGAAGAAATCCTCTCCCTCTGAGCCCTCCATGCCTCTCCCCATTGCTCCCAGTTGATGCTAAAATGTCTTTTCCACATGGGTGACTGCCTCATCTGCCCCGAGAGGATGTAAAAATGGGAATAAAGATGGCCCAGGCATCTGGAGGCAGGAGGGGAGGCAGCACATGAGGCTACAGCTTCATTAAAGCCCGAGCCAGCACGTGGGCTGCAGAGTGAGCCTGACCCCAAGCTCCCGGCACAACGGGATCATTTCCCCCGGCAAAGAAAACCAACTAAATAAAACATTACTGCTGTGGAGAGAGGGAATATAGATTCGCAATTCGATTTATAGAAGGGCATTAATATAATCCAGGCTACAATTTCAATTAAGGGACAGCGGCAAACTGTGAATAGTCTATGATGGCATTAGAGTCCTACAGACAGATTTACAGCCTCATAATCCATTCATTTTAACTAATCCATGTTTACAGTCTCCTCATAACAGCATTATTCATACGGCAATCTTTAAGCGGCTCCCTCAGTATCGGGGATAATTTCCAGGAGCGATGCTGCGGCAGCGTTCACGCCTGTGTTTGCACAGGGCACAACGGGTGATGCCACCCTGCCCTTGTCACACTGAGCCCTGACAAGCTGATGCACCATCGGAACCAACCCCGGAACCTCACGGATTTTTTCCCCCCCCTTCCCTTTTCCGCTGAGCAACCGCATTTCTCAACTCGTCCCCAAGCTTCCCTGCCGTGAACCACAGCCTTGCTGTAGCAAAACACAGGTTTTTTGTTTCCAAAGCAGGGTCTTCCTCACGCTGCCAACAAGTGCAGCAGAACATTCACTCTGGGGGCCACCGACTCAGCTCTGCTACACTTAAGCCCGGACCAGAACTCAAGGCTGGGCGTTGTTGCCGAGCCATGGTTACCAAACCAGCAATAAAGCCTCCCTCATCCAGCCCAGTGCTCTTCCTTCTCATCCCATGGCGGGAGAGCACTGCAAAAGCCCCTCTCTCCCCCGTGCACACGGCGTGGGGGTTCAGTGCCCCTTCATTACCTGACACCTTTTCAGAGCAGCAGCTGCACGCTCCTCCCCGACCATGGGGGCTGCCATGGCTTGCTCTTCCCACCTGGGCTTTGCATTACAGCTCCAATTACGGCCACACAAGGAGCTCTCCTCCAGCTTTAACACCAGCTTCAACACGGCCCCACTGCAGGAATCCTCCTCTGCATCCCCAAAAACCTCAGAGCCTAAACCCGCCAACAAGCCCTGCTGCACTCCAAGGTCTCCTGCATTTATAGGAACAACGTGAAGCCACCTTGGAAAACCCTCAACGGGGCTTTCCAAGGGCCAGATCCTGGCACTGCCTTGTGCATCCCTTGGGTTGAGCGCTCCTGGTACCGGGCGCTGGGAGCAGCAGGTCCCTGTGGCTGGAAGGACCCACAGTGCCAGCAGCTGCTGCCACCGATGCTCTAAGAGCAACAAATGCATCATTCTGATGAGATACTACTAAATAATTCACAGGGAGCCGTGGATTAAGCCAATGTTGTTCTCTGTCTCCACTAAGATTTAAAGCACGTCCATCAGGAAGAGCAGGAGGAGAGCCCACATCCCGCCACAGCCCGTGCTGGGAGAGCACAGCCCTGGCTGGCATCGGGCCCCAGCAGGAACACAAACAGCCCCTCTGGGAGATGCCACCACCCAAAGGGACCCAAAAGGGACCCCAAGCCTGCACGGAGGGTCTCCAGGGTCAGGAGAGGTGGCTCATTAAATCCCTGTGCCTCCAGCCCCAAGAGAGATGAGAGAAGCCTGAGAGAAGGAGCTGACACCCAGCAGCCACCAGGAGCCTCTCATCCTGTCAGGAATAGTGTGAGCAGCAGGACTGGGGCAGTGACCAGGCACTGCTGGGGCACCTCCAATCCTGTGTCCAGTTCTGGGCCCCTCATGACTAGAAGGACATCGAGGGGCTGGAGCGTGTCCACGGAAGGGAACGGAGCTGGGGAAGGGGCTGCAGGACCAGGAGAGGCTGAGGGAGCTGGGAAAGGGGCTCAGCCTGGAGAAAAGGAGGCTCAGGGAAAACCTTCTGGCTCTGCACAACTCCTGACAGGGAGGGGACAGCCCGGGGAGGGGGCGTCAGGCTCTACTCCAGGGAACAGGGACAGGACAACTAGAAATGGCCTCAAGCTGTGCCAGGGGAGGTTTAGATTGGATATTAGGGACAATTCCTTCCCAGAAAGGCCTGTCCAGCTCAGTCACAGCTGCCCAGAAATGGGAGTCCCCATTTCTGGAGGGACATAAAAGCTGTCCATCCTTTTGTGGCACTTGGGAACATGGGCCAGTGGTGTCTTGGCTAATGGTTGGACTTGATGGTGTGAGAAGGTTTTTCCAGCCTAACAGATCGTGTGATTCTATGATTCTAGATAAAAGACTTGGCATTTTAAATACTTTGTGGAAGATTTAATACACGCTCCTGTAAAGCAGAAGCCTCCCCAGGAACTCTCAGAGGAGGGAGAATTGGATGGCTGCAGGGAGGCACGGAGGGATGGAGGGATGCACACAGTGCGATGCAGGGGAGAGGCTTCACTCTGCTGCTCTGCAGAGACTGAGACCACCACGCCTCACAATACAAGCTCCCTGCCTGCCTCACACAAGCATTC
This sequence comes from Regulus satrapa, assembly GCA_013396955.1. NCBI lineage: Eukaryota > Metazoa > Chordata > Aves > Passeriformes > Regulidae > Regulus > Regulus satrapa. Next base: position 1,035,052 of record VWZN01006585.1, on the reverse strand, counting down.
GGTGATAGCAGCTGCAGGCAGCTATTTATATCCTGTCTCCATCACCTGCACGTGCCCCTCCTGCATTTCTACAGCAATTTCTATGGGCCCCAGAATTTTTCCAAAGCAATTCGGTAGCAGAATACCCCAAATTGAGGGGCTCTGACATGCCTGGAGTGGATTTCTTGCCTGCTGCAGATGTGGCCCAGCTTTGGCGATGGTGCACTAAATCATTTCTTTTGAAGACTTGGCCAAGCCAGTGACACCCGATCAAAGATGCAGCCTGGCATCCTTTCCCCTCTGGTGCCACATCCTGGAGTCCCTGGGGATGGGCCCTGCTGCTGCTCCCAGCCTGCCTGTCCCACCGTGGTGCCCATCCATCAGCTCACATCCTCTCCCACCCACAGCTCCATCTCTCACTTTTTCTGCCAGGAGAATGTGAGTCAGGTTATTTTATGCTTCCATTCCTCAAAGGCTCATATTATATAAAAAAGATGTTTTAAGTGCCTCAGGGTGTTTGGTTCCTCATTACTTCATAAAAGTGACATTAATAGCCAAGGAAGAGCACTGCCGAGTGCAATTATGGATGATGTTCCAGGTATGAAAGCTGTTTGGAGCCTGCTAATGTTTCCTAATTACAAGTCTTTTGGCACAGGGAGAGGGAAGGCACGAGCAGGGAGATGGAGAGCAGTGATGGGGCTGAACCCTTCACGAGGAAGGGGGACAGGAAGGGGAAGAGAGAGCACGGAGATGGAGACCAGCTGTTCCCACTGTGGCTCCTGTTCCCACTGTGGCTCCTCCAGCTTCCCACCAGCATTTTACTCCCACAAATAGTGGGGTTAAAAGCATGGACCCCCCCCTAGATCACATAAGGGTCAGGTGGACAAGTGGAACTTACCCCTGAAGGTGGGTTGGCGGTCCAGCCCAGCTCGGCCGTTGCCGTCCGCGTATCCATCAAAGTTTCGAGGGAAACAGAAGGAAAGGAAAGGAAATTAGTTATTCCCTACATTTTCCATTACCTTAGGAGCACGGAGACGCGGGAAAACACTCAGTTGCTTTCCCAGAGTATGCACCTGACCCTTGGAGAGCTCAGGAACCAACAGCAGCTGCCCTAATGGACTCAAGGCAGTTTTGCCCTGGAGCAAACGGTGTGGGACAAGACTCTTCGCAAGGAGTCACAGGCTGAACCCAGCTCACACTGCCAGCTCACAAACACCAAAAAAAAAAAAACCAAACAAAAAAAAAAAACCTTAAAAATCAAAAGACAGCTTTATTTCACAGAATCACATCATTCCCTACTTTTAGACATTAAAAAAATATGAACCAAAACAACAAAACACCACAAGAATAATAGCGAGAGCAACACCATAAAGAAACAGATGGGGAAAACCCTCCAGGTTTTATTTATTTGTTTGCAGCAAGCAGACATGCAGATTAATTGCCTCAATTCCTGCACCCCGACCAAACAGGAGGAGGAGATGCACCGCTGGCAACTGGCAGAGCTGAGCATCCCCAACCCCTCCCCTTTCCTGCATGGTCCCAGGTACTCACAGCAGTGCCAGGAAAAGGGGTGCAACCAGAGGAATAAAGGTCAGGAAATAAAAATCAGCCCAGGAATCTGTGCTGCTGCCGGGCTGCTGCTTTTAATCTCTCCACGGCTGCTCCAGCAATCACAAGTGGGAAACAAGACTCCAATTAATCTTCCAACCCCTCCCTTTGCCGGCTGCTCCAGGATGCGAAGCTGGAGAAGCGTGACCAGGAACTCCCCACCCTGACACGAGTGATAAACGCTCCCAAAACCCCTCCCAGGGTTTTTGGCGTGGCCCCGGGGCAGGGAGAGCAAGGCAGTCCCCAGGCATGGAATGGAAAGGGCCCGGGAGCTGGCAAAGCTTCTGCGCCCCAAACAGGCCCTGAGATGCTGCAGTGGCACTGCCAGGGTGTTCAGAGCCCACAGCCCCCCTGCTTTGCAGGGTGCCAGGCTGTTCCTGCCCACAGTGCCCTTGGAGAGGAGACGCTGCACTCCTGCTCCACATGGGAAACAGAAAAGCGTGGTGACCTTCACGCTGTCACACGTCACTTTATAGTTTTGGTCATTTTCCACTTGGCAGAAGGCAGCTAAAAAATGAAGAATCCCAGCTGCAATTCCTCTCCAGCCTTAAGTCATGGAATTCAGGAATGATTTGGGTTGGAAAGGGCCTTGAAACTCATCCATTCCCACCCCTGCCATGGGCAGGGACACCTTCTACTAGCCCAGGTTGCTCCAAGCCCCATCCAACCTGGCCTTGGACACTTCCAGGGACCCAGGAGCAGCCACAGCTTCTCTGGGAAGCTGTGCCAGAGTCTCAGCACCCTCACAGGGAAGGATCTCTCCCCAGCATCCCATCTAACCCTGCCCTTTGCAGTGGGAAGCCATTCTCCCTTGTCCTGTCACTCGAGGCCCTTGTCAAACTGGGGCCAGGGGCTTGTGCTCCAGACCTCCAGCAAGTTTCTACTCTCACCACCCTTCCCCTTCCCACCCTTGCAAACAGCCCAGCCCCTAATTAAACAGCCATTAATCCCTGCAACAGCCCTTCAGATGAGCAGGAAGATGTGCACAGGCATGCATGTGGATGTGGAGGTGGAAGCGACGGGGCGTGCAAACATCTCCCAGTGGCCCCTGCCAGTGGGCTGCAGGGCAGGGGATGCTCTGAGAGCCCCTAAAACACTCGGTGTTCTCCCACAAAGCAACCACTGAGTCCCTGTGCCACGCAGGGGAAACTGAGGCAGCGGAGAACGGGGAGACAGGGGGACCACGGCCAGGCTGGGGGACTCGAGGGGACCCAAGCTGGCTCATCCACCCTGTGTGATTAATAAGGACAGGCTCCATTACAGGAAGGGCACTTCTCCCAAAGATTTATTCAGAAAGGCTTTTCACTCCATCATCTCCTTTCCTGCTCCACACCACTTACAGCTTCCTTCCCCGGGCTTGGACAGAGGAATGTGCTTCTGATAAATCAGAGAGGAATGTGCTTTTGATAAAGCACAGCCCCCGTGGGACAGCAGCACGCGAGGACCAGCTCTGCTCCGCTATGACACTCACCAGGACTCCTTGCAGAGCCTCACCCCTTCCCTCCTCTTGAGTTCCTCCCCAAAGGCTCCACATTCTGGAAGGGAGGCAGCAGCAATGCTGAAGAAGACCTCAAAATAACTAAGTAAATAGAGAAATTCATTAACAGTAAATGAATAAATGGGAAGGAACCGCAGAAAAGCTTTCTCTTTGGATGCTTCTGGAATCCCTAGATGATTCCGTGGCCTGTGGCCAGGGAGGTCACATTCAAGACATTTCCACCACAGATGCAGAGCTTGTGATGCAAAATGCAGAATAAGTAAAACTTCCTTGAGAAAGGATGCTGGTTAATGTTTGATCTTTGGTAACTTTCAAGCCCGATCGACAAGAAAGGAGATTGGATGTGTGAAAGGGCAGCTCCGAGTGGTGTCCAGGTGTTGGGAAGAGATGTTCTAGGGTAGGATAGAAGAGATCCTCCCAGGGCACAGTGGCCTCGTTAAGGGTTCGTTGCCTCGGAGGGCTCCACGAGTTCCAGTGATCTCGTCCTAGGGGAAGGCTGGCAGTGCTGGGGAAGAAGGGTGTGTGCGATGTGCCACTGAGAGCGGGCACTCAGAATGCAGCTCACAGGCCACAGGGACATTTGGCAGAACCCCAAAACAGGGAAGGAACTGATAAAGCCAACCCAGGAATTGTGCTGAAATCACAAGTAAAAGTTATTTCTGGCAGGGGCAGATCGTGACCAACGACTCGCGGGACGCTGACCCAAGAAACCACTGACCCAAAAGAAGAGAAAGACTGAGCATGTGGACTGATTAGCATGAGAAACCAGATAGTCATTAACCAACAGAAGCCAGAATATTAATTAATAAGAGAATATTGTAGTCAATAAATGCTAATTCTTTTGATTGCTAAAATGTATAAATAGCAAAAAGCTTTGACAGTTGGGATGCTTGAACACCACCAAGCATCCAGGCTTGGGCAACTCTGAAATAAACAATCAATGTCTCTCTCAAGTGTGTAATTACTGGCTTGATGCATACTGGATCCCATTTTTGTGAACAACCCTTGCACTTCCACGGCTCCATGCTTCCAAAGCAATTTGCAAAGCAAAGGAAAAAGAGGGCTGAGAGCCTGAGCCCCTACAGACCATCTCCTGCACAGATCCTGTCCTATCTCTCAAGGACACTGCCAGAGACAGGAAGACCCACACACTTGCAAAATGGTTAATTTGGAATTATTTTTTTTTTTGTTAAATACAACAAGATGGTTAAATTCCCCCTTCGAGTTCAAATTCCTGCTGAGTTCACCCAACCCTGTGACTGCAGAGGCACTGGCATCAGAAGGACATGGCTCAGCAACTTCCTATTGACCTCTCCTATTTCCTCTTGGAGGAAACCCTGGCTTTTACTTGATTTTCTGGGATGAAAAAGTGACACTGTGGGAATTATGGGGCATTTATGGCCAAACTGCTCGGGGCTAAGGCTGCTGAGCACGCTCCACCAACAGGAGAGGGCTCACAGATCCCAAATCCTCGCAGAGAAATGGGGACCGAGACAGAGATCCCAGCACCCACATCTGCAAAATATAATATTATATCTCAGGTCAGGGGACACAGGATCAACCCCCTCACCCATCCATCACTTGGGACCGGGCAAGGAGGACAGGCAGGGAACGCTGCTAACGAGGGGATTAGTGCAGATCACTGCCTGAGCAGCCCTAATGAGTAGAGAGAAGCCACACGGACACCTTGCACCTCCCCTCCCACCTGCCTCGCCCTTCCGTGAGGAGCAGCCCTCGTTAATTGGCACAGTTAAATTAATTAATTCAAGCCCCAGGGGGACATCCCTTCCCCCGGGAGAAGTCTCCAGGATGGGAGGCTCCTCTGGCCGGGCTGTGACAGCACAACCCCTCGTTAGGGAGAGAGGAGCTCTGCTAGCAAGAGCTGGGCTCTCTTGGAGTGAAGAATCTTCAGCTGTATACAGTAGATTTTCTTTAATGGACACATTACTTTAAACTAAGCCTCCGCCATCTGTTCCAGTCCCTAATTATCAATACAAAAACAAACGTCTACTCACAATTACACTCGTAACAAGTAAAGATGCCAGCAATTAGAATGCACCAGCTTTCCCCGTGCCGAGCAGCGCATCCATCTGGGATGGCGCTCCGTGATCCAGGCAGGGAGGACTCGCTGCTGTCCCGGGCTCCCCACAGCCTCCCCGGGCAAACCTGGTCAGAGATGATGCCCGCGGCAGGATAAGCTGCGCCTCGGAGGAGTGAAGGATGGGCTGGCATCCTTCCAACAGCCAGGAAAAAATAAGTTATTTGGGCGAGAATAGCCTTCATCTCACACCAAGCTGACGCCGTCTTGCCAACCACTCTTCCCGCAGGATTGAAGCCTCTCCCAGAAAAAAAAAAAACCTCTCTGAGCTGCCCGAAACGAAGCAGAACTTATTTTCTGAAACTCCCAGCCTGAAACCCGTATTTCAGATCTCCCAAGGGCAGCTTCTTGCCCGTCATGCCATGAGAAGGTGTCACTCTTTCCCTAGAAGGGGATGGGGGCTGGCTGTGGGCAGACACTCGCAAACGGAGAGGGCCAACCCGAACGAACCCCACCTGACCACGTCCTCTGGAAAGAAAGAGATACAACAACAAAATTTTCTGCTCTCAGGGAGGCCACAAAGACAGTTCTACAATTGCATCACTCCTCGGTAACTGCCTCGGGTCCCTCTCCCGAAGCAAGGAGCAGCAGCTCTCTCCCTCCTGCAAGAAGATGACGGCAGGAACCAGCCTAAGGCACTCGAAAGCAAATGCTTGGGCATATGTGGAGAGACACAGGCTTGTCTAAGACAACCAAGAGGAAAAAGATAGAAATTAAGCAAAATAAGGAGAGAGGAGGCTTGATAACAACAGATGGGAAGAGGAAGATTTGGAAAGGATGCCAGCTGCTGGAAATAAGCCCCCCCAAGATAGGTGGGGAGCAGGGAGGTGGGTGCTGATAGCTGAGTCTTTGGAGGGAGGGGAGACGGGAGGGCAGGTGAGTGAAGGGGTGGGGCAGGGAACACAGGGCTCGGCTCCAGGGGGGCAGAGGATGCTCTAAGGTGGGACCCGCAGAGACTCATCCCGATGAGCCTCAGTAAGTGCCAGCAGGGCCAGTGCAAAATCCAGCCCCAGAGCACATCCCCGGGCACCCCCGGCCCCACAGCATGGTTTTCTGAAGGGGAACAATAGCAAGACTTCTTTTCCATAAGGAAAGCACTATATTTTCCNGGTTGATTTATCCTCCACTCCACTCCGGTGAGATCTCACCTGTGTCCAGCTCTGGAAGGACACGGGGCTGTTGGAGGGAGGCCAGGGAAGGCCAAGAAGATACCTAGAGGGATGGAGCAGCTCTGCTATGAGATAAAGGCTGAGAAAATTGGGATTGTTCAGCCTGGAGAAGAGAAGGCTCTCATATATTGGTGTTCTGGTATGTAAAGGGACACCAAGAGAGCTGAAGAGGAACTGTGGAAAAGGGCATGGAGTTACAAGACAAGGAAGAATGGCTTCCCACTGCCAGAGAGTACATTTACGTTGGATATTGGGAAGAAATCCTTCCCTGTGAGGAAGGTGAAGCCCTGCCACAGGGTGCCCAGAGCAGCTGTGGCTGCCCCCTGGGTCCCTGGAAGTGTCCAAGGCCAGGCTAGACAGGGCTTGGAGCAACCTGGGCTGGTGGAAGGTGTCCCTGCCCATGGTATGGGTTGAAGGTCCTTTCAACCCATACCATCCTGGGATTCTGTGATTCCATGAAAGGATTCAAGCACACACCAGGAAGCTGCCTGAGTAATTCCAGGTTCCTCTTTATGACCACACTTCTAACCACAAGCCCAGGGTTGCCTGCGACAGTTTTTAATATATCCTGAAATTTAGACTAAGCTGGGAGAAAGCAGCAACACAAAATCCAGACAGCCCTGCCACGGGGATTAAGGCTGCTGGAGGAACTTCCCACCCAAAACATCTCTTCTGCTGGAGGACTCCCCATTTGGTTCCTGCCTGGAACCGTGAGGGGAGCGCTGCCGTGCCGGAGCCAGCGGCTGCACGGCAGGAACGCTGTGGCACCTCCCAGATGGTTTAATTACAGCACTGGAGCAGCGGGAAAGGTACGAGAGCAGGATCAAGCCTCTCCCCTCCAACAAGAGCTGCTGCTCTTCACGGCTCCCTGAAAGCACCGACTTCCCCAAGCCGCTTCCAGCATCTCTGCGCCTTCAATCAAAAATATTACAGCAACAACTAATTACGTCCCATCATTCCCAGGGCTCTCTGCCTTTAATGGTGCATTTTGCTGCTAGAGAACGACGGTGGAACGGCTCTGGAAGTGCATAACGAGCTCTCCCCATCAATCTCCCACGGGTTCATTATGAAGGATTACCCACCGAGTAACAAACCCAGACGCACGCAGGGGGAGGATGCGCCAAACAACAACAAGTCAACGCAAAAAACATTGCCTTCCTGTATTTCAAGGGTCTGTCTGTGCAAAACCTCTCACAGGAGAGAGGAGCAGCCGAGCCTGCTCTGCAAAACCATCCCAGCCCCTCGCCAGCAGGAGGAATCCCGCGGCGGCCCGAAAAACCCCCTCACCTTTCCAGCTGGAAAGGGAAGGAATTGCTGTACAGTGCTGCTGCGTCAGTTTGTGACGGGATTGCGTTAAGCTGCGGCTGCACGGCACAGCTCCAGCCTCCTCCGGGATCCCCCGCCAATGCCATGGATTTTCCCCCTCCCCGTGCGGTGAAGACGCATCGCAGCGGGGCACGCGATGGCTTTAATGAAGGCTCAGGTTTGGGAGGGGGCATCTGCTCAGCAACTACAGAACAACTTTATCAACGCGGCGCTGCCTGCCGCGCCGCGGGGTGAAACTTGGCTCTAATTGCGAGTGGCGAACGCTCTCCGCGTCGGGATGCACCGAACCGAAACGCGCTGGATGATNAAAAAGAGTTCAGGGGGGGTGATGCAAAGCCAGGACCGTATGGAACAAAGTCCTGCTTACAACTCTCGCTCCAGCTCCAGCCCCAGCATCTCCCCTCGGTTTCCAGGCTCCAAAGGGACTCGACCCAGCCTGGGTACGTGATGTTGGACAAGCTCAGATGAAGCCACACAATCCATTTATCATAATCCTGCTGAGGAGAGAGACAGTAAATCAAAGAGACAACCCGCCTGCAAATAAATTACTGAGGGGAGGGAGAGGGGGAGAGGGATAGAGAGGAAGAGAGAGAGAACTGCAGAGGGAGAGATAAGGGAAGGGGAAGGAAATGACAGAGAATTACCCAAAAATGCACACATCACAGGAAAAAAAACAAACAAAGGGGACCAAATCAAATGGAAAGATAAGAAAGAAAAGATAGGGCTTTCAATACCTTTTGTTTTCTAAATTGCAAACCTATTTTAGAAAATTTGGAAACAAGTTTTCAACTATCAGGAACTCATTTACTCCTGTCACGACAGAATCAGTTGCTGATATCACACTTCTTATGATTGCACACAGGCCCTGGATACCCAAAATCCACACACACCGTACGCACAGGTCACTGTCCATACATCATCATTTACGGTTTGTCAGCTCCAAGTCAAGCAGCAACAAGGGCTGAGAGAGCACTTTAATGAACACCCTTGCCCCCCCCAAGACAGAGCCAGCCATGCCAAGGGCCCGTCCAGGACAGGCAGATGATGCCGTTGTCTTTCAGGAGAACATTTTCCAGAACAATGTCACTATGCATTTAAATCCCCATCCCTGCTTTCTCGAGGCTGGGCTGCCAGCAAACCTCTCAGAACACCACAGCCTGCCCCAGAAATCACCATATGTCAGGCTTGGCATGTAACTCGCTTCATCCTCCAACAAGATGGGGAAGAGGAACTCAGCCAGCCAGGGATGGGCAGAGGCTCTCTCCCAGGAACCTTAACCTCCAAAAATCTCTGTGAGACTGCCTCGGGGGAAGGTCCAGCTAAGTGCTGGAGAAGGTCTGGTTTGAAAGAAAGATCACTTAGGTTGGGCAGAGCACTCATCTGCTCTTCAGCATCCATGGGATCACCCCTCAGGAGCACAGGGCAGAGCAGATGAAGCCTGAAGGTCAGGTTCCTGAAGTCAGGTGAAGGTCAGGTGCTACTTCTCCCTAGCTCAGATCTTGGCCAACATCCAAGGACCCACACGGGCTGCATGTGGTGTGCTCCAGCCAGGTTCAATGGAAGCAAGTGAGCTCGTCCACGAGCCAGGAGCCCCTCTCTTGGGAAAAGGGGACTTCATCACACTGCCAGAAAGCAAGGAATTCCAAAAAGAGATTAAAAAATAATAAATACAAGCAGCACGTGAGATTTTGCAGACAAGGGCCATTGAAGCCTAACGAGTTCCGAGGAAGTGGGCTCCCTATCAGCTGGGATTCCCTTGGAAATGAGATCCTCTAAACACAGAATTAGTCGTCTGAGAAGACAGAGCTGCCATAAACATCAATAGCATCTGCAATTACACGTGCTAGGATGAATTACAAGGATACACAGCCTTCGTGCCTGGATCCACGGGACCCATGGGATTGCAGGGGATCTCCCCAGCAGCAGGCTCGCATATGTCTTACAGGCAGCACGTGCTCGGCTCCAAAGTCAACTTCCAACGCTGGAGAACAGTGGGTGCACGGAGCTTTGCTGAGTTCATGCGCCAAACCTGTCCCCCCCTTTCCCCGCAGCTCTCCTTCCCCACTGGATTTATTTTGCCTTACTCCGGGGTAGCCCCGCCTGTGAGGAAAACTGTAAAAAAAAATCAAAACATTTATCCTGCGTTTCCCTACACGCCATCACATCCTTAGAGATTCAGGATGAGTCACTGTCTTGGACCACGTTCCCCAGAAAAGCTTCACATTTGCTACAAAAGCAGGCGTCTGATGGAGCCCTAAATCTGAAATGCCAGCCCTGCTGTCAGCGAGCCCTCGCGCCCAGAGCTGCACCTGGCACCGTCCGGCTCCTATTTACTAGATCTTATTTTAAAATGTCAGAGGGATTCTGCGTGAGCCGCAAACATGACAGACTGCTCAGAGCAAGCACTGCCAGGGGACTCGAGCTTAGCCCGGGCACAACTGCTCCCAGGGCTTGGTGCTCCCCCAGTCACCAACACTCCTCACCCCAGCACAGGCCAGCTGCCGCCACACTGACTCTCTATTTTTTTTTATTTTTTTTTTTTAATGCAGCTTCTGACACACACTAAAGCCTTCTTGGGGGGGGCAGCCAAAAATTTCATAAGTAAGAACTTTAAAAAAAAAAAACAAAAAACAGCATTTCTGGTCCACCCATGCACAGGGAGAACTCAGGGAGAGAAGAGGGAAAGCAGCAGGGCCGCGCTGGAGATGACGAGCGATCCCGCAGCTGCGGGAGCAGAGCCGTCGAGGGGAGGAGGTGGAAATATTGAAACTCAAACGGAGCAAGCTGCAAAATCCTCGGCTCCCGCGCCACCACCCCCCCCCAGCCCGGCGCCGGCCGTGCCGAGCATCGTCTCCGCCGCGAGTTCTGCGCCATATGGAGCCAGCCCGCGAGTGCAAGCGAGGCAAAGAGCAATAAATCTGTGCAGCAGCAGCAGCAGCACACTCGAAAGTCTCCGCCAGGACAGCCACGGGGATCTGCTGCAACAGGTCCATTGGAAAGGGCAGAGCGCCCCGTCGGCTCAGCCTGCTGGGTTCTTTGCTCTGGGCTCCACCTGCCCTGGAATTCCCAAAGTGCCCTGGAAACTCATCCCGGGCTCTCCCAGCTTTGCCTTTTTTTGCCCTTTTTATTTTTCTTCTCCGCTTTCAGATTTGGACAGAACAAGCAGCAGCCAGGACCTGTAACTATCCAGAAAAAGCTTTCCTATCAGTCTGAGCCACCTTTAGGTGTGTACACACACAGCTGGTCTGGTGAGTGTTTGCTGAGATTTCCAAGCACCCGTTCACACAAGGTGCCAGCTCTGACGGGCCAGAGGGGCTGGGTCAAGCCCTTGCCCAAATTCACCAACAATGACCAGCAACTGTAATCACCTTGGAAGATGCTCTGCATCAGCAGGGGTTCAGGACCTTTCGCTGTAAGCTTGTGGTGCACCATCCAAATGGTGCCAGAAGCAGCTGGCAAACAGCTGCCTGCCCCCCCACCCCCCAGAGGCAGCACCAGGGATCCCCCCCCCAAGGCCAGGAGCCTCCTCTGTGAGAAAGGAAGAAACACAAGCACTACTCTAACTCAACCTTAAATCACAAGGTTTTGCTCGGCGCCATTCTTAGGCCGAGCTTTTCCTGCGAGCCAGCTGAGCTGCCGCACAGCCACAGTTCCCATGGGCCTGGGGGTGAGGAAGGGGAGGAGGAGGAGGAGGAGGAGGAGGGTGCTGGCAGGAGGTGCCACATGGCAGCCAGCCTGCCTGGCACACCCCTGCCTCCAGCCCCGGGCGCCTGCGCAAGCTGGGAAATGGCCCCAGCATGAGGACAGCCATCTGCGTGCCGGGAGCCGCGCCAAGGCGGGTTCAGGGATTATTTTCCCCCCTCCTCCTCAGGACAGCCTCCTTCCCAAATGCCGACTCCACACACGGGCGACACCTCACCAAAAGAACTTCAGCACAGTTGCAGGAGGTAACCAAGGGAAGTCCCCCAGTCACTGACCAAAGCCCAGGAAGTGCCTTGGATCTGCCGCAGGTGAGGGATGGTCCCGGCACAACCAGAACAGCTCCATTTCATGCAACACCAGCTCCGCTCATTTTTAAAGCATCGCCGGTTGATGATAAAGTTCCCCTGAAGCTCATCTCCATACCCACCTCTTCTCCTGATGACGGTGACCCATCCTCCCTGATTGTGATTTCCTCGCTGAAATAAATCACTTTAAGTGCACATTGTGCTCTGGGTCTCATTACTGTTCATCATCTTCTGCGCAACGGAGCTGTCACATCCTCGCAAAACTCTGTCACCTGGGCGACACTGGAGCCATTTGGGAGGGCAGGCAGGTGGGAAGAAAGCGCCCAGGGCTTGACAGGGTACCAGCTTCCCATTCCTGTTGAACAGTGGGATCGCACCCCTCATGGAACAAAAGCTCAGGAGAACAGGAGCAAGAAGGAGCAACAAGTGTCCAAGATGGGATGGGTACACCAAGGTCCCAGAAGGACGGTGGCAGGAGTGGCACCTTGATGGCCAAGAGGGTCTTTCTTCAGCGAGTTATGTCCCTGCTAGAAAATCTCCTCCAGAAGTGGAAGAAACTCTCCTCCCCCAGTTTGGATTTAGAAACATCTGAAGAAGGGAAGGAGGAAGAGCCAGCCATGGGAGCAGCAAGATGGCCACCAATCCTCCTCCAGGTGGATTCTAGGCAGCATCAGGCTGAAGTCCTCATCACAGATGCTTCCAACCTCACAAGGTTGCTCCAGATTAATCCAGAACAGAAGACTGGGTTATGCTGCACACAGTAAATTAAAAACTCTTTGCCAAAGGACACGCTGGGCAACAGCAACACAAAGGCACTGTTTGCTTCACTTTTGAAGGGAAAACACTCAGAAAGAGCGAAAGGGAGTTATTAAGGATGCTGCTAATCTTGGAGTGTCCACAAAGATGGGTCTTTAGAAGGGGCTTTTACCAAGGACAGAGTGTACCACCAGCCCCCCCAATGGCCAGTGGTCCTGTGAGGGCTGGGACCAGCCTGGAATGAAAGGCCAGCTCACACAGCCAGGAAGGAGCTGCTCACCCACACCCAACACCTGCATCCCTGCACAGCTCCCTGGGGAAGGAGGCTCTTTCCTGGCCTGATGTCTGGCAGGCTGCAAAGGTTTGGGTTTCCCACCAAGTACTCAACATCTACAAAAATCCCGGAGCACGGCTGTGGAGAAGACGTGCTGCTCTCGCACCTTCCACAAGGTCAACATTCTTCATCTCACTCATCCCATCACACCTTCGCAGGAAAAAAACACCTCCTGCTGCTCTGGTGACCCATGGCAGGAGAAGACCCCCCAGAAATGTAAGCAGGAGAAAAATCCCACAGATGCAGGAGAAGATCCCCAGAAATGTAAGAGGAAAACCCCACAGATGCAGGAAAAGATCCCCAGAAATGTAAGTAGGAAAAACCCCGCGGATGCAGGAGAAGATCCCCAGAAATGTAAGAGGAAAAACACCACGGATGCAGGAGAAGATCCCCAGAAATGTAAGAGGAAAAACCCGTGGATGCAGGAGAAAATCCTCAGAAATGTNCAGAAATGTAAGAGGAAAAACCCCACAGATGCAGGAGAAGATCCTCAGAAATGTAAGAGGAAAACCCCACAGATGCAGGAGAAGATCCCCGGCAATGTAAGTAGGAAAAACCCCGCGGCTGCAGGAGAAGATCCCCGGCAATGTAAGTAGGAAAAACCCCGCGGCTGCAGGAGAAGATCCCCGGCAATGTAAGTAGGAAAAACCCCGCGGCTGCAGGAGAAGATCCCCGGCAATGTAAGTAGGAAAAACCCCGCGGCTGCAGGAGAAGATCCCCGGCAATGTAAGTAGGAAAAACCCCGCGGCTGCAGGAGAAGATCCCCGGCAATGTAAGTAGGAAAAACCCCGCGGCTGCAGGAGAAGATCCCCGGCAATGTAAGTAGGAAAAACCCCGCGGCTGCAGGAGAAGATCCTCAGAAATGTAAGAGGAAAACCCCGCGGATGCAGGAGACCCCCAGACACGTCATCCATCACAGCCAGGAAGGATTCCCCAGGTGGTCCCTGGGGCTCTGCTCAGCTCTCCCAGCATCCCACCCCACCATCCCGAGCCATCCTACAGCAGCCTGGAGCCCCCCCGTGCCCCCTCCTGGCCCGGGGCACTCGCACACATGTTCGCACACGGAGCGGGAGGGGAAGCCAGGCTGCAGGAATAACACAGGCACACAAACAAAAGAGCACAAGCCATTAATCTGGGTGAACCAGAGGAAATGAAATCATTATGTCTGCAGCTACAACATCCCGAGGAACAAATTTCCTGCCTGGATAATAAATGGATTCTTTTGTTTCACATTGGCCCCAGCCACGTGACTCTCTTGGCCTATTCCTCATCCAAAACATCTTGCTGTATAAATACCCAGACGGGTTTGAATTTCAGCTGCTAAAAATATGTTTTAATTATAACGATATATAATAATACTAATAATAATAACAACAACAACAACAAAAATCTGGATCTATAGGCTCCCCTTTCCTCCTAAACAACCTCTGAAGACTTTCCAAAAGGCAGGCAAGCAAACAAAAAGTCCCCAATTGCCAAAAACAGCTGAACAGCGTAAATGCAGCCTTTAAAAAATGACTGAGGCACCTGAAAGCAGCTCCAGGTTAATGCTTGCAATAAATAATCCCTGCCAGAAAGAAAAATGATGGGTGCATGAAGATTTGAATCACCGATGGCCCAGAAGTATCTCCTAAGTACCTCCCAGCAGCAGGACAGGACCAAAGCCACACAGCACATCAACGAAAGCTCCAGCCTTAGGGCTGTGCAGGTTTTCTTCTGAGCCAGGTTTTCTTCTGGTGGCTCACTGGGGCTTGGGATTTATCCATTGGATGGATGGGGGAATGCAAGATCTGGCCTTTTCTGGCTTGGCAAGCAAGATGCTCCTCAGCTGCAGGAGTCTCCAGGGATGCAGGCCTTGAAGAGAGCTGCGTGAATGATTGGCTCCAATCCTTCCTTTAATCTGCAACTCCATCACATCACTCACTTACAACCACTTTTTATGCATCTAATTGCATATTTTGCTTCTGCTTTCAGCTTCTTTTCGCTCGCCTTCCCAGCTTCACCAACACATTGCAAGCACTGCAACAAGTTTCAAAACAAGATGCAGGTTCGAAGCCAAACATCAAAGCGCCTTGGTGCACAAAGTCTAAATTGTCTGGATGCTAAAGAGAGACCTCCATGCAAGGGAACAAGCTCAAAAATTCCCTCCAGCTAGCAGGCAGCCATGGGCAGAAGATCCAACCAAGCCCACCATGCTCAACCACAGCTCTTACTCCAAGGGGTTGGACTCGTTCTCCATCACCCCAAACATCCCAGCACACAGGGGAAAACCCTGGTGCATCACACCAGCAGAACCTCAATTTCGTTCTCCTTTGAGGGTCATCTTTAATTCCAGTTATATTTTGGAGGCTGGGGAAAGCATCCAAGAACAGCTGCTGCCTCATTTCTGTCGCTTATTGCCGCTGTTACTTCAAGGAAGAGGACGGAAAAAAAAAAAAAAAGGAAAGGAAAAAAACCAGCCCTTGGAAACTAAATATTTACACACCCACATAGGCTAATCCCAGCAGATCCAAGGGTGGGAAGCCTATTTAAAAAACATCCCTAATTACTTTCCCATTTTAAAGGGAATAATCTGGCCATTAGCTCGAATGCTTTACTTAAGTAATCACTTATTTTTCACGAGGAATAATCTGCTGGTGTGTGCACAGACAGGACAGGGGACTGCGAAACCATTTTCATGCCCTTTCCTCAGCTGGTGACACCCAAGTGGCACTGAAGGAGCTGAGGGGAGTCGGGAAGCCAACACGTGTCACCCTTGGGAGGCCACCCCTGGAACACGGACAGAGCCACCTCATGCTCTGACACCCTGGACTGCACCACCAGGAAACTTCGGTGGGAAAAGGGGCGGAGGTTCTCGAGGCAACGTGGGAAAGAAAAATGGGAACAGACCCCCAAACACCTCTAAAGGCCCTGAGTCCCCTCACAACGATGTGCTGGCAAATGCCCCCATCCCTCCCAGGAGCAGGGAAACACAGGAGCAGGTTGATGCTGCAAAACAAACACCGATTTTATCAAGAGCATCTTTTCAGTCCCTCTTTGCTGATGTATTAACAAAACATTCTCTTATCAGAAAATAAAGCGGTTTCTGCTGGGGAAAAATGTCAGTAATCCAGAGACGGGGATGTATGGAAGGGCTCCCAATGTCTCCCCTGTAACAGCAAAGCAAAGAGCAGCAATTTGCTAATTGGCAAGAGCAGCTCTGCTGCTCGAGGAAAGGGCTGGAACCCCGAGGATGGGCAGGAGTTTGATTATAAGACACGCACGGTGGATCATTTAGAAAGATAAAACCGCGCTCGCTCTGCCGCAGCCAGCTATTAAAAGTGGAGAATGTTATTTCAGGTAATAAAGAGCAGGACCTGAGGACTAGCCTGGGAATTCAAATTTACAACTTGTATCAAATTCATCTGCTGTAAAACTCCACCTAGTTTATAAGTTTCTCACCAACTTCATAAAACATGTTTTATTATTATTGTTTTCTGACTCTCCTGCCTTAATAAAATTCCTCTCCCAGCCTGTGTGGGTGTTGCATTATAAACATTTGCACTTTGATTCATTCAAGACTGCAGAAAGCTTTCAAGGTAACCTATTAGGAATACTTTAAATGGTTCAAAGACATCCCAGTTTCCCCCCTGAACGCCGCAAAGCTTTAAAGAACAAAATAAAAACGTGCCTTGCTGCAAACCACCTCCAAAAGTCTGCTGGGCTGGTGACTCCCACTCCGATGGGAGTGACCACGCAGGCCAGCCAGGAGGGGTCCAGAGTGGGAAAACACAGGAGTTATCAGGGCACAGGGTGAGGTGGGCGACCACCCATCCCTTCCCCAGGAAGCTGGAGGGATTTATTAACAAAAGATTCTCCTGGGGATGATGTGAGTGCGTCCCACTGGTAGGAGGCAGCCAGACCATTTCTGGGGATGCTGCCGAGTGGTTCCCACTGGTGGGAGGCAGCTGGACTGTTTTCAGGGATGCTGCCAAGTGATTCCCACTGGTGGGAGGCAGCCAGACCATCTTCCCACGAGTTAAGGACCCGACCATGCCAAAACAGGGATTTTTTTTCCCTCAGCCCTGGCGAGCGGAGCCCGGCACAAAAAGGAGCCAGGCACACAACGCAGAGCTGGAGGGGACTGCAAGCAGCACCCTTCTCAAAGCAGCCCCTTTCCTCCTGCCTCAGCCACAGCCCACTGAAATTATGGAGCAGCTTTTCAGGGCTTTGAGCGGGGTCTGGAGCCAGGCGGGGCAATAACCCACGCACGGCGCCAGAATGAAAGCTGAGTTTCACAAGGATGCTGAACACGATCAGCCCCGTGGCCTGACAGCTCCCAGCAGCCACCTCCTCTCCTCCCTCAAGCTGGCTGCAGCATCCAGGGGTCGGGGGGCACTGCCAGCCCATGGACAGAGCCCAGGGAGGGCTCGACCTGAGCTGCGTCCGAAGAAAAAGGCACTGAGGGCCTTTAATTCCTGCACAGCTGCCGCTTTTCTCCACTTGACTGAGCAAGAGGGGAGGTTACCTGGCACAATGCACATGGCTCCAGGAGCCACACGTCCCTCCCCAGGAAACACAGTACAGAACTGATCCTCCTCGATTCCATTAAACCAGAAATTACCACTTTGCAGTCCATCTCTGCTCACAATAACATCATTGTATGCGACTTCACAGTGCCTCTGTCGAGAGCCTGATGGGTTCAAACGTTTCAGACCCCCACCAGCAATTTCAGCTCAAGGAACAAAGCACAGGCAGCAAAGGCCACAGGTCTCCAGGAGATTCACCCACTTGTGTGGAGCTTCTGGAGAGCTTCAGTCAAACTCCCCAGGCTGGGGAAGAGCTCTGCTCTTGCAGAGCCAGGTCGTGCCCGTAATTTCCAGAACTAAATAAAAACTGCTTTAAAAATAATCACGGCAGAAGAGCAGGGATGGAGTGGCCACGTGGGGAGGGCAAACACACCTGTGGAGCAGCCTCTCCAACTCCACGGGTACATCATGGGAGGGAAAGGTCCCGGACTAGTCAAAACCATCACGAGAAGCACTTCTGACAGTACAATCCTGGCAATTTTGTCGCTTCCAAACACATTTGTTTCAAATGAAAAGCAAAGCCAGCACCAAACCAAGCACTCCAAGAGCATTCCCCCACTCGTGCTCTTTTCCCTACACGTCCATCCTGCTTCTCGGGCATTTGGAAAAAAGAAGCTACAGATTTCTGGTGAAAGCACCGAGGTCATTCCCAGACTGTCTCCCTCTCAGTTCCCCCCCCGGTCCAGAGGGCAGGGAATGCCCAGTGAGCCCAGAGCTAGCCCCATTCTCCTCCAGTCCCCTGAGGAGAGTCTTTTCCCCTGTAACTCTTCTGCCGAGTTCCCAGTTTTCCCGAGAAAGATGTAATTCACACCCCTCTGCCTGTTCCGCGGTGATTTAATGTCTTTTGAGCAGAATGCAATTATCCTCATATCAACAGGGCCCCGGCGAGGATGATAATGAGCCGGCTCCAACCCCGTGGCTACGGAAGTGGCTGAAGCAAGCGGAGGCCTCGAGTAATCAAAGGCCCCGTCCCTGGCCTCTGATTGCTGAAAGAGAAATTGAAAAACCTCCAGAAAACTTCAAACCGCCGCCGTTCCCTGCTCCACCCCCTCCGCCTGTGGAGTGAGTGCATTCTAACACCAGCAGACCAAGACCGAGGTAACCCCATCACACCCAGCTGCATTTTGGGGTGTCACCAGCCAGGTCACCCTCAGCACCCCACGGGGAGAGAGAGCACGGGGGGGGATCCACCTGCTGCTCGAAGCAGACACGGGGCAAAGTGATGAGGCTGATGGAAGTGATGCTCAGAGCAAGGCTGAGGCTCCTGGGGTGTGCCTGCACTGCCCTGGCTGCCCAGGTTTGGGGGCTCGAGGAGAAGCAGTCCTCACCCCACGAGCTGAGGGTGACTTGCCCTGCCCCAGGACACAGAAATAAACCCACCCCGCTGCTCCACCCTGCAAACAGGAAGGAAATAGAGGAAGGGAGGGAAAGACCTGGGCGTGCAACAGGTCTTGGGTTTTGCAGGACTTCAGAGGCTTGCTGGAGACTGCAAAGGTGGGAGCAGGGAACATCCAGCGGGCTGAGCTGCCCGTCCTCTCATAAAAATAATAGATAAAGACACCAAAATCCAGCTGTGCTCAGAGCTGTCCAAGGAAAACGCTGGTTGGGTCTGAATTATCCAGAGCTTGGTGCCCACTTGCTGCTGGGATGTGGCAC
Source organism: Regulus satrapa (assembly GCA_013396955.1). NCBI lineage: Eukaryota > Metazoa > Chordata > Aves > Passeriformes > Regulidae > Regulus > Regulus satrapa. The sequence goes on along the minus strand of VWZN01006585.1, from coordinate 1,016,053 downwards.
ACGGGGCACCAGTGCATTGGAGAGGCAGGTGGGATGGGAGAAGGGCTTCTGAGGAGAGAGCGCCATAAAACAATCCTTTGAAGTCGTGATGGAACCCCACAAAGGAGGGCAGGAAACAGCCTGGGAGGGAGGATTCCCACAGCCTCCTGCCCATTCCCACCCTCCACTTTCACTCAGTGCATAACAGACTAAAGCCTCATCAGCTTCAACCACCAGCAGCCCTGACTGGATGCCTCCCCAGATAATTAACATCGCCTTCACTAACCAAAACCTGAGGCTTTGCTAATGCCTAATTACTAGGCCTGGATTATTTCCAAATTATAAATAAATAAATAAATAAAATGACATTCTAGAATCCCAGAACAGTTTGGGTTGGGAGAGGCCTTAAAGATCATCTCATTCCAACTCCTTGCCACGGGCAGGGACAGATTAGATCTTAGTAATAACCTAAATAAGCTTAATCCTGTTAAAAATCACCAAGATTAACTTAATACCATTTTT